>JASVER010000077.1:4778604-4835283 GCA_030449065.1 Oceanodroma leucorhoa
GGCGGGGTCCCGGCGGTTCCCGGGGCGGAGCGGAGGCAGGTAGGTAACGCCGGGGCCCCGCGACGGGAGGGCGGATCCAGCCGGACCTGTTGCTGCCCGGTGCCTCGCTGCGGGCCGGGGGCTCCGCGGGTGTCCCGCTCCTCGGCGGGGCGGGGGATTAGAAGCACCGGGGACCTCCCCGAAATGGGGGCTCTGCCCGTCCCGGGTAAAAGCACAAGAGGGGGCTGCCCCGGCCCCCCACCTGCTGCCCGCACAGCCGTTCACCCCGTTTTGGGGTGCGGGACCTCGCAGCGGGGTCCGGGCAGCAGAAAACGGGTGGAGGGTGGAGAGAGGACGAGAGCCGGGCCAAGGCTGCCCGGAGCCACCCGGGGATGCCCCGGGGAGGGGGGTTTGGGCCGGGGTAAGGCAATGGGTCTCACACTGGGGACACTTCCAGCTTGGTGGCCCTCGCAGAGGACAAGGGGGGACAGCCGGGGTGTGGGGCGCTGGAAATGTCCCCCCAGACAGCAGCTGACCTGGGAGCTGCTGCAGCCTCCAAACCCCAGCGGAGTCCCTTGGGCCCTGCGGTCGCTGCCCGCTGGCACACCCACAGCTGCCCCGAGAGGCTCGGGCAGCCTGTCCCCTTGTGCCGGCTGTGACGGTGACTTTCTGCCTTCCAGGTGCAGGAGGGAGGAGAGGGGTCCCCGTGTCCCCACTGCCCTGCCGGAGGAGGGGAAGCCAAGGAAAAAGTCCGATCGATCCTTCCCAGCGGCGCGGTGAAGCCCAGGACACAGCTGCGAACGGCCAAGCTGTGACGGGGCGACACCATCCTGCTGCCCGCCAGGCCCCATCCCCATCCCACCGCCAGCACCGCCGCTGTCCCCTTTGTCCCCTGCCAATGCCGGTGGGTGGAGGCTGCGCGTTTGATCGCTGTGCTGGCATCCGAAGCGTGGGGCCGAGCCGTGGGCCCCGCTTTTTCCCACGGGACAGTGGCGATGGGGGCTGCTCTCTCCACGGGCGCGGTCGTGGCAATTTCTTTTAACTGTATCATTGCGTTGCTCATCCTCATCCTCTTCCTCATCCTCTGCAAGGCCTGCAGGACCCCCTCATGCCCCAAGAAGAGCCCAATTTCTGATGCAGATGAGGCAAGGAACGAAGAGAAGTACCTGCTGCAGCCCTGAGCTGCTTGGGGACTTGGGTACCCGGCTGTGCCGAAGGAGTCGCACCAGCGTGGATGCTTGTGCTGGGACTGGAGCGCTGGATGGGGCACGATGAGAGCAGAGGGGATGCCGAGCTGTTCGCAGGGGCCATGACGCAGGGCACAGCCCTTTGCCTGCGTGGTTTTGGTGTGTGAAGTCCCTGCGGATGCCCACAGTGACCRTGGGGATGGAGAGACAGCGGCCGGGGACATGCTACAGGGACAATCCTTCCCGTCCCAGCGGCCAGCGAGCRCAGCAGGAGCCCTGCCCTCGAGTGCACCCCGTGTTCGGGCACAGCCTGTGGGCTCCTCCCTGGCACTCATGGCCTGGGCCAGTGGCCACTGTGTCGCAGACCTGAGTGGGGCCAGTCAGAGGCTCAGAGAGGGGAGGCAGCAGGGCTGGCATGGGTGCCTGTCCCCAAGCAGGCCTYGCCAGCAGAGCGGGGGGTGACCGGTCCCGGTGTCTTTGGGGGTGGCCCTGGGGTGCCGTGTGCCCCCAGTCTCAGGAGGGCATTTGGCACCTGTCTGTCCCAGCAGGCAGTTTAATGAGCCACAAGAGTGTCTGCATGGTCTGTCCGTTTGTCCCCAGCCTGTCTGTCAGTCCTCTCCAGCATTAGCACCAACACTGCCAGGCAAATGGCCCTCCCCTCACTGGGTGCGTGTCCCTGCCTGCCCTCCTGCCTGCTCCCAGCCGAGGCCAGCCAGCAGGGTTTGACCTGCCTGCGGGCAGCAGACGTGCTCTTGTTGGCATCCCCATTCCTGTTGAGAGCAGCTTGGGATGGCGTTTTGCTGGGGAGGTGGGAGAYATGGGGAGAGATAAGGGTACCTGGCCAAACAGCACTGAAGGGTCTTCCAGCCCTGTCGCTCCCCGGGGATCACAGTGGATCTGCRGGGATCTTGGTGGTCTGGCTTGTCCCCAGGCCTGGCAGCTGCCTTCCCCCACACTGCCTGCAGGTGCTGTGGGTTTTGGAGGGCTCTGCCTTGCCCATCCTAGAGCCGAGCAATAGCCAAGGTCCCTGCTGGCACAGCTGCTGCAATAAGGGGACAGAAGGGTGGGCTGTGCTGGGAGGGATGCTGGCCAGGTCCCTGGGCAAGCTTGGCAGAGCCTGTGGTTCCTCCCCATATCAGGTGTAGCTAATGCATCCCTTTGCAGCAGTGTTTTTACTAGACTAATAAACCAATCGTAGGACCCAGGTGGTGTCTCTGAGCTCTGCCCAGTGCCTGGAAAATTTGAGGCAGGCAGCGTGTCCTGCCCGTCCCGCATGGCTGAGGAGCGGCTGCCCCAGGGCTGGTGGCCAATGTCCCTGCAGGACTGCGGGCGGTTTGCTGGGTGATGGCGACAAGGAAGGGCTCATGTCTGCATCCATCTGTGGCTTTTAAATGCTGGGTGAGAAACCTGGCTGGGTATTTCATGCCTGCAGCATGTCTGCCCGGGCCAAGGGCGTTCGGCTGTCAGCAGGGAGCACCCCCCAGCCCCAGTGCTGGAGACACCAGGGAGTTTCCAAGCCGTGGCCTTAAGTTACAGGGATGCTTTCAGGGGACGCAGGCCAGCTCAGCGGATGGAGGAGACTTGCCACCACCCCTGCCTGGTGGAACGAGTGCCTCTGGTCCCCAGTCCCGGCAGCTGCGTGCAAGGTTCCAGTGGTGAGAGCCCGTCCCTGCTCATCAGCATGCAGCGAGGCCACCGCGGCTCCTGCTGCCACCGCAGCCACGTAGCAGCTAATCCCTCTGCCGCAAAGCGCCGGAGCAGTGGGAAGGCTCTGCAAACCCCAGCGCCCAGCCATTCCCGCAGCTGCTGGCTGGGCAGAGGCGGACGAGCCCCACGCCGAGCCCCCCTGAGGGGAGGGCAGCTGCACACATCCCGAAGCTGGTGGCTGGCAGGTGCTGTGATACCGTGTTTGCAGTGATGGCACGTCCTTCTCCCACAGCYGTGGGGGGCCAGGCCAGGTCCCCAACCACCAGCTGGGGTTAGGCAGCTAGCWTAGGCTGCCACCCCAAAATCTAGGGGGCTGTGCGTGGCTCACCCCACAAATGGCTCTGGGGTTGCAGCTCAGTGCGCAGTCTCTCTGGCCACCACTCTCGGTGGGACTAGCTGCCATCGAGCTGCAGCCCTGAGGTTTCCCTAGGGCTGGCGGGACCAGCCCTCACCTGCCCTCCATGGGGCTSTCACCCAGTGCAAGCCCAGCCAAGGCTGGGGAGGAGCTGAGGGCTGTGTGGCTCTGGGGGACCGAGCACGGTGAGGTCTGCCTGACCCSAGAGATGACTGCACACCACGGCTCTCCCAGCACTTCTGTTTATTTGTCCGGGCATGGAGGTGAAGGGTTACCGCTATGCAAAGAGCAGGCGGCACAGGGCCCACGGCTTGCATGCCAAGCAGCCATTGATCAAAGCTGGGCTTGTTCAGCCGGCGGCCCCCAGCAGAGCTGTCATTTCCCCCCCAACTCATTTCCCTGCCTTGCTCTCTGGCTCTCTCACCAGGTTAAGCAGCTTGTCCAGCTTTGCAATTTCCACCTCAGGGCCTTTCTTAATCTCCTGGCCTTTCTTCTCCTGCAAAGAGAGCAAGCAGGGCAGAGCTGTAAGTGGGGAGGCCCGCAGGGATGGGGAGGGGTCTTGCGCAGGGAGGGATGCTGGGCTGCATCGCAGCCTYACCAGGGGCTGATCCACAGGGGGATGCACCTGCCTGTATTTCAAGCCCAAGGTTCCGTGGGATGTGGAAAAGCCCCCACGGGCTGGGGAAGTGCAGTAAGGAAGGGTTTGGGTGGAGATGGGAGTGGAGCTCTTGATCCACAGTGACACAAACTCTCTTTTGCCTTTCTCCTCCCAGCCCTTCTCAGCCCCATCAGACTGGAGCCTCTCTAAGCCCCCCAGCGTTTCCCCCCAGGCCCCGGGGAGGTGCCAGGCATGCATGATCCCCAGGGCAGTCACAGCAASGCAGATGTCCAAACCTCCCAAAAATGGTCCCACCGTACCCATTCCATGCCAGTGCTCCTGGGGAGAGGCAGCCACAGGAGCAGGGATTGGCCCTTTTGCACCCAAATGTGTTTCCCCAGGAGGACAGATGGGTGCTGAGAGCCCCAAACCCGGGGGGATAAGTGAGTCCCAGGTGGGCTGTTAGCTTGTCACTGAGGCTCTCTTGCCCCTGGGCACACCCCAAACCTCGCACGGCACGGCTTGTCCCTGTGCCTCGTTGCATGCTGCTGTGCCAACACCAACACATGCCCCAGCATGGGCAGCGAGGACAAGCCCTTCCCACAGCCCCCCAGCACCCGTCCCAACCCTGCCTGGGGCTCGCTCCCCAGGAGCTAGAGCAAACTGCTAGCATCTTGGGAGAAATCACGTAGCACAGGGGAAAAAAGCCTGTCTGGTTCAGTCTTCGCTTGTTTGGGAGCAGCGGGAGCCTCCAGGCCTGGTGGGAGACAATGTCCTTGCTAAGGGTACCAGTGCCACCCAATGCTTCGGGTAGAGCGTGTCCCCCCCCCCCGCTGTGGGTTGCAGCATCAGCGCATTGCTCTCATCAGAGCTTGGGGGCTTTGGGAAAGTGATAACTGGGTTTGGGCTCTCCAGATACATGTCATGGCACACACAGCTGCAGCAGAGGAAGTTTCCAACCTGCATTCAACCCACCAAGCCCTCCTGCAGCTGAGCATCTACCCCACGGGGTTCCTCCAAAACAGCATCCACTGAGTCGCCACATCCCGTCGCTCAGTGCTGCCTTCTGCTCGCAGCCTTCCCCTTTGCCAGCCTGCTGGCTCTCGCCTTGCCTCTGGATTTGGAGGGGGTCCCTGCTCCGGGGCTGGAAAGCTCCTCTGTGCCCAGTGTGGCTCTGGGCACCCCAAAAAGCAGATGCCAAGCACAGGCGAGCGGGAGGGCTGGTACCCAGTCTGACTGGCAGGCTCGGGAGAGGTGGCAGGGGGTCCCCAACATAGTGGCACAGCATGGGGGAACATCACCAACCGGGCTTGGTGGCAGCTCCTCTAATGGAACCGGGTGCAGCAATGACCAACATGTGCCTTTCTTTCCGTGTTGGAATGAAACGCCGGGGCACAACAAAGAGAAAGTCGTAGGGCTGCAGGGATCTCTCTACATTTCTCYAGCAAACGTGGGCATTGCTGAAGGCAAAAGGAGTCCCTAAGGGATCCCCGGGCTGCTCCCTCATCCCAGCCCAGCACAACCCTGACAGAGCAGAGGTTTCCTTGGCTGCCGGAGGGCACGGCTGGGGTGAAAGCAGCCCTGGGGAGGGGAACAGGGACATTTGGAAACCCCTCTGCTCCCAAGAAGACAGCCCTGCTCTGCACCTGAGCACTGGGGCGAGCCAGGGTTGTTTTTATTTACCTCGTTTATCAGTTGCATGCCGGGACAGTGCTGGTTTGCATTAACGCAGCTAAGTGAGCAACGCCCTTTGTGTCTCTGGTCCGGGCACTGGGAGCGATGTTTGTACTAACGGCTCAYGTCACAGCCGAGCATCTCTCTGAGTGAGAGCGTTGGGATAAACACAGCTGCTCGGGGTATTTCGGGACCTAGCTATTTCTGCAGAAAAGCTGCTTTGCTGTCTGATGGCATTCAAAACACTCCCTTTGGCACCCTGTGTCACACACAGCATCATACGCAGGTGTCCTTGGGACAGGCTAAAGAGGCCACTGCTTCGCTCAGCCTGGAAATGGAGATGCTGAAACCATCTCCCATCGACCTACCTCCATCCCAAGCCCTGCATTCTCCCCACTGGTAGGGTCAGGGAGGGTCACTGACTGGTGCCCTCCAGGTAGTAATGGCAAGTCCATGGGGACCGTGTCTGAGCCTTGCTGAAATCACCAGCCACAGGCAAGGCTCAACTCCTAATCGCCGAGCTGTCCCTAAAACCTCCACTTTCACACTGGCTCAGCTCCTTTGGTGCTTTTGAGCAAGCTGCAACAAAGCCACACGCAAGCCTGTAATGAGCCGTAACCGAACCAGAGCCCTAATTTAACGCCACATAACCAGGCAAGCAGGATGACACAGGGAAGGAAAATTATAAGGTCCTTTCGGGGGCATTGGAACAGAAAGTTTCCCTTTATTCCTCCATCTGCTTTTTCCAGCATGTGAGCCGTCTGGGCCGCTGCAGGCTGGCTGACGGCACCACCACGGCACCGTGGCATCCGCTTGGATGCACACGGCGGCTTCCTACAAATCCAGGGGCTTCACCTGCATCAGGCCTCYGAGGAGCAGCCCCTCTTGGAGCAGAGCTGTTGCGATTTCCCGGAGCGTGCGTGACGCAGGAAAGTATCACCTTCATGCGCGGCTGCCGACGGGCTCTCCCTCCCCACGAATGCCACGGCCAGGTGTGGAAAGGGCACTCATGGGGCTCTGCCACCCCGTGTGTAGCTGAGCCCGTCCTCCACCTACAACCCTGCTTGCACCGCATCCATGGGGCTCATCAGGAGCTGAGAGGGAGCTGGGGCAGAGCATCCCCCCCCTGGAGCTGACAGATGCAGAGCTGAGCTTACATGGGAGGGCTGTCCCTGAAGAGCTCATCGAACGGGTACCGGAGCCGCTCCCAGCAGCATTTGCATTGATTTTATTGTTAACAGTTCCCAGCAGGAAAGCAAAATGCTTTTGGCTGAAAAGGTGATGAGGGATGTGTCAGGAAAGCTCATGGCAGGGGCAGAAAAGGCTCTGCATGGGGACAGACTCTGCCCCACTGACAGGGCATGACTCCTGGSAGGTGAGATGGGGAGGAGACCCCTTACATGTCCCCATGCTGCTGTGTTCATGCCAAGTCCCCTATTGCCCTCACGCTCCCTTTGCCTTATGCCTGGGCTACACTCTGGCTCTCCAGGCAGGGAAACTGAGGCACAAGGCTCCTGGCCCTAACGGCAGTGCAGACACAGCTGCTGCAGGACCCTTGATGGTCCTCTCAGCCCCAAAGGTGAGTACTGACACTGGAAGTGAAGCAGGAGGTGGAAGATGACTGAGGTGGAGCCCCAGGGACAAGGGCAGGGTAAGGACAAGGATGACGACAAGGATGAGGATGAGGACTGGCTATTTGAAGACCCCAGATCCATCGCCCTGGGAGCCCCAGCCCCAGCCCTCCTGGGGGCTGGCACATACTGAACTCTACATCCAGGATACSGGAGTCGTTTAAACTGGATTCCCTGCGTCTTGGCTGATGCCTTTATTCCCTCGCTGAACAGTAAACTGCCGAGTTAATAAAACTCTCCCATAAAAGCCATGATGCTGGCACTTTTCAGCATTCTTTTTTTTTTTTTTTTCCCCATTGGTGGAATAATCATAAAACATCTGCTGTAAGGTTTCGATTAAACAAAGCAAAACATGTTTATGTTTTAAAGTAGCAAGGAAGTCAACCATGCTGGCACAGACAGAGAAGTCCCCATAACTTCCCCGGGAGCAGAGAGGTCACTTCCCCCTGGTGAGTCCTGGCCAAGGGTCACTGTTGCCATCATGACACTGATAGTCCCAGTCCCTGCCATTCCTGACAGGATGAATTTCTGGGCACATCCATGCTGGGATAGGATCTGGCCACTTTACAAAGCAGCCCAGTGACCTAGGACACCAGCTTCCCATGCAAAAGGGTTTTAAGCTTTTACAGACTGATTTTGAAGGGGGTGAAAAGCTCCAAGAAGCCACCAACAGGGCTGCCCAAAACTCCCATCCTTATTATCCTGTGGGAAGGGTCACACAGCCTGCCAGGACTTCAGATGTATGTTGCTTCTGGAGAAGACTTTTTCTTGTTCCTTCTGCCCTGCTCAGGGGTCGGTCAAAGTGACACCTCCATTAGCAAAATGTGCCAGTGACGGGTCCAGCAAATTCAATGAATGAAAGCAAAGAGGAGATTTTCCTGGAGCATTTCTGTTGAGAAGACCAAGGAAATCCGAACTCTTTCATGAACACAGCAAAATTTTCCTCACTGGGTCCCTGGGCCACCAACCAAACAAGCATCAGCTGGGGTGTGTGATATGACCTGCAGCCCTGAAGCCTTTCAAAACCTATCCTGACATGGTCATATTGCAACCCGATGCTCTTACATAGCAGGTGAAGCTGGAGTAACGCTGAGCTGGGGCTGATGTCTGTGCCAGGACCACTTTTGGGCTCTCAAGCCCCACATACAACAGCAACGTGCTTATCAACCACGGAGAGCCTCGAGTCACACTCACAGCCTGATTTGACAGCGTCACTCCTGGCCTGCGGAAGGATTAGCTGACAGACTGGAGATAAGGATTTAGGCTTATTTTGCTACTGTTTAGAAAAAAATGACGCAGGAAATGTTCTGCTTGCAGGGAATGAAACTGGCAGAAAAGCCCAGGAGCTCGCTGGGTCATTTGGGCATCAGCAACCATGCAGGATCACTGGCCCCAAAGATGCTCGTCCCTCCAGCTTCAGCTAAAACCTATGCTGTCCAGGGCAAGMACCTCTCCTTGCTCCAGCTCACATATTTGACTCAGAGATCTCCGTTAGCATCTGCACCAGACCATGCCAAGGCACAGCAGGGCAGACAGGYCTTGTGGCCCCAGGTGACCTGCCCTCGCTTGCTGGAAGTTCCCAGTGAAGCCACTGGAACCAGCAAAGGCACAGCGCTGGGACCAGCCTGTGGCTCAGCAGCACACACCTGCTAGTAAAAGTGTGGGAGCAAAGGTCAGTGATACCTGACAAGCAGGAGATGCAAACAAAACTGGATCAGACCTGGAAGGTGCTTGGAGTGTCCCTGGGAATAAACCAGAGGGAATTGTGTGACACTCAGGGGATGTGGGCAGGGGTCACCTGTATCTAAATGGCGGGTACCTGCCTGCAGCACACCACAGGTCTGGCTGGCTTGCAAACACCCATGGGAGAGAGGAGAGATTGTTTGGTGGAAAGAATGGGCTCTGCAGCAGCAGAGAGCTAATAGCAAGGTCAAATCCTCATCCATGGCCATAAGGGAGGACAGCCGTCACCACAGCTCCGCGTCTGCTCAGCCGGAGGCTGGCTGGGACCCCACACCCTTGCTCACCCTCCTCGCAGTGTTCTCTGGCCAAGCGAAAGATGTGCACACAGGAAGAGCCAAACYCTTCCCCATGGGTTTCAGCAGCCTCTGGCAAAGTCGTGGAGGAGTTTGGCTTTTGCTTTCATGCTGATCGGTGCTGTGGTGCRATGTCTACTGACCCTCAGCAGGGAGCTCAGGAAATACTAAGCAGCGAGCCTCCGAAGCACATTGCGGCAAGTTGTGCTAACATGATTYAATGAAGCACTGACAGTGCCCTCTGAAAGCGCTTGCTAGCTGGCCTAATCCAGCTGTATACCACGGCTAAGCACGGGAGGCTGCTAAACCGTATAGCCCATCTCACAGTGACCGCAGTGCGGAGCCTGGTCTCGCTGGCCCTGGGCACAGGGGAGCATAAGGAGGGTGCTGGTGGGCACTGCAGGGTGCAGGATGGGCAAGACTAGGCTCACCTAAGGGCTAAGAAAGGCTTAGCACCGGGCTTTTCTGCTTTGGCAGCCAGCAAAGCGATTTGGCTTCCAGCCACGCTGAACATTCCCTGTTCTTGCTAACTCCAGAGCCACGAGCAACATCTCTTACACACCACTAATTTAGGCACCTAAATATAGCCATAAGAAGACTACATTTAGCAGCTATGCATGAAAACTTCATTGAGCAAGGCCAAGCTGAGAGCAGACAGTGCCCGTGGCGGTCCCCACAGCTCCTCCGAACTGGGCATTACAATGACTTGTGAACTCCTTCTGAATTTATCCCAGTACCAGCCGCAGAAACCCACCAAAACTATTTAAAACAGTTGGTCTTCTTCATTTTCTGTATCTGACACTTATGGGTTCAAAGCAGTGATGTGGTCATGATCCTCAGTTCACATATCACCAAAAAAATATCTTTAAAGTGAAGGATAAATTTTACAGTTATTCAAAAACATTATGGGCTGAAATGGGCCAAATGAGCAAATATCCTTAACTCTGCCCTGCACAGATTCTGTGATTAGGAAGCATCAGCAACAGGCTCTCTGCTTCTTCAGGAGGTCACACTGGGTTTTGCCAGCCCTGGGGACAATTTGGCCGCACTCTGACTGTGAACAGTGTGTGTGTGTGTGAGAGACTGATGGAGAGCAGCTTTGCCTTTGGGCATCATTACCTTCAGTCACTGAGACAAGCCAACAGCAGCCGCCTCGAACGGAGTAGCCTGGTGAGGTGATAAACTCCTCACAAGATGCATGGAAAAGATTTTCAGTTATATCAGTTCACAGATTTAGTGCTAAGCACTGAGAAAAATCACTGTGTGGTCAGTGTGCAAGATAATTACCCTCCCCTGACCCACAGAGGCTTTGTAAAAGGGCTGGAGTGGAGTAAAAAGCCCAAAAGCTTTTGCCTCCAGCCCAGGGGGTCCTGCTGGTGCAAACCACCATTGGGATAAGGACAGAGGGATGGGATGCCTTTTCCTTCACCTCCCTCGGAGACAGGCAGTGCATCCCCCACCRCCCTCAAACCCTGGACCCAGCCCTGCTGCATTCAGACTTTCTGCAGTGCCATCGGGCTCTTCTGGGTGGGATGGATTACTTTAATTAGCTCTTAGCACCGCTCAGTGGGAAGCCTCGTTACCCAAAGCCTGCCCACATGCCACGTGTTATAATGGCATTGGATGGAAAGGCTGGTGGGGACATTAGTGCCCGATGTTTTAGCTGTGGGATCTCTCAGACCCAAGCAGTGGGGAGGAAGGAAATGAGAAGCTGGTTTTAGTTGAGATTGCCCATACAAACTACCAGACAGGCAATACCTTGGCTTCTAGCTCGACTTCAAATATTGCTGCAATTCCAGTGAAACCCAGACACCAAACCTCAGTGCAACCTAAACAATCCTAAAGATGCTCAGGCTTCCCTAGCTCTTGTGCCTGCCACAAGGCGCGACATCTGCAGCACCTCTTTACTCCGGCTGGCAGATCCGCAGCGAGAGGCTCGGGCAGACTCGGCACCCACGGGCACGTACATCAAACCCATCCAAAGGGGCAAAATCAAGGAGATGCCCTGCAGTGCACAGGGATCTCGGCAGTCTTAAGCTGYAGCCCTTGATGCCAGATGGCAGGTAGCACCGTCAGCCACCCAGCAACATTTCTTTATCGCTCAGCATCTCCTATTTTTTTCTTACTTCAGCTTTACTTTAGCATTTTTGCATGACAGCTYAGTAAGCTGTTACAGATTAGAGTTTAATAAAAGCATCCAAACATGGATACCAATATGCAGCTCCTGCAATACTTTGGTACTGCTGTTATCGCACAGAGCATAGCATCTCATGAGAGATCATTTGTAGTTTTATGAATAGTATATTTTAAAAAGTTGCAATTTTTCCAATATCTCTTTCTCTGGCCACCACTGCTAATATATATATATATATATATCCCCTGCAATCACCTTTTGACTGCCTTAAGAAAGTCCGCCTGCTGTTTCTCTCTTAACATGGCACCTTCTTTAAAACTTTTGTCATGCCAATTTTTTAATACAGCTCATGAAAATATTTGCATAGGAGATGTATTCTTGTTTGCTACTAACATGAGAGTGTGTGAATATACTTCACTCTGGATAAATACAAGTGCACTGGAAACTGAGTTTTGCTATAAATGGAAGTGAAAATAAACGTCTTCATTCACAGATGCCCCATATTTAATAACACTAAATGCCAATGGCATGAAAGATATATTACAACTGATACTGTTCTGCTTACTGAAAGAGTTCAGTCTGTAATTTAATGTCAGGCCACAGTGCTCTCTCCCTCTCTCCGGCTCTCCACGACTTCACTTGAACTCAGGGGCGCTCCAGAAATAGCACTAGATATTTCAACCGCATGGACAATTATGTCATCTCGACAACACATTCTTGTGTGTAGGTTTCATTTAAATCACAGTGTCATCTGGAGCAAGGCTAGGAGGGGTTAGTCCACTAGTCCACCCTGGTCCGTGGTGGGAGTAGCTACTTTTAAATTGCTTCTGACAGATGCTTGTCCAGCACTTGACCCAGTCCTTGGGGTGCAGGCACAATGTGCCCYGAGTGGTGGATTGTCACGCTCTGCTCCCATCACCTGCATGGCCATTTCTTTTGAAAACCCCCAGGGACAGCGCTGCCAACCCATCTCCTGGTGACAGCTGCCAGCATGTCCCTCTCATGCCCACTGAAACCCTTTCCCTAAGCCTTTTGCTGCCATCTCATAACCTCAGAGCTGCCTTCCTTGACTTGCCAGCCCGGGACCTCTTTAGGGGTGCGCATCTCTCTGCACCTCCCTGCTTCCAGCCTCTCAGYTGGCCACATTGTCCTTGGTGCTTTCCTGCTCCTCATGTCCTTCAAGCCTGGTACCCCAAATTGGAGCTGAGGCTTTTGCACTGCTCAGCGGTGCAGCAGGATCAGTTCACATGTCCTGCTCACCCCTCTCTTGCCTGTGCTCTCCAGTACAACATCTCTGCTACGCAGGGCACTGCTGGCAAGTGAGATCTTTTTCTGTTTAACTCCTCGGTCGATTATTCCCATCTCCTTTCCCTCTCCTCCTATTTTGCCTCCATCCTCACTGAAGTGCATCCTGTTTACTTCAAACCGTGCCTCCCATTTGCCACAAATTAAATGACTTGCACAGCTTCTCTCCACCTGCTGCACAGGAAACGGCCAGGCAAATGATAAACGCCACGCAAACACTTCCAGGCTTGGAAACCAGATACACTATTAGTCTGGACTATGTGGGACGTCACGCTAAATCGCATCAGCCACGACTGAGCGTTACGCTGCAGCATGCAAACCAGGGCTTAAGAGGGGTCAGCAAGAAGCTGGACGCAGGACGAGCACGGGAAATCCTGCAGCTAGAGCTGTTGCTCTTCCCCAGGATCCAACCCTGTTAGAGCAGCTGAGAAATCTCTTACTGTCTCACAGACAGACAAGGCTCAGCTATAACCCACAGCAGTGTCCCTTTGCCCTGGGAGCTCCTGTTTAGCAGCTTYGCTGGTGTCAATCCTCTCCTGAAGATGGGCTTGGTGCAGTGCTGCTTGGTGGAGGACGCTCATCGCTGCCTGTTGGGACATCTCCTCTCTGAGCCCACGCAGCCCACAGTGATGTTGASGTTGTGTTACACACTCCCTGTTCGTGTTCACAGTGACCCCACGGCATTGACTGACCATAAGGGTCTGAGTAAGTGCTGCACAGAGAAGAAGAGGATTCATCCTGGCCCGACTGCAAATGCAGGGCCCAAGAACTGCATATCAGCCAGAAGCAGACAGGATAAAACGATGCAGAAGAAAGCCAGCGATGCGCAGAGACACAGCTCAGTGCTCCCCTGGGGCATGGGCACCTGTGGAGCAGCTTGCTTCCTTCTGGGAGATGCTGCCAGTGGTGAGCAGATCTGCCCTGACCTGATCAACAACTGCTCTGTGGGAAGCAGCCCAGGGCAGACCTGGACATTGGCTCCCTGGCACGCAGTGATGGGGTTGGCGATRGGGCTGGAGCTGGGGATGCTCCTGTCCCACCAGCAGACCCAGATTCCACAAGCACTGGTGACCTGTCCCTACCCATGTCTCAGTCTGACCCTGCCACCCAGGAGCACAGGGTCTTCTGGGTCCTGTCTGCAGGCAAAGATGAGGTGCACTYTGACTAAAAAGCAGATCTAGAGTTTATCTTCGGGTAAGCTGTCCAGGTGGGAGGCAGTCATTTTAATGACAATCCAGTCTTAAGATGCTGATCTGGCTTCAGCCCAAGCCTTTGTACTAAGCTCCTTGACATCCTGTTTAGAAAAGCATTATTAAAATCTAATTGCTTCATGCGTGTATTGCTGTTTTAATTATAACGGAAGCAGAAGAGAGATGCGAGCAGTAATCAATTCTCTGATGCTAATACATATCTGAAGAAGGAACTGGCCGTGGGAAAAGCCAATCCAACATCATCTATGGAAACCAGAGGATATATTCCTAGTGATTGTCCATGCTGCCAACAGCACAGTCGCAGTGTGGCCAGGGGTGGCCTCCCTGTATTGCTCTTTGCTTTGAGTCACTGACCAGGATGCTGCACCTGAATTAATTTTACATGTTCGCTGATGTGTCTCTGTTGTACCAAAATGTAATTACTTCAGTGCCATAGACCAGTTAAACCCATCTGCTCAGCTGGCTGCTGAAACTAATGGAGCTTCTTTGCAACAGAGTATTGCAAAATAAAGGCAGGCTGGGAAGAAAACAATGTAGAAGTCATTAAGGTCTTTAAGGTAAGCACTTCCCAAGGTAATCTCTCCATCGCTCAGCAAGCCCACCAGTACCAAAGATGGAACAAGGTTAACTAGCAGCTGACAGCTTCAGCAAGACAGTGGCCAAGGTGGCAGAAGCAACTATCTGACAATTAATTGCAGATTTAAGGACTAGAGGGAACCTGTTAGCAGAGGTTAACTGAAGCTCATGGACATGCCTAACACTAAGTGGACAGATCCGCTACATTAAGAGAACAACAGTGGTATAAAGCCTGTCACCTTGCTGATGTTGAAAGCCTCAATACACTAGCAAACGTGGCCTGATCCTCTTTGTGTTGCTGGAGCTGGGACAGAGGGACCTGGCTGGGGCAATGCTGTCAGGCAAACAGCCAGCATTTGTCCTGGAGGGCCCTTGGAGGAGGTATCTCCTTGGTGGAGATGGCAGAGATCTTCCCACATCTGGATACCAGTTCTGGCTGCAGATTCCCCCAGCATGGTCAGATCATCATCTCAGGAGGGGTCACTTCTTCCCAGGCTCTCCTGTTTCCGTTCTGATCTGAGCCTATGCACAGATCCTCCTGATATCGTCCTGGTGTGAGGAGCTCCCTGAAACGCAGATGTGTTGTCAGGCTGCAGGTCTGGGAAGAAGTAATAAAGACTGAAGAAGAACCTGGTGATGTTTTGAGAGTCCTCAAGATGATAACCAAAATTGTTCTTCTCCAGCAGCATGGGGGAGATGCCTAAAGTGACCTAGAGGAATGGTGGAAGCAATTGCTTTGCAGAAATAATGTTGCTGCACACCCCAATATCCCACTGCTTCTCCCACAAAACAGTTAACTATGTGGATCCTGTGTGTAAAGTGCTGTGAGATGCAGACACCACAAATGCCAAGACATGGTGGTTTCTCCAGGCACTTTGCTGATCATGCTCTTCCCCCTCACTGTGGGGGAGCGCTCAGCAACATTTGAGAGCTGGGTGAAACGCAGCCCAGCAGGAGATGAGCCCATTGCGCCGCTGCATGCCTGGCACTGCGCAAGTGCCTCGGCACCAACAGCAATCCTGAAAAGAGATGTTTTCACAGCTGGCAACCAAGCAGGAAACMAAAGAAAGACAGAAAGGGGCCACTTGTGCTCAGAAAATTAAATCCAAATTTAATTCCAGTAATTATACTTTCATTAACACCCTATTTGCCATAAAGATGCATAAAATCCCTAAGTGAGAGCTGCAATTGCTCCAAAGGTGAGAAGAAGGTAACTGGGGAAATAGTGCCAGCCTCTCCCTAGCCTGTAAATTCCTTAAGAAGCCTGGATCATTGTGAATGGTTATTGTTTGTAATTTAACTTCCCCAGCAACCATCTTTAAATGAGTCAGAAATCCAGCGAGAGCAGCAGAGAACCTGTAACAGAGCTGAATTATTCCAGCAACCCCCGATTTAACCGTAGACAAATGCAGTGTTTCCTATATGACCATCTGGGTCTTGGATGCTATTGTGGCAAACACAACATGAGCCAAACTCTCACCTTGCTCCCCGCTGAAATCACACAATGTTGCAGGCATGGGATTACCAACTGGGTTGGGCTCATTAACGTAATTCTGAGTCCTTGGACCACAGGAACTTGGCTGGGGCTCTGCATCAAACCAGGATCAAGCACAGCTGAGACCAGCCCTGGCAGATATTTTTGGTACTTTGTGAAAGTCTTCACTGAATTCACCTCCTTGATTTCAGTCCATCTCTCCAATGTCTCAAGGTCATGTGGAGATCTGATGCAAAGTCTTTCAAAGTCYGCGTAACCCTGCATGCCACCAGACCCTCTCAAGACTTTGTAAGTGGACTCTCTGCTAGATCATCCAAGCAATGAATGGGAAATTTGAAATGCCAGTGAGGACACCAACCAACCCCCCAGAGTAAATCTTCAGACTGCTCTGAGATATCATGCCAGTTATCCCACTGATAACTRCTCTTTTGGGATGATTTTTCAGCCTGTTACTCTTCCCACTTCTGGTGTAACCTTTGTAATCTCCTGGCTTAGCTCAGCCATGCACTTGTCATGTGTATTGGCATCAAAAGTTTGAAGAAAGTCAAGTACACAACCACAGGAGAAGGTTCCCTCAGGAGAGACAGGTAAAGCCAAGGATGGCTACAGAGGCTGAGGGTGAGAACCACACTCAAGCCCCTGTGTAACGCTATGGCATAAGAGTAGCTGTCAGTCTAGTAAGAAGCCTAAGTGTTCAATATTTCCTGTCATACAATAGGTAAAGCTTCAGAAGATTTTCTCCAGAAGGCTGCAACATAGGCAGGCAGCTCCAAGCCGGAATGTGCTAATTAAGAAACACTAGGTGAGTATTAATGAAAGAAGCTTTGGGAAGTGTGAGGAAGCAAAGACGGTGAACCGTTCTCACCTCCTGTCCCTGGTGCTATGTGGTGCCATGTGTTCAGTCACTGGAAAAAAGGAAAGGAGCTTTCTAGGGAGGAAAGAAATAAGATAAGGAGATGATGCCTGTGCTGGCTCAGTGCTTCTGTTCTCTGCCCCGGTGATGAAAAACAGACTGTAAAAAGTCTTCATTTTCAGCTAATGGATAGGAGGGTTCCAGTTTCATCCACGGAAAGAGAGGCAGAAGGTAGTTTAAGGGCTGAACTGAGATGTTGATAGACCAGACTGAGCCCAGCAGAGACTACCAAGATTGTTGAAGGCTGGAAGATTGGCACTGAGGAGACACTAAGGGTGCTGGGTGGGCTTGTTCAGCCTGGAGAAGAGATGGTTTTGGGTGACCTAACATGAGCCTGCCAGCACCCAAAAGGAGGATATCAAGAAGAGAGAGGTGGGCTCTTTACAGGGGTGCACAGCAGGAGAATGAGGCACAACAGCCATAAACTGAAACAGGGAAGGATTCAACGTGACATAAGAAAGTTTTTCTCCACGGTGACAGTCAGCCACTCGAACAGGGCTCCAAAAGGGATGTGGGATCTCCAGCCTTGGAGGTTTTCAAGATAAGCCTAAGCCCTGAGCAACCTTGTCTGATCTCAGGGCTGACCCTGCTTTGAGCTGGAAGTTGGACTAGAGACCTCCCAACATCCTGAACGTGTCCATGGCTCTGCAATCCCAGGATGTTCTTCACCACCAAGTGTAAATTCAAGTATGAGTTTTGCAGCTCTACCCTGCTCTGTTGTTGTGCTCTTATTGCAGACAGCATTTCTAAGCAAATGCTCTCTTAACCATATATTGCTCATAGTGTCAGGACTGGTGCAGAGCAATCCAGCCCTCAACGGGGCAATTCCCAGCCCCTGGGGAACGCTGGCACACTGTAAGAGGGGACAGGCTCCCCAGCACCTTCCTCCCAGGGTAGCCAAAGATAGGGGAAGCTGTACAGACCAGTTTGAATGTTGGTGTTAGAGGGCTAAAGAGCGGAAGAAGGTCTCCCAGTGAAAAATGACAACCAGGAAGCACTGGAGAAAACCCATGGGGAGTGGGAGCCTGAGGCAGATGGCTGGAGGACCAAGGAGAAAGCTGGACTAAGAGTCCATGAGAGCTGCTACCATGGGGATCCGAAAGTGTGGACTGTTTCCCTGTGCATACTGACAAGTGGGAAAGCTCCAACCTGACATAAGAGGGGAGCTTATATGATCCCAGGCATGCGGGGCAAGTATATCTTTTCCCAAGATATACTTGGAGCAAATATATCTTTTCCCAAGGTATACTTCCCAAAGCTTATTTCAATGGCAGAAAAGGATAACGTTGATTTAATGTCGACCCATGCTCGCTGTTATTGTAACACCTTGTTGACTCTGAGTGCTTACCGTTTGATTGTTTAACACATGAGCTAATAAATAAGCCAGAATCAAGAGAATTGAAGAGTTCAGGAGTCTGTAAATCTCTTCATATACAGTTACCTGGCCTGTTCCAAACTGTGATTACCTCTTTATAAAAGCTGTGGACCTTTCTCTATAATACTGCCCGTCAATCCCCAATCATTTCAAGAAGATCAAAAGCAGAAGTAGATTTAATAGATTTTAAGCCCAGAAATAACCGTTATGATTCACACAGCCTCAGGCAGTAAACTCATCACACCAATGACTTGTCTTGGAGCTAAAGCACATCTTTTGGTAAAAGACAAGGAGTTTTGACCTGACGGAGTTTGAGGGATGCAGACAAGCTAGTGCCACACTAAATATGTGTGCTCTAGTCCTTGTTTCAATTTGGTCAGCTGCCAAATCCCATTATATCTCTTTCTGCTAATTTAAAGAGCCTTCCACCATTGCAAATCCCTTCCCATGCAGGTGCTTTTAGGCTGAGATCAAGTTATGGCTTAATTTATTTGTGAGGTCCTAAAAAGCTTCTTGAACTTATGTTTCCCAGACCTTAGATCAAGCCTCTCGCTCTTTCCAGACTTAAGTTTACATTTTTTACCAATCAGTCACCTCCACTGAAGTGTCAACCCTGGATGTGTGCACTGCGATGGATTTGCTAATGCCGCTCCCAAACACGGGGCCCTGGTTTCAATCCTGCTCTGAATTACCCCAGTGAGGCTGCCAGACTCCATGTTTGGCCGGTGTTTCAGTGTCACGCTGGGAGTTCATGCTTTCCTTTACAACCTTCAAGCCTCCTTCAGCATCTSCAGTTCCAGGACGCAGCTCCATAGCTGTGAGGGCAGTTTGTGTGGGATTTATATCCACCCATGCCACCTTGCTTCTGGCTGTGCTCTGATGGGCATTGCTAAAACAACACCATGGTACCGAGTCATGGTTGGCCTCTGAGACCTTCTTGCTGCCGCTGCTATTTACTCAGCAGCAACACTCACATCTGACTCTGACAGCACTATCAACAGGAGCTGCGTCACAAAAATACCCTGCTGAACCTTCCAGACTCATCTCCAACYGGCAGAGACCGCTGCCTACAGTTACCTTTAAAGATCTGCTGGTCCCAGCTCCCTTTAGCTGAGTCCATGCACGTTTTGTGTAGTGTTTTTTCTTCTAAACAGGGTGTTTRCTTTTAAGAGAAAGTCCACATTGACCCATTCTTTCATGTTATAAAAAATATCTTGCAACAGGTTTTTCACAGGCCTGAGTCAAACAGCATTTGCCAAGCAAGGCTGAAAGCCCACAAGTGAGCAGTAAGTGCATAGGGAGCGTGGTGGTGTTTAGGAGGCCTCATGTTGATAGACAAGCAATTCTTTGTGAAGCAGGGGAAACCGCTTGATTGCAATGTTTAAGTTTCCTCTAATTCCCTCAACAACATCACATAATGCATGGCACTTCTGTAGCACCTTTCAACCCAGTCTGCCCAAGCCTTTTACTAACTTGGGACTTACTCACTCCCAGGGAGGAGGAGGGACAAGTCAAGGTTTCACTACAGCCTGCAATAAGCAAAAACTGTCACTGTGAAGCACTGTGAAGCATGGGGACACAGGCTGTACCTTCTCCAGTGAACCCCTGCTTATGACTCCGAGCTGGGTAAGGGTCAGGGATAGAGAGGAGGGGAGAAGCCAGTTGCCTTGCCCTTGGGAAACCCTGCTCAGCCTGTGACCACAACTGTTACTATTTCAGAGATAAGGGAACAGAGGGCTGGAGCTTTCTCTGCCAAGCCCTCTCTGTTTCTTCCTTTGCAGGTAGGCAATGGTGGTGTCCTGTTTTTTTGTTGCTTTTCTGAGTTAAAGCTCAGACTAGCCTTGACTCAAAATGAAGATGTGACTGACTGCAGAAGACTTTGCCTACAGCACCAGCCTCTGAAAAATCATGCCTGGCAGCACTATGAGCAGGGTACAAACACCGTGACAAACCAAATTTCCCTACACAGGCAAGAGGGAAGTGACTTAGAGTTTCCCCTGCTGCTGCAGAAGGGATAACAGATCCCTCTGCAAGTCTTTGTCCCCTACAGCCACCCCAGGATTTCCATCCTCAGGAACTGCACTTCAGGCCCGCGCTACCCCAGGCTCTCCCCATCGTGGGGGCAGAACTCAGACCCGTCTTTTTTGCTGGTGCTTTAGACTGGGAAACCCTGTGAGGCTGGGCTGAGTGAGACGGCACCTCCACAGCCYTGCCTTTGGCCTCGTGGCAGTGGATGAGCAGAGGTTTCTCAGGCTGGGCTTCCCTTTCCTTCTGCAGCCCAAGTTTCCCAGCCCACAGGTTGCAGGAGCCATTTGGGCTGCAGTGTTTTCATAGCACAGCTTTTCTTCTTGAACAAGCAGTTGTAATTGAAACCCAGTCCATCAGCCCTTTTGCTCTGCTCTATTACAAACTCTAATTGTGGTGCAAAGCCTGGCACTTTTTTTTTTTCAATGACTTGAAAGACACTAAATTATTAATTTCCTGCACTCCCACTGGATGTCCTTTGGTTGACCAGGCCAGATAAAATGAGAGCCTTTGAGCTTCTTTTCCTGGCTTAGCAGGTTCCTTCAGTGCAGATCAAAGTAGGAGGCCTAATCCTGGAGAGGGACAAGCATCCTCCAGTCTCACATCTGCATTTGCAAAAGCGGTTTCTGGTCATTCTGGTTTGGGTGCCTGACTTTTGACAGCAAGTCAATATAATCATCAGAAAGAAGAGGCAAACAAATAAGAAAGCAGAAACTGAGCAGTGCTCACATCCATGTTCCATCTGCTCTCCTGGGAAGGCACCTTTCCCCTTTCCTGCAATCCCCAGTCCTCAGGATACCACAGCTGATACCAGCAATCAAGTGGGGAGATGTCTGCTCTGGCAGAGCAAGGCATGGGTTAGCGTGTACCCAGACAGCACGGGCTGAGAGGGAGATGCAATGCCTTTTATTAGCTCAACTAATATACATCTGGAGAATAAAAGACAAGCTTTAGGACACATGCACTTCTCTTTTCTTCCCAGGTGTATTTGTTTGCCTAATAAAGGGTATTATCTGTGCCCACATGCTTTGGCTTGCTTATGGTTTTTTTAGACCATCCTGGACACAACAGCCCCAGCCCCTTGGGAGAGCTGCTGTCTTCACATCAGCTCGACCTAATGGCCTTAATCTGATGCATTTATTGTGGGGAATATCAGAGGACGATGGGGATCAGAAAGCTGAAAAGGTAAATTCAGTAACTATCCTAAAAAAAGAATCACAGACCCCACGGTTTAACCTCACTTTTCGGAAGATGAGTGGAGCAAGCCAGCAATCTTTAAGTGCCTGTGAGGAGATGCATCACAGCTAACAGGGATTTGTACCAAAGAAGTCATGCTGAACTAATCTGATTGCTTTTTTGCAACAAGATAATAGACCTTGCGGACAGGCAAGACACAGAAGTCATTAATCTCGACCTCAGGAAGACTTTGCCATTGCCTACCTTGGTATGCTGATCCTCAAGTGAGGCAAACGATCTATATAAAGTGGGTAAAAGCTAGTAAGACRCAGCTGAATAGCTGTACCCAGAGCTGGCAGCACAGAGGGATGAATTGTGTACAACGCACTCAGCTCTGTGGTCTGGAGGGGATCTGGTCAGCATTTCTGTTAGTGCATGGACACTGGGACAGATGGGAAGGCTGCAGGTGTCCAGGAAGGCAGGACTGGAATTTGAAATTACTTTGCTGGACCGGAGATGTGACCTGGAAAACCTGCATGTGATTTAAYAGGAACAAATGCAAGGTATTGCGTGTGAGCAGGGACAATTCCCCGCACAAATACAGGATTGTGGGGAGGGAGCGTTCTGCCATCAAGGCTGGGGTTAGAGGGATAATCACCTGGATGGGACCTGGCACTCCTGTGCTGCTGTGAAACAGCTGTCGCACCACAGAGAAATGGGAGCACTGTGGCCAGGCACGTGGAAGGATCCTTTTGTGCCGGGGAGGGCAGTGGGTGAGCTGCACCCAGAGGACACCATGCAGTGAGGGCACAGCTCACGGGACATGGTCTGGGGGATAATGAGAAAGGGATTTCAGCCCAATGGGCTGGAGGTGGGAAACACAACACTGCCCAGGCAGGACAGGTCTCTGCACTGACCAGGACCCCGCGGGGGATGAAGAGCTCAGATGCCCCCTGCACTGGCAGCTCCCTGGTGAGACATGGGAGTAGGGGAGAGAAGGGGATGTTTGCCCTAAGACAGCCTCATGCAGTTGGTGTCTGGCATCCTATCTCACAGAAACAGTCAGTGAATTGGAGCGTAACAGCTTCCCTCCAGGAGAATCTTGGAGCTGCTTTGATTGCAGCGGCCGCTGCATCTCCCACAGCCAGCGGGACTGTAAGGCAGATCCTCTTCTCCTCTGCTTCGCAGGGCTCTTCTCTGTCTTTTCTCCATGGGATAAAAATAATCCTTTTGCGTCAGTTCCATCACCGTGAGCAGCAAGACATTTTATTCATCGGCGATTCCTTCCCATCTCTCATTTAAACAATTCCCCATTGAGCCCATCAAATTAATTTGAGCAAGGGCCATTTATGTGGCCTGCCTGCCAGCGCAGGTGTCTCCCTTTCTTTTCTTTTGGGGGAGGCTTGTAGGTGGCACAAGCGTGAGTCAGGGAGAGGCTTGGCARGGGCTGGAAGCAGCGCGATGGTTTTGATCAGGGCGTGCAGGAGCACAGAGGTTTGTAGATCGACGCACCCAGTGTCAGGAAACATGCAGGCGAGGTCTGCAAGTGAAGGGATTTTTACAGCGATGTATTTGGGATGTGTTTTACAGCGGCACAGACACAATCTCCCACAAAGCTGCCCCTTGTGTCTCCGCTGGCAGCCTCAGCCCTTTCCAACCCAGGCCGGCTGTTTGGGGAAGGCTGTGTCAGGCTCTGGCAGTGGCTCAGGAGGAGTTACAGGAATGCGCCAAATCTCAAGCTGTTCCTCTGGCCTTTGTAGCCGCATCTCTTCCTATTCCATGTCATGCCAAATTTCCTGCCTTTGTCACTGCAGCAAATGCCACCAGGCTCTGCAACAGGGGACACTGCCTCAGAGTGCCTAGACGATGCCCAAGGACAAGGTATGTAATATCACAAGCAAGGAAAAGCTGAAGAGCTTGTAGAAGAGTAAAAGCCCACCTTTTCCAAGCTCTGGGGCATTGCTGGGTTCAGTGAGGCAATGCAAAAACATGGCTAGGATGGGCCTTGCAAATGAAGGCCAGTGTCCCATTTGCCACCCCTGCTGAGTGAGTCCTCAGGTGCCCGGGACACAGCCATGGGTTGGAGAGAACTAGTTCCATTTTTCCATCTAAATTGCATGACCAGCACAAATGGAGGCCAAACCAACCCTTGTGGAGGTACAGAGCCAACAGGGAGCTGCTCACTGGCATCCCAGGGTTTTACGTGCTTCGCTGGCCAGGACACCCATGGGGTGCCTGCTCCTGCCTGCTCACGCCATGATCCAGCTCCTCATCCTTTCACTCATACTACTTCCACCTCTTCCCTCTGCCCCACRTCAGGACCTGCACTGTCATCCTCCCCTTCTTGCTCCTCTGTCTGCCAGGATGGACAGCTGAGGGGCCACACAGGGCCAAGATGGGATTGCTGGGCTGGAGTTGTAACAGYGCGCACATCACTGCTGTGTCTGCCGGTTGTTCCGGATGCTACCGAGCATCTCTCGGTACCCCGTTCCACTTTCTAATTTTCACCAGTTCTGCAGGGACCTGGCTGCCCCAGCTTGAAATTTTGGGCTTGATAGCCTGTGACATCCAACTGTCCTGTTGGACAATGCAGGSAGGCAAGAGATCCTGCCAGGTCCTGGGTCCTGGTGGAGTTGTCCATCAGCACACCCCAACATCAGCTCCTCTCCTGAGGTATGACTATATTGGACGTGTCCCGAAAGCACTCAGCCAGAGGGATGCATAGAGAAGAGGGGCTGTAGGGGAGCAGATTCATGGTGTCTATGGACACCTCTCACTTGGCCGCTGTGGCTCCCAGGGAGATGGGTGTCCGCATCCCACTTCTTCAACATGGAGAGGAGCTGCATCTCATCCAAGGAGATGCAGAGGCCAGGTCCAGGACCAGGGCTGGGTATCTCAGGCCCCATCCACTGCTTTGCACCATGTCCTCATGATGAGCCGTCGCCTTGCCCTTCAAATGCACCCTGGGGCTCAGGGGCTGAGGTAACAAGCTTTCTTCCTCAGGAATAGCTGCACTCCCAAGAGCTGCTCAGGGCTCCCTGGCAAAAAAACCAGCTCACCCTCTGATGACCTGGAGGATAAGCATCCACGTTGCCTCCATCACCAGGCAGCCATAATCAGTTATGGCAGGGAGCTGAGCACTGACTAGCTTCTGCAGGAGAGGCTGCAGGCTGGCAGACCTGCTCTCACACCCAGCCATTGCTAGGAGAATGAGAGTCTCCCGAAAAGTCTCCCTCGCTGRTTCTGCCGAGGGCACGCTTTGAAAACAGCCCGTTCCCCCGGGGGTCCCTCTGCCTCTGTACCAGGGCTGTTATTCAGGCAAAGTACTGGTGATTTCTCAGGATCCCCCAATTTTCTGGACAGAATTCAATTCGTGCATTGAAACGAATTCACAGAGGACAGCTAAAGAAAGAAACAGGGAGGAAAGGAAAGGCAAGCCAAGTGGCCCATGAGGCTGGGCAGTGCCTCTCTTGCCATAGCATTATGCTGTGCCCACTCTGCTGCCAAGGCTTTCTGCCAAGGCGCTGGAGAAAGCAGAGGCTCCGGCTCCAAGAGGAGCTGTGCAAGCTGAACAGGCATATTCAGGCAATTGCAGATCTAACCAAAATGCAATTCCTTTGAAAATGTGAAGCGGCGCTCCTTCTCATGCATTAGGCATTTCCCAGGACAGGCAGCAATAGGCTTATCGGGCTGCAGAGGAGCAAAGCCCAGGCTGGYGGGGATTGGGGAGCTCTAGAACGGCAGGCACCAAAATACAAACACAATCCATTCACAAGGAAGAGGATGCAAAGCCTGTAGACAAAACAGTTCTTATAGCAACATAACTGTGCCAGTGTGGAGAAATACAAGGGAAGGAGTAAAATAAAGCCCCACTAAAAAAAGTTTTGCTTGGCCAAATTCAGATTTCAGTTACTCTTGAATACACAGAGGACAGCAAATACAATGGATACACACCAGATTTATGTCCAGAGAGGCGCATTTAGCTCAGTGACTTGACTATTATTGACCACAAAACCAAATCCCCCCAGCATTTTTCTCCAAACCCCTAGTACTGCAAAATGGAGCAGTATTACATCACTTTCAAACACGGGCAACCCTTTTTATTACACAGATCTTCAAAGAGGAAACTAGAAACTTACAGCCGGTCCTCCTGGCTTTGCCAGTATCCTCCTGACACCACACAGCACCTCACAGGATGAGACTTGCACTTTAGAAATAATTTATAAGTACTATTGAATTTTCTTAAAATGGGACCTTTTCTTGCTCCAGTTGCCAGTGTTTCCATTTAATGTACTAAACACACTTCATCCTGTCCACTGAGAATTGACTTCAGCTTAAAATAACTTGTAAATACGCTGATGTTGTCTTTCCAACAAGACAGACACACCTGCCAAACAGAGTGGTCACAGAAAGTGACATTGCACAACAAAAATAAGGTTGAAGACACATGGCCAGGAACAGTGAAAAGAAGAAAAACCCCAGCTCTTTGACCTTGGGGTTCAGCAATCCTGCAGTTACATAGAGTTCTTCTTCACATAGTCTGATGCAACCCAGAAATTATTTCTCTAAAAGTGAAGAAAACTGATTCAATGAGAGAAGATTCAAATCCTTTAGATCTACTGCTGGCTTGTTTGGGTTAGCTCTCCGAACAGTGCTACTRTCTAAGGTTGCCACATCTCTATCTGTGATGCAGAACTTGTTGTGTCTGTGGTGTGATACTCTTGGACATCTGGATTTGTGCCATAGAGCCACTCTCCTGTGCACAGTGGATATGTCCAGGGTCTCCAGATAAATATCCAAAGGCTTCAGTTCTGCCCAAGAAGGACTGGAGCCTGGTGGTACATGTATCATCTCCCTTCCCGAGAAAGGGCTTTCCAGGACTAAATAGTCCCCTCATTTTATCTCAGACTACACTAGATTGGGAGATTTCCTGATGTGGGACAGTGGAGGAAGAAGGGATCCTGGGGGACTGTGAAGGTCTTCCTGCTAATAGRTTTCCCAGCACAGTGGCAGGGCAGGAAAGTGTGGCGGGGAAGGAGCAGGCGGAAGGGGCAGGAGAGCCTGCTTTTGTCAGTGCACATCAGTATTCCCTTCAGTAGATGTTGATTTACAGTTATGAGTCACAGATCTGCATAGCAAAATGGCCGCAGGTTGCAAGCAATGCTGCTCACACCCTGGCAAGCTGTACACAARCGGTATGGCCTCTTGCTAGTCTCTATGTGTGCTAGGGCCAGCATGTGCCAACAGCGGGGACTGTCAGAGCAATTACCTCCAGCCCTTCCTGCTCCAAGACAAGCTCAAAGCAACCTGTCCCSACAGACATGTCTCCCATGTACTCTTCTTGAAGGCCACCAGCACTGAGTTTCCTTCCCATACCAAGGAGTCAACACCGGTGCATATGTCCTTACRTGGCCTACAGAAGTGACATAGAAAGCTGTGAAAAGGCAGAAATAGGGTTTCACAAGTCCCTGAATCCACCTCATGGTGCTCAGCTCTTCCCCTAACAATACAGAGAGCAGCTATCTGCAACTAGTCTAAACAGGAGAGGAACTGAAAGGAAATCAAAAAGCATTTGCAAATCTCAGAGGAAGAAAAGCCATCAAGCTGCAGGTCAGTATTTATGAGACCCAAGCTTATTTGTGTGTGCCTCCTTATAAAGGGGCCAAACTGCATCTGGAGGAGGCAGTCCTGATGTAGACAAGGCACAGCAGCGCTCGATGCCAAATTCCTCCAGCGCTGCTTGTGCTCTGTGCTTTTGGGTCACTGCGAAATTAGCCAGTCCTGAAGAGACACAAGGAAATTGGCCACTTCTCGAACAGCACAGAAGCGGCTGCGGGAATATCAACGAGGGAGGAGCATTTGCATAAAAACAGAGAGACTAGGAATTACATCACTAGAAGAACAAGGCTCGAGCAGTTTGGAGAGGAGAGGCGAGTACTTTTCTCTCCGACAGAATGATATCACATGAGAGCTGTTGAAATAGAAAGTCTGGGGACAAAATGTACTTCCCTCGGTGCTAAACCACTCACCAGTGCAGGGCTGATGTGAACTCAGAGAGTGTATCTAATCTATAGCTTCCTTCTGTAAACACAGTCCCACGTGCAGATGACTCCTGGGACAGAGGAGGGAGTTCAGGTTCATCTTCCTGTGCTGGTCGGTTCATCCCTCACAGCTACTGAAACACCTCCCACAGCTACAGGGAAGCACTAAGAACAGAAACAATCTGGTACTTAACTCCATCGGGTTTCTCCCCGTCACCCTAGGTCACAGCAACGCAAGACTACRAAGCAGTGAGGTTCAGGATCAAGCATCCCACTGTGCGTTCACACTGTCCTAGCTTAGTACCAGCTCTGGACCTGAGCTGCRTCCCACCGAGGCTGGGTATTAGGACAAAACCAGGGTCTCTTATGGAGAAAGCACTGTGTGCAGTGGTTGCTGCTGGGGAGTATAAGAAGRAAGCAACCTCAAGCCTCAGGAGATAGCGAAGGAGGCAGTGCTGGGAAGGGGAATAGGCTGAAAAAGAGATTTCAGCCACTCTCCTACTGTCTCCCTAAAACTTTGCACACTTCCACCAATCTTCCCCAAATCCCCTTCCCTCCTTCACCTCCTGAAAACCCCAACATCCTCCCACTGTCCATCACAGTCCCCCAAACCCTGACTGATCCCTCCCAGACCCTGCCATCAGCTATGGTCAAAGAGCCAAAGTGCTTCAGGCAGCAAAACTCAATGCCCCTTCCTTGGCTGAGCAGCCTTGGGTTGGATCTAGCCAAGGGCAAGATCATCAGGGCTGCAAAGAGGCAGGGGGGCACAGGGAGTCAGGAGGTGACGCTGGCTGGTGTGATAAGGCACAGACAGAGYGGAGCAGCTGCCCAGCATGGGCACATGGACAGGAAGGCTCAGAGCCACCCCATGCCCCTCGCTTGTCCCCAAACCACAAGCTGCTCACAGGCACTCAGCGTTGGACTCAC
The DNA here is from genome assembly GCA_030449065.1 of Oceanodroma leucorhoa. Lineage (NCBI taxonomy): Eukaryota > Metazoa > Chordata > Aves > Procellariiformes > Oceanodroma > Oceanodroma leucorhoa. Next base: position 4,806,950 of record JASVER010000077.1, read on the forward strand.
AGGTGTGTGCCTGCAGCTCCTGACCCGCATGCAGCCCTGCCACCACGTCCTGTTCCCCTTCCTCATGCCCAGCTAGACCCTGTCAGCCAGGATTTACTGCCTGGGRAGTAACTCGATTGTCCCCGAGGGACAGAGAAAGAGGTGACTTGCATGTGAAGAAACCAGTAGCAGGAACAGAGACTGAGATAATCATCCTAGATAATCCAAGATAAATATCCAAGACAAGCATCAGGCCAAGAAGCTGGCTGCCTCCCTGGCTGTCAGCCTGGGTACTGGCCAAGAAATTTGCCTTAGCCTCAGCAAATGCTGTATTGTAACCTTTCTCTGACCTGCTTTCTTTTCTTCTCCCACTCCGCTGTGGTCTCCCAACATTTCTAAAAATGCTTCACACTTTTTTTGACTATCTCCTGCTTACTTTTGGCATTGACAGGGGTTGTGCCAGGCTATTTTAGCAGTTTTTTCAAAACAAACCAAAGCCCATGAGCAGATACATTCCTCTGACTGTGATGACAAAATGCTTTAATTTCTTCCAACCCTCGAATGAAACCCGGAAGGCTTATTAATTAAACAGCTCTGCCCCAAACTGATTCTTCTTACAGCAATGCTTCCCTCGGGTGAACTCAACCACCAAGGTCGTTACAAATTAGGAACGATACTTTATTAGTTAAACAATTCCTGCCTGACAACCGCTGCAATATTTAGGGAGCACTTGGAGTCCAAAAATGGCCTGGACGACAGCAGAGAGCCACTTGTTCCTACTGCTGCATCTTAAAATACTGCAAGCATTTCTGCCCCACCTCTGAGCTCTAAGAAGAAGGACCCAAACTAGTTTCACCAGGTCTCCTTGCACAGGACAATTATCTGTGGGCAGGAGCTTTGTGCCCAAGCAGGRTTGGGTGCTCAGGGAGACAGGTGTTGGGCATAGCCAATGCAGGACTGTGCTGGTGGTAGTTTGATTGCAAACCCACCTTCAGCAAGCTCTGCTCTCTACGTCATGGTTGTTCTTCCCACAAGGTTTGGTTTCAGTCGTCTTTGACCCCCCCCAACCTCCACGCTCCCCAGGCTCTTGGAGCTGGTGCTTAGCAGTTGGGTAGTGTGTTCCCAGAGGACTCCCAGGACTCCCAGAGGACACAATCTAGAGACAACAGCAACAGGCACAAAAAACCTCTACCAGGATCACACCTCATGGAAACAAATATAGCTCACTGCCTCAGGGCAAGGGGATGTCTCTGTCCCACCCCACAGACTTCAGCCTATGGGGCCAGGGAGGGCTCCAGGACCCAAAGCACCAGGGCAAAGACACAAAGATGTGCTCTTGACACAAGTGCCTGATAGGTGGCAGAGCCCCTGTCCCCAGCTTCCTCTCAACAACAAATGCACTTTTTCCCATATGCCACTAAATGATTTAGGAGGCCAAAACTCACAGGGAGTTTTAGGCATCTTTTGAAGCGTTTACTGTGTGCCTTGGTGAAAGTCATTTCTGAAAACGCCACCTGAGCATTTTCAAGAAGTTCCTCCCGTGTCATATTTGTTCTGCCAAGTATTCATAAATGAGCCTGCGCTAGCACTGCTGACAGCAAAACTTGGAGTATTAAATAACACTTCTCAGAGATCCCAAAGTGTTTTACAAACATGAATTAATTAAGCTGCAGATCAACCCTGCAAATTATTTAAAGAGCTCTTGAACCTCCCCTCCTCGCTCAAGGACATGAAGAGACGAATGAACCAAGGTTTGACAAGAACCCAGGAGTCCTTACCCTCCTATTTCTACTTATCCACCACACTGGCTTTAACTAACAGGCAAACCAGAATAAATTCCCATCGGCTGAAATCCTACCAGGATGAAGTTAGCTCAGTCTCTCTTGGTGAGCCCTACCTTGGAAGCCCAGTGACAGCCAAGAAATTCGCAGAACATGGAGCAGACAGCACTGCGTCTATTTTTAGGGGAAGAAAGAGGGTTTGGAATGACATGTGGCTATTAAGAGCTCCAAAAAAGGGTGATTAGTCTGCTAGTCATACCTGTCAAAAGCATCTGTCCCAGCTGTGTGGGAAGCTGGTAGAGAAGCTTCACAGGCAAACCCCTGTGACACCAGTGGGACCATGGGATCTGGATGAGMCCCTGGCTGCCCCTTCCCATCAGCACACCGATTTCTGCCAGACCTCAGCAAAAGGCACCTTCCCATCTCCAAAGGAGTTGATGGAAACAAGACCAGGCAGCCGAGCTCACAGATGCTGGGGTTGGTGCGAAGGCCACAACCTCCAGAAGCACCAGCCATGGCTTCTCCTCCTTGGTATCAGGCAGGTTTCCCCACTGGGCTCAGCAGGGATCAAGTGCCAGAGAGGCCAGACTGGGGTACCCAGGCAATGAGCCAGGCACAGATGGGCTTCTCTRTCTGCGAGGAGACAGCTGGGATGCCAGGACTCCTCTGCACAGTTTTGGACCCTCTCCACTTATAAAACCTATGGATATTCTGCGACTGTTAACTTGGCTCTGGGGAGCCCCAGAAAAGAGGGAGAAGTGAACTCATTTTACAGAGGAAAGCTGGCTGCACAGGGTAAGGGTTTAGAGAGCACACCGACTTGATCTTCAGAGGAGCCAGGAGCAATCCTCCGGAAGTACATCTGACTCCCCACAGTGAGATGACACTCTTGCAAACATGGCTGGAGGYTTGCTGCTAGTTAAGGACACGAAGGCAGGTGCTGACAGCAAGGAGRTGGACAGAAGGACGCAGTGGATGTCATTGCCTGTTCTGCCAGGGCTTGACKTCCCTCTGTTAAAACATCCTCCCGCAGCAGCTAAACCTCCCCACCACAGGGTCCTGGACACCGGCATTTGGCACAGCAGATGCCACATCAGCCACAAAAGATGGGCTCAGTGACCCAGCTCACTTGTCCACTTGCAGCACAGAAAGGCCACTGAGCTGGCTGGGCCAGATCCTCCAGTTTCCCACCACACTGCATGTTATCTGTTTTAAATTCTCATCTCTTTCAGAGCAGAGCTGGCTGTAGCCAGGGGACCTGTACACATCACCAGCCATGCCTGAACATCCCTCCTTCTTCTTTGCATGTGCAGGAAACATTTAGTTCAGTGTTTAGAATCCCTTCAAACCTAACCAAGCAAGCAGAAGACAGATAGCTTAATAACATCAGAGCAGCAGAGTCCATTTCCATCCCATTTATAGGTTGTCTGGAATATGGCACCTATTTTTTTAAGGTCAGCAATAAGTGATTGAGCCACTCCTGAACTCATAGTTTAAACTGCTTTGTCAACAACATGAAATTTGCCTCTGAAAAAGTTGGCAAAGGGCGATGACGACATTCATACCTGAACAGAAGGCTGCTGCTGGCCACCAGGAGTGGAAGGAGACATTCAAATTCATTCTGACCCACAGCGCAGTATTGCTGCGTGCTGCTCACCCCACAGCTGGAGTGCAGAGGAGAGCAGCCACGTTTATGTGTGTGTGACCCATCTCCACTGCTGAACCCTTGTGCAACCATGGTCCATGGCAGACATGGTGCTTTCCCACACCCAAGGAGGACTCATAAAGCAATGAGGAAACTTGTCCTGAGCCAAGCTGATGACAGTCCTGAGACCTCGGATGGTCTYGGGCTGCGGTTTCGATGGAAATAGAGAAGCGTGAAGCATATGAGACATTCTCCTCCACAGCTCCTGCGCCCRGCCCCAAGCAGACTGCCATGCTACTGTGGTTTCTATGCCCTCCCAGCACAGGGAAGATTCACATTTCCAGTGGTGTCTGGCTGAAGAAACATTTTAAAAATCACTCAGAAGACTCTGGACTGATACCAGGGTGATTAGCTCCTGGCCAAAGACCCTGCCTAATACAGTGGATTAGTAGAGTATATAAAACCTTTGGGGGTATATAAATAAAAGATGATCATCTTGAGAGATTGCTTTCTTGGCTCAGTTCTAAAAAGCCTGAAACTGAAAAAGCTCCACTAAACAAGAGACAACTGGATATGAGAATTACATGGGCTCAGAAAGGACACTGCATTTACAGCCATTCAGCTCATGGCCGGATGAAGCCCAGAAAGAAAGTCTAGAAAAGGATCCATGTGGGAGAGGTCATCATCCTTCACGACTGGCCCTTCTGGCTGGTTGGGAAAAGGGGCTTCACCAACTGACAGAGGCACATGCATCTCCTTGCTGTCACTTGAGACAAGGATCCCAAGTCTCCTCACAAATTAAAGATAGTGCTTGCTCATTTACAGGAGAGATGACATGGTGGTCAGCAGACAGGCTCTGATGATCCAGGAGTGCAAGAAAACAGCCAGCGTGGGCTCTGTGGGAGGGCTTGGGAAGGAGTTGGGACCTCCTTTACTTGGTTTCAAGGACTTTTGCAAATAAAACCCAAAGCTTAGAAAAGATGTGAGCTTTGAGAAACAAATGAACATCTGCAGAGCTTCTGGACCATGGCGAGAAAGTGCCACAGACAGCAAACCCCCTTCCCACCACTCCCTTCTCCTGCCCAGGAGCGAACTGAGCCTTCTTACTCATACAGGAACAGAGGCAGGGATCCAGCATCCCAGACATCCTACCCAAAAGGCCTGGGGTAATCTTGAGCACCTTGCTAGAGAGAGCAGCTTTGCCAACATCATTGCACAGAAGGAGAGGGGACAGTGATAAGGCACAAAGAGACCTGCTGTGGTTTGGTACCTCCATTAGAGCCATGCAGGTCATCCTTACCTTGGGCATCCTGCGCAGATTGGGAGAGAGCTTCAAAGAGGTAACGTGGCCTCGTTCGTCTCCAATGATGACAACAGGGTAGACAGGGTTAAACTGGATATGGGTTATTTTATTTTTCTTCTTGGCCACCACTAGCTGGGTGCAGAGAGCTTCATACTTATTAATGCTCAGATCAAACACATGGGCCTGGGGAAAAAAAGTCAAAGAACACAAAAGGGATTAATCAGGCAAGAACATCCCTCAGCGACAGAACGATGACTGGAGAAATCAGAGAGAAAAGGTCCCGTGGAAAGGCAGCCTCAGCACACAATTACCATCTGCAGTCAAAGCCTTTGTCCTCTTTTAAGTAACCRGTGTGCAGAAGCTGCCTGCTGCTTTTGAGGGACTGTCCCCCTCCTGCAGAGACTCATGGAGTGAGGACCAGTTCCCTGCTCTGAATGCAAGCTCCTTCCAAGACCCGTGGCAAGGCTCCAGCTGATCTGGACTGGAGAAGGCTCAGAGCCAGCATTGCTAACCCCACAGGTCTTAATCCCTCTTCGCTGTACTGCAAGTAATGAGACAACCAGGTGTTAAATCTGTGTCTAACACAGATTGATGCACAAAGCGGGAAATACTTATTACCCTTTATTGCAGAGCTTTCCAACATTTCCAGCTTAATAACAACATTAAAGACTCAAGCCAGTAATTAATTGGGAAGTGATGGGAACATGGTCAGTATGATTAAGGGTGTACCCTGGGTAAAGCAAGGGAAGCACAGGCAAATGCACAGCACAGGACAGTTTGGTGCTGGCAGCCCACTCCACTCCAGCTGCTTTGGCTCCTATGCCTGCACACACGTCCTTCTCCCACAGCATCGAGAGAAGTGCCAGGTAAAGATTAGCCAAACGGGAAAGGTGAGGATGAAGGGAGACGGACCCAAGGCCCCGCTCAGGTGGGATTCCCACTGGCACAGACCTATGGCTCTRACACAGCTGTGACACAGACCTGCTACATCACCAATGGCATGATAATGCACGTTTCACCATGACTCCAGAGGGAACAGTGGTAGTTACTCGAGATAATGTGTTAACTTAACATTATCTCCCAATAATTGCAATTAGCTCCTGTCATTGTTACGCCTGCAAAGGCTAATAAAACATGACAACCCTCTCTTCCCCAGTGCTGAAGTGAGCAGTCTCCAGCATGCYGGATTCCCACCTTGAATCCACCGTGGAGACTTTCAGCCTTATGTTTCTTTTTCCTTTTTTGCCTTCAGAAAAACTAAGGAAGGGAATATTTTATGTTAACAAGTACAGTGGGAATATGGGGGAAATTAGGACTGAACTACTTGTACATCTCCTGCCAGCTGTGTCTTGTTTACTAGCACTTAGGAGACAGATGAGACATATTATTTCAACACTGTGCCATGCTCACAATTTGAATCTAGGAATTATCTGAAATCTGACAGTGTTACCCTATAAAAGTTCACCCCAAAGAGCGTGGAAGGTTTTGTATCAAATCAGTACATGTACTTTCCCATCACACACCAATGAGTTGGTGAATTTTATCTGACTCCATGTATAGCTAAGAGCTGGGCAATCTGCAATCACATGTCCCTCATGTGCCTCTGTGTCTTTGTAGGACTCAATATCTAACAATTTGTGATGTCCTTGGTCTGGGCAGGAGAACCATGCAAACGTTTTACAGATGCAGAAAACAAGATGAGGAGGACTCCCTCCAGACTGAAGTAAAATAAGACTTTTCCAGATGGGGAAGAGCTTGGAAAGTGRACAGGGTTCTCAGACATTTTGAAGAAATCCATGACAGTTTATAATCACGAAGGGAATCCAAAGCATCAGCCACAGATGAGGATCTGCAGTTTGAAGGGTCCTTCCCCAGTCAGTAGAAGCATAGTTGGAAAAAAAAGATTTCATTTTTATCTGCTCAAAATATCAGATGCCAGCATTAAATTCTGAATCTAGACCTGACACTTGAGGTCCCACAGTTCAGCCAAGATAATCCCAATTTCCTACCTCTAGGCATAAATAAAGATGGCTTGTACTTTACACCTGCTGCCTTACTATCTCTGAAAAGGAACAAGCTCTCTTTCAAGCATATCAGCCMCCCATGGCCCATACTCACTGAAGATTTAATTATTTGCCTTCACAGCATACATTTTTATTAATTTAAGGGCATGATTCACTCCATTCTCCCCACTTCCAGTGGCACAAGCTCAATGCTTAGTAACCTAAGAGCCTGGGAAATGCCCACGGCTTCAGTAGCATCAATTAATCTAGAAAAAAAAGCAACATGGAATTAGTGGCCAGGTTTGTCTTTGGTAGCCAGGTCTGCATTGCTGTTCTATGGTGCCGTCGATGTATCACACCTGCACACYCTACCCAGCACTGCAGTGGAGAAAGATGGCATGTCTGAAGGCTCAGTGCTGGAGTGCTGAGCAATGCAAATTACTCTGAGTGAGGCCATTTTTCAAAAATGCCACTGACAGCCCAGACAAGMACAATGCCTGGGACAAGAACTCGAAACCATCAGCAATGTGGAGAAGGTCAAAAGCAAACAAGTTTATGAGTGTTCCTACTATAAAGCTCCTCTTTTATGAGCTTCTAAACAAATGGGCTTGTTTTCCTTTGCCAAGGGAATCATGGAAAAGAACAAACTATTTCAATTCTTCAGCTGGAAACATCACCCTAATATCAGCTGTCAGACACCCCAGATGGAGGGGTGGGCCAYGGGCATTAGGAAGGACTTCAGAGGCTTTGATTTAGAGGCTTACAAGCACTCTCAGGAAAGAGGGAAATGGRGTCAGACCAACACTGTTATTGGTGCTTTGGGAGTAACCTAGAAGGGGCACAGGACATCCCACAACAGCTGAGGCAGCTTAACAGTGCTGTAAAGCAGCAGAGCTGCATGTGACTAGCACCATCTGCAGATCTGCCTGGGGCTTGGGGCAGGGTCTTCTGCCCAAAGAATGGGAGACTGAAAACCTGCAGCTCTCCCTTGAGGTTCCTAGTCCCATGAGCTGCCCTGCTGGCTCAGGTCCCAGGATTAAGGAYTATGGAGTAGGATCCAGTTGGATCTCCCACCCCAGAGACTCACCAACAGCACACAGCTGCTCTCCATAGGTGGYCCCTATCCCTCCAGACTATAGATCACTGCTTACATGCAAAAACAGCCTCTCAGGCCTTGCAAGATGAGCCCTCTCTGAGTACCTGACCCAGAGAAGTGCAACCATGACGCACAGAAGTGCCACCCAACCCCACATATGACTCSAGTATCAAACTCATGGGGAGCCAGGATGATGAGAGCCAGAGCCACATCCAAACCTTCTCCATGGAGAGGAGGTGCCTCCAYAGGGCACCCTTCTTCTCAGGACAGGCAGCACCCAGGTGAGAGCTGCYGCCTAGACACTGTCAGGCAGCTGGTGCAAATTGGCATTTTTGATGAGGGCTGATATCTGTATAACTGTCCAACTTGTGGTGGACAAGCATATTTACATATTCACTGACATACAAMGTGCCACGTCATCCTGGGCTCCTACAGGGCAGGCCTGCTTCCACCCACCTGGCCCCCGATGCCTCACTCAGTACCACAGCATCACCCAGACTTTTATCTCCAGCAACACAGCAAGGCAGTGATGCTTGTCAGAACGTGACACTTCACAGTTCAACGAATCCATGGGAAACACAGTAACGTGCTCAGGGTCCCTAAAGCGGAAAGTGTAACTTTGATGGGAAGACAGCATATAGCAACATGGCAGTGCAGTGCCCTGTGCTGGGACACCAGCTTGAGTTTTAATGGTACTGAGAAATGTGTAGGAACAAAAAGCATGTCAAAGCAGTATCCTTGTCAGAGCTTACAAACCAGTGAGGGTCCCCCTGTGAATAGCCCCCTCACTCCTGCCCGCTCTGCATGCCACTTCTCATGCTGCCTAGGCTGGTCCCAGCACTTCCTCCCTGCAGGTGCTGAGTTTAGAAACTAGAGCGGAGGTTTCAAACCTCTGATTTTCAGCCCTCAAAGAGTGTTTCCACTGTGATGCATGTCCCCAGAGAGGGAGCTGGAGCTTCCTGACAATAAACTCGCTTTTATCAGATACCTTCTGCAGATCCCATAAAAGCAAATCAGGGACCTGCAGGGTCTGCAGCCCTGCTGCTCGCAGACCACGACAGACACCTTCACTCTTTCTGCTAATAAGCATTCAGATAATGGGAAAGGGCATTTCAGTTCTTTTGTTATAGAGTCCTTAGGAACAATATGTGGCCACTTCCTTAGAGGGACAGAAATCAGACTCCAAGAACAAGAAACCTGGGGAGAGGCACAGAGAGAGGTAAAAGAAATCTGAAAATGTCTGAAACAGCGAAGTGCAAGAATTCTCCTCTGCTTCCCCCAGCTTTGCTGCAGATCCCCAGGGAGAATAAAGCATGGGGCAGTAACCAATTACTCCAACAGCTATTTTATTTATGGTCCTCGTAAACCTGCATGCCCACCCCAGGGAAGTGCACGAGGACACGTACCACCCTCCAAATGAAGCCCAAGCTGTTGAGCTAAGCAGTTCCTTGCAGCATGGGGATTTATGAGCTGGCATCAACAACCATCAAAAGAAACCCACAAKACCAAAGTGCTGGACAGTCTGATGGTAGATATGCCAGGCAGATGTTCAAAGCAAACTTCTCCTTGATGGAAGGACAGTAACTTTGGTAAATCAGTAGTCCCTGAAGAGAAGCATTGAATTTAAACAGATGCCCAGTTATCTCTGAGATGGGATCAGGTGAATCCTGCAGTCTCTGTCTGATGCTTTTTATTCAGTAAGAACAGTTTTAAATTACCATCAGGGTAACAACAGAGCCTCCATGCTTGATGTACAGGCAATAATGAATCTAACTCTGCTGTGTTGCAGTTGCAGAAAATATTTGACATAAATGAGCTGTTTTGATGCCTGACTTTCAAACAGCCAGAGAAGAAATTCAGCTCAGTTGCATCCAGACCAACAGCTCCTCTGTCTATGAATCATGCAAATGTATTCCACCTCCCAAAATCCAGCGGTTCCCCACTGAGGCTCCACACGGCTGCTCTGTAAGCACAGCACAGTGCACATCCAAGGCTATCACCGTAGCTCCAGCTTCAAAACACGTTCAGAGTTTTGAACATCTCATTTCTCCCCACCTGCTCTGCAAACTRCACTTACAGCCTGAAAGYCAGCCCAGGCTCTCATCTGCTTAGYAGCTCCAAGGCAACTTGGAACCCTCTGTCCTTATACTCTGCTGTCGCACCCCCTGCCCTGCAGCACAGCAGCCTGGCCAGTCCAGGAAACACCAGGGGATTTGGGGGAGAGCTGGACCCTCCAAACAGCACCACCCAAAAGCAACCAACCTCTCTGCCAGCAAAACAAACTACTTGACTTTGGTGTCCCATGAAGAAGACCTACCCTGCCTTTATCGCATGCCTTGACCACACGCTGGGTCTGCAGTGGCTGCAGCTTTTGCTGTCCTTTTCTTCCAAACTTACAAGACTTCATTCCCCAGCAGTGGTCTGGGAAATGCTAGCATGCTCAAAAACAACCTGACAGCAACCAGAACGAAGGCTGAAGGGAAATATATATGTGTGTAAGAACAAGGCAGATGTACCTGGTAACTTGGCAACAAAGAATAAAATCAGTGCAAGAGCAAAAGGTGAGGGATAATTTAATATCATGTTGCCCTTTACCAGTTGACATCTCTTTCACCGCTTGGCTTTCACTGTCCTTGTGATGGATTTACCTCATTTTCTTGACTGAATCATGATACCTCATCCATTTGCAAACTCCACAGATCATTTGTTTCAAACTTTCATGTAATATATTTAACAAGTGTGCAGGCCACCCCCAGCCCCTGTCTAGCACCAAGACATGCTGGAGCATCCTAAAGGCACTGGGCAGGCACGGCAGCCCCAGCTTGCATCAAAGCCAAGCTGCCATGCGGTGGAGGCCTTACTTTGCATGATTTCTATACTCCCACTGCAGCCAGAACAGCCTCCAATACAGTTAATTTTCTCTAAGAGGACACTTTTGAATTACAGATAAGGGTTGTGAGACAGTCCTTGGTGCCTCTGACATGTGGCGCACTCAGGGGCTTGGCAGGAGGAAAGGAGACCCAACTCAGAAAACATTCATTGCCTTCCTGCTTCTGTGATGGAGACACAGGAATGCTGGTCCTCAGCTACCCCGATACCAGCACCAGAGAGACCCTAAGATTCACAGGCTTTCACATCAATTCCATGCTACTGGTGAAAGGACAGACCCCAGCCCTGTTACAGGTATGTTCAGAGGTAGCTTTGAGCTCAGAAGGATGAGCGGKCATCTGTGAAAGTTGCTTTTTGGGCTGAGCCGGGTGAGCTTTGCCAGCCRGGAGCTGGCTGCATGTCCTGGGGTACAGGAGAGGGCTAAGCATGTCCCTCTGCCCTGCAGCATCCCAGCCTGCTGCTCCAGGGTGCGTGACACAGCAGGGAAGAGAGCATCTGTGTCACCTGGCTTAACTGTAGGAGCTGCTTCACTGTAGAGCTGCATCGCTCAGCTTTTCCTCATTCAGTAAGAACTGGGTCGCTCCCAATTTGACATGGTAGGAGAACAGCATCAGCCTCAGCTGATTTGACTCCACTCCTACAAGTCAGTAAGCAATCAAAGCCTCAGCACGTAGMAGAGCTGCTATTCATTCAGACAGGCTGAGGACCATTTGACCTCTTCTGGAAACGCTGTTACACTGTTTTACAAGAAAGTGCTTGTTTATCCAAGCTAACTTCCCTGTCAGTCACCACTTCTGCCAGCCTGGCTCTGCTCTGAGGGTCTCACTGATTCGGATAATCTCCTTCATGTCTCGGTCCTGCACACTTCTGACTGCTGTAATCTGGTGCTAAATAGCTGATACATCCTACCCCTGAGCTGGTTGCACTTCCGTTTGGTCTAATATGATTCTCTTAGGTTGCCCGTGACTCTTTTTTTTTCCTCTTTAACATTAACAGCATGCTTTGGAACGAATCACAAAGCCTCCTTCTGCTTTTCACTTTTGTACTAAATTTAATGCTACTTTCCAAATCACTTGTGAAAGGTGAAAGTCAAACAGAGAAACTAATCTTTGCTGAACTCATGCAATAGCTAGGGCTGATGATAGCAGCCAGTACCTCTGCATTATGCTGCAATCCCTTCTGCAACAGCAGAGATGACCCTTCCTTAGAGACCAGCATACAAAGTCCAGCCTGAGCCCCGGCTGTGCTCATGGGGTGACTCCCCTGCATCTCCCAGGGTCTGACTCAGCAGCCCAGTGTTAGCGAGAGCACAGCAGCACAGGCAGTCCCCAGCCCTAGCCTTCCTTAGAGCCCTGCTGCTTCCCTGATTAGTGCTCATTTCATATTGCACATTTGGTTTGTGTCTTTATTGAATTTCATCTCACTGATTGCAAATTGCTGCTGAGGTTGTTGAGCTCATTTACAATTTCAGTTCTGGCACTAAAGCACTTGTAAGTCCTGTCCGCTTAGTCCCCCCACAATTACTGCTGGGTTTCACCTCCAGCCCCAGTGCCTGAAGCATCTCTAGCTGCACTGCACCGCTCTGCTGAGCATGACTTCCACCGTGCCGCATCCACCTTCTCACCTGCCTTGTAGTTTGCTTATGGGCTTGTGCCAACAGTGTTCCCGAAGTCAACCTGTAAGCATGTATTACATCTCCTTCCTCTGACTCTCATCTACAAGGCCTGTTACTCTCAAGAATAGTATTAGATCAGTTTTATGTGATATGGCCTTAGTAAAGCCTTACTAGACTGGCTGATCCTTGATCTACCAGTGCTTACAAATAGACCATTCAATGATTTGTCCCAAAAYCTTTCTGGACAGCATATTTAGGCTGCCTAATCTCTCCTGCCCTGTCATGCTCCTGAATACTGAGCAAAGAGTCTTTCCTCCAGTCCTCTGATGTCTCCCTCTCTGCCATCCGATCCCATATACCTGGTGAAGAACAGGGAGACTGTTTCAACCAGTCCCTTATGTGCCCCGGGGCAAATCTCCCAAGGCTGTGCTATGTAAATACATCCCAGCTGTGCCAGTCCCCCTGTGCTCTCTCTGCTGTGAYCCACAGCCCAGCCCCCGATGTCAGGCTGAAACTATGTCCTCATAGACTAGGACCAAGCTCCATCTCTTCACACGTTGGCAGGGTCCTGGCTATGCCCCACCGCGGAGAGTCAGCGCTGGAGGCTGGGGCATGGGTCAAGGCAGGCAGTTGCAAAAGCAAGGGCAGCAYTGAGTCTGATGGGAGAAGGAGTCACTGTTCTCTGCCACCTGCAGCCCCCGGCAGGCCAGCAAAGCTGTTCCTAAGGCAGATATCGAACTGTCACAGTTTGGAGACTGGCATTTAAACCGAACCAGCACAGATTTCAGGTCATTATAAAATGCCAAGCAACAAACATCAAGGYTCAGAAGCTGCAGTCTCTGTACAGCAGGATGGGGCAGACAGCTGGAAGCTCTCAGTGGCCCTAATGCCAGTTGTCCCTACCTGCAAATTGGAATCTAAGTGAGGGGCCATTCTTAGTCGCAGCTGATAGTGAAGGGCAGACAGGCACCTAGGAGCRGCTTTCTAAACTCTCGCAGATACTCCTGATGGGCTTTGTGCCCCTGGTAGCTTTTTATGCAAAGCCTAACAGGTGAATCAAMAAAATCCTTGGAGATGCTGCCCAGGTCATTTTTTCACTCACCTATGTCCATGCAAGCAGAAAAAGGCAAACTTGGTTCCTGTGTGGCTGAATGAACTAGTTAATCTCAGCAGGTGGGTTTCATCAAAATGCTGTGTTTCATAACCTGAAAGAGCAATAGCTCTAGTAATGAAAAACTGGCCCAYGAGCATCTGTGTAAGAAACAATTCCTGCAAAGCCACTGACAAAAGAGGTTTAAATTTATCAGTTTGACTTTGCACTGAAACCAACTACTATCCTGACAAAGTCACTTCACCTGCAACTCAGTAGCTAAGGGATGTGAGTGAGCAGTAGTGTCCTGAGGTGCCTGATGTACATCTTGAGCCTTGGAGCACACCAGAGCACCCTACGATGTGATGGGAGCCGCAGCAGGATAGAGGGCTCAGACCCTGCAGGGACAAACCAAAGTCTTCCAGGCCAGCTTTATTCCCTAAAAGCAGCTGCTAGGGGAGAGACATGCCAGTGCACAGGGAGCCCAGTGGCTTGTGGGAGGAGAAGGGAGGACAGCCCGACTGGCACAAAGTGGAGGCAGCATTAATTCCAGGGATTCTGCCCATCTAACTCATTGAGCTTTGACATGCCACCAGCCCTTGTTTTAAAGCAGACATAAGTCTGCCCAGCAGTCCACATCAATCTCACAGATTCAGCAGGGAATAAGAGCCTTTCAGGATTTGTGGCAGAAGAAAATGAACAGTTTTACCGGAAAACAACCACTTATGCTGTGAATGCAATTTCAAATCCATTTTAAGAAAGCCCCTGCCCACTTCAGCCTACTCAAAGGTCCTTCTGGATGACGGCAAAGGGACCTGCACTCATTTAGTGTTTTCACGCCCCAGCAGTTGCCCCGGCCATGGTGCAGAGAGCCAGGAGATGCCTCGTCCCAGCCCTGCAGAGCTAGCAGTGGCCCCGTAAGGCATGGACAAACCCCATGGGCTACTGCAGAAGGGTGGGAGGAAGGACTCAGATGCAACAGGAACATCTGTGGCTGTGAGGGGTTCACAGTCCTGACTCCCCTGGGCAAAAGCATCCACTGATGCTGAGAGGTCTGCCAGCACCCCTGATTCATGTCCTACAAGGAGAGGCACGATTAGGTCCAAAATACCCAGTGAAATATTTACAAACCTGGAAGGTTTAGCAAGCCTCTTATCTGCAAAATTGTTCATGCTTTTGAAGACAGAGATTGGCTTTCACTGCCAGTCAATGCTAAATGGGCAGCAAGTCTCTGGAAATTGCTCTATGAACACACACACATGCCAGCACTAAACAAGTGTTTCTCTCCTAGCTGGGAAAGGATGGGTATCAAGACAACAGGCATTTCTTTGGCATCTTATCCTGTACGTGAGATACAATAGGAACCTGGTCTTCAAGACTTCTCATACAAAACAGTTGTTCAGTAAAATATGTTTATATAAGCAGGAAAGGGCACACTCACTTCTCACTTCCTGAGCAGAACGAAGCATTAACTAAATTCCTAATGGTTTGGGTCGTTTCAAGTATTTCACATTTTGAAAGGTCAACAGCTTCAGTAATGGGGAAAAGCTCTCGAGCATATGTCTGAGCGGCTTTCTCTGCAGAGTGCACATTTGGATGGCATTTATCTTGAGGCTATCAATATTTACTAAAGATGGCTGTAACATCACCTTGGTCTTGCTGCATTAGTCATGAAGGACACAGACCACAAAAACATGAAAGCAAGTGGACTTGTACTTAGTGCATCCTCCCAAGCCCGTTGTAAAACCCTTGGGATCCTCCTTCTCACACAAGGACATTTCATAGCATCACAGGATTAGAAGGTAATTCAGGCTGGAAGAGATCCCAGAAGTCTCTAGCCCAGCCTCCTGCCCAAAGCAGGGTTAGGTCTAAGGTCACTTGCGGTTGCTCAGGGCTCTACCTAATCTGGTCTTGAAAACCTCCATGGACAGAGATGGCACAACCTCTCTGGGCAAGCCATTCCGTTAGTTGACTGACTTCACCTTGACCGACTTCACAGCAAAAGTTTTTCCTTATATCCAGTCCAAACCTCTCATTTCAACTCATTTCAGCTGTTGTGTCTCATCACCCCTTCATGCACTGCTGTGAAGGGCTTGGCTCTAACTTCTTGATGACCTTTTTGTAGGCACTGGCAGGCTGCTGCTGGGTTCCTTCTGCAGGCTGAACAAACCCAGCTTGATCATGCCATTACAGCCATTGCATGGGACAGCTGTGGCCCACAGCCTGGGATCCAGCCATCTGGGGATATTTACCATGTGGGTTTTTAACAGGGGTAACACTCAATGCATGAATTCAGCACAAGAAAGCATCTGCATGATAAGAGTGAGACAGATGTGGAGGTTTGTGGCATTGCCCCTGTGCAGCACAACCTCCCAACACCATTTACTTACTTTCCTTAAATAAGGAAAAGAAGCCCAATAAGGAAATTTCAGGTACGATTCCCCCTTTTACATGTTTCAAATTTTTTTTTTTTCTGCTTTAAGTGTAAGTTTGAGATGGGCTTAAAGCAAACTCCCAAAGACAAATCCTGCTGAATGCTGCAGGGATTAAATTCCACCCCTCCCCATTTCTCTGCCCTCTGTCCTTACCATAAGCTGACCAACATCCCCAGATTTCCTGCCCCCTAAATGTAGGAGTCCAGGCATCCAAATCCACCTCCACATTTTTTTTATTTCCAAAGCAGGTCTCTCATCCCAGCTAGCCTTTTTCTTCATGTCAGGCTTTTACCATTTACAACCTAAAGTAAACTAGGTGTTCTCTAACCTCATTTTATTTCAGTGCTAATCACATCAGTATCTGCACCCAGGTCCTTGTAGAAGATGGCCTGGAGGGACCATAGAGCTGCTGCCAGCCAACTGAGCTGCAGGACTTGTGTTTAGAAATAACAGATCTCTCCACCTGTCTGCTTTAGGAACCGCTGTGGAGTCTTCAAGGAACGTAAGTGTCATCTGAAATGCAATCACAGAGCACAACTGCAGCGGACTTCGCACACTGATTGAAACCAAAGCTGAATGCTCYATAGCAACCACTCTGAGTGCATCAAGCAGAGACTAGCTTCCATAAAAGCAGCTGGCTGTCCAGTCCTTTTAAAATCAGGCCACTTATTTAGGTACCTAGTTATAGAATTGGGAGGTTTTTTTCAGGCGATGTTGGCATRGATGTGCACGTCTCAGTGATCATTTTATTTTATTTCAATTTTCATTGCAAATCATTTATGCTCATTCTGAAACAAAAGGGCTATCAGGCAGAGCAGGAGACTAAGGAAATTGCCCAGAACATGATAAAGAGCAATAGTAGCAGTTAGTATCCACTGCACTAGCAGCAGAACGTGCACACACTCCGGTGCTGCTGAAGAGCTGGTGCTGTCCGAAGCAGATCCCCAGCTGCCAACACACACATTTTATCATAATGCCCCTGATATTCATAGCTTTTCTTAAATCCTCACCTCCTGGATTCATGGGGATTGAGAGATTTTTAGATTCTAAATTGCCCCAATTTCCAAGTCAGTCTTAGGAGTTAGGGGGCTGATTCACACATTTTGGATACATAGCACCAGCTTGAATAAGGAAATGTGTTTTTCAAAATACGCCAGGTATCCCGTTAAGACTGTAATTAGGGCCTGATTTTAAAACGACCTCCAGGCAACATTCAAGTTTTGCAGGCATAATTATGTGCGGATGCAAAGCTAGAAGCTCTTTATGAACAGGAGGCCTTTAATGTTTATTTTCTGGCTGTACGTCCTGTAGTTTTCTGTATCCTGTTAATGTAGATTTTTTCCCAGCATTGATGGAGACTGCCCTTTGCGAGGTGCTGAGTTATTCCCAAGAAGTGCTCTGCTACAAAGCGGAATATGTCCAGGAACGAAAAGGCTGTAAACAACTATTTATTGCACTTCCACTGCAGATCGAGAAGGTTCTGTTCAAAATAGAATCTAAACCRTGTCTCAGACACACCCTGCTGCAACCAGCATGGTTACTGGCTAACACAGAGGCCCAGGATTTCTATCAGCATCAGCACCAGCCTAGTGCAATGGGAAGGCAGCCCTTGCCTGGACCTTTTCTGCTAGGCAGCCCAATTCTGGGCTGCTTCTGGCTGATGGCCACTCTTCTCAGAGTTTGGGATTAAAGCCATAAAGAAGAATTAGATCCTACTAGATTAGGATCTAATTAGAATTACTGAATTAGATCCAGGATAGGATAGCCAAGGTGAGATACACTGGGTGCACTGCTGCCAAGTCAGACAGTCTTCTGTCTTATCCACAGCCTTATACGAACTCCAGGCCCATGGATACTGCAGCTAATGTGACTCTGCAACAACACAACTACAGTCACTGCAGCAGTGGCTAGGACAAGCTAGGGGTGGGATGGAAAGACCCATTGCACAAACTCTTGCCAAGTCCATAGGAGCTTCTCTGCAGCAGGTTAAGCTCTGACAAAGAACCTGGCCCAAGTGAGCAGCACGAAGCCTCCCTAGAGATGAGCTATCACTGCAGAAACTTGTCCACATGAGTAAGAAATCCAAGTACGCCCAGTGTTTGCCCTCCATCTGTTCATGCTGCCCAGGATGCATCACTGCAGCATCCCCTTCCCCACAGTTAGGTGCCAGGACGCAGCTGGGGTACCCACATTTCTCTGCACTGCTCACCCCAACACTCAATTGAAGCTGTGAATGTCAGCAGGACCCTTGCCAGGTTTGAKGGCGCACACAACTTCACGTGTGGAAGACAAGTCAGAGGATGTGTAACACYGAATGCATTCATTTCATTCATGCAGGCCCTTCATTTGGTATATGGGAGAATGGGGACAGACAGATGCATGRACAAAGGGCCCAATCCTGACCCTGCCTGCGAGGAAAAAGCTTCAACACTGCTTTCTCTAGGCTGTGGCATCCTGAGCTTCCCAGGGAGACGAGGTGCCCCAGTGAAGAGATTTCTGTTGCTTAGCTTGGGGAAGACAAATTCACAGCCTGAGCCAGTGTATCAGTGAAATGAATTTTTTGCTATAACATAAAGGTTAAACTGCAATAAAGTTGCCAAGGCATCAATTCAATGATAGAGATATATAAAGGCCATCTTTTTGCTAGGGTAATTTGGCCAAACTGCACAGACTTTCCAATTTATACCAGCAAAACATACAGCCCATGGTGACAGAGCAATGTGGTCTTATAGTACAAAACTAGTGTTGATGGATAGCTACGTGCCCTGGCTACTTGCCAGGCCCAAATTAACCATCTGAGCTACTAGGATAGATGGCTAGAGGCAAAAATATAACTGCCATCATCTCAATATTAGGACTGGTCTGAGTACTTCATTTCCAAATCATTAGTCTTTGAGGCAGCCTCACACAGTGGGAAAATGTTGATTTTATTTAATTGGAACAAAGTTCTATTGGCTAAACCTGGGCATATTACTATAATTGATTTTTTAATATCAATATAAGTATATAACCACTTTATTCTATTGCTTCTCTATACCTTGGAGGTTCAGAACCAATGCCCTGATGTCAGCTYGTACTAGGGGTGCTCTGATCTGGAGCCATCTCTCCATCCCCGCAGATGGAGATGCACTGGTTAATAAGCTGATGTCACATAGAGGGAATTAAGTGGTGTTCTCCTGTCATGTGCAAGCTGGACACCTGCACTGATGTGGTCAATGAGAGCAAGCAGGCACTTGCATGGATTTGCAACACCTACCTTAATGCAGCAGGAACAGTGTTGAGGAGGAGTGAGCAATTCATGCCCAGGGATATGCATGCCAAGGGCAGGAAAGCATAGGAAAAAGCAGCCTGTTCCCTGAACCCTGCTTTATGACTTCTGCGTCCTCTGTAATCAGACTGAGCAAAAAGGAATTAATAGCTTTAGGGCCTTGAGCTACCAAAATGACCCCGCTGTCCTGAGACCAGCAATTCAGCCGGTCACTGTGGTGGGCTCCTGCTGGTGGGGGATCTGCAGCTCCCCGGCATGCTTGGCCAGGATTGGCTGACCCGTCTCCATGCTCAACCCTAATTTCCCTTGACTTTCTCTCAGCTCAAATCAGAGCAGTGCTGCTCCCAGCCTCTCACCTTGCCATCAGTGGTGACTGCAGCAAAGACCGTGGAGGAGTAAGGGGACCATGCAACGTCCCCTACAGCAGAATTCAGGTCATAAATAAACATCGGAGTCCTGTAAAAAAAGACCCAGGGAGAAGAGATCATTTAACCATGTGCTGCTCTGGAAGTGAAACATTGAGCTAGAAACACTTTCATGCTGCAGCCTGTGTTGTTCAAGGCCAGCTGCAGAAGTGGGAGATGGGGTATTTCGCTATGTCAGATACCAGCAAGGGTCTGAGCCAAAGGCAAAGAAAAGCTGAGCATCAACCCAAATGGGTCAGGATTCGTCCTGCTGTGATGAGAAGAAAGGTAGGATGTTTCTTTCTTTCTGAAAGCATTTTGAAAGCTTCCCCCCAACACACACAGCAAGATGGAGTCTCTCTGGTTAATAATCATATGGGAAAAAGTTATTTTCCCTCTCTGGACTTCTGACAACAACATTGAATATTAGAGCAGTATTGGCAACAGGAAATATTTGACTCTGACTGATTTACAACAAAATCAATTTCCTGATTGAAACCAGACATTCCTCARCCACTAACCCTGAACATCATTATGTATTTTTAAATGTTGCAATTTTTTTTTTCCTCTCTGGCTCTTAGGAGGTGTCTGGCCCCTGAGGCCATAAGCCAGCCCCTGACCTTTCTCTATTGCATTGCTCCAGAAGAATAACCCTGCCACAGTAGGTCYTGCCTGAAGAAACCCAGGTCCAAAGTGAAGCAGTCAGGCTCTGTGCTGAGCYGCACTGCTTGGCAAGTTCCTGGGGCAGCCAATGCTAAATCTTATACTTCATACTTGGGGAGTACAAATCTGAGTCATCAGCCCCAAAAACAGAGATAAGAGAGCAATTAGCAATATCAACACCTAAGAGGGAAACTGAGACTGAAGTATGAGCAGAGTCAACATGTGCAGCTGGCATGTCAGGCTGGACCTCCCCRCCCATGCCAGGACCCAGCAGGACCTACTTGATGGTGTGATCCCAGATTTTGACTGTCCAGTCAGAGCTGCAGGAAATGAAGACTTTCAAGTGGTAGGGATTCCAGATGACTGAGTCCACAGCCATGTGATGGGCTTCAAACACATCCAGAAACTGGCTTGAATAGCATTTTGAACACTGCAATGGAAAGAACTAGTCAGTAATCAGAGCTAGACCTTTTTCTGGAGCTCATATTCCTGCAGAAAGATCCCTCTGAATACTTGTATGGCCTCCCAGGCTCTTCTGGGCTGGCTGGGAAGAGGAAGCTGGTAYCCAGAGGTGCTACAGAAACTAAATAATTTAGCACATGCTGTTTCACCCCACTTGCAGGCAACACCGAGCTCCCCTCTGCAATACACAGAGGTAGGAACTGAAGTTGTCTGGTTGCATTTACAGCCAGAGCCAGGCCCCAGAGCCCATACTCCACTGCAGGAGCTCCAYCACCCTCCTGCCAGCCGGGGCTCCTGCTGTGCCTCTGTAAAAGGCTCTTGGGAAAGGCAGGGGAAAATGGCTCTTGTGTTGCTCAGGAGCACACAGGACTATGTGCATTTGAAGTGTCACAATTAAAACCTCCAGTAATGGCGCGCTCAGCGTAAGAATGACCTATCACACCCTTTGGCTCTAAGGATTTTGGGAACATGCCAAAAGTCCCTTCCCTGCCATCACTCTGCGACAACCTGCTCTGAGATCCTGCCCCATCACACRGCTCTGCAGCTCTTTCTCTTGTGCCACTCATGACTTCCCAGAGGGGTGTGAGAACCACAAGAGGTTGGCCAGCACTCAGGCATGCCCCCGACGGGCAGATGGCCCACCCTATACCCCAGCCAACAGCAGCCTGTGAACTGGGCAAACCCTGCACATGCATGCAAGGGTCAGGCCAGCAGCATCACAGCTGAAGGTGCTACTGAACGGCAAAATGTAGGATGTGTGCAAGAGCTGGAAAACATTTGGGAGCCTTGGGAAACTCACTYTGTTGTATATAAGCTCATGAATTGGGGGGAGAAATTACAATCTGCTTGTCTGCAGGAGCAGAATACGGGACTTGATCCATATCCTGTCAGTTCTGTGTACACAGAAAAATTAGGTTATCCTCCTCAAACCTCCTCCCTTCCGAGGGGACTGGATGCTCCCTCCGTTAGCAACAAGGACCTCATCTCACAAGTAATGTCTTCTTAGTTGTGTTCTCACACACAAGCTCTATCCACACAGCAGGTTGGGGTTGGATTCAGCATTTTCTGTTGGTCTGCCTCAGTACTGTCATTACAAGGACTTTTCAGCACCTTTCATTACTCCCTAATGAATGCAGCAACACATCATCTGCTCGAGCAGCAGGATTGCTGAAGTGTTACACGACTTTACTTCTTGCAAACCAAAGCTCTAACTAATCATAAGGCCTAACTGTTTATTACACATGACGCTCACTGTCTGGCTACTCAGACCTGTTTTCTTCGATGCCCTTGTGCACTGGTGCAGGTACTGGATTGAGGGTGCTAAGCTATTCACACAGCAGCAGCACCTGCATTCCTGGGAGGCTTGCTGTGGTAAGAAACAGAAACAAGGAAGTGGCTCATGTCCCACTGAGATTTACTGACACTGTCTATAGCTTGCTAATATTTTGGTGCATACTCTGTCTCTGAGTTACTGTCCTCGTGTGTAATTATGAGACTGAAATCTCCTTTAATGGCATGTTTCATAACTTTACTTCACAATTCTTAATGTTCAGCCACCAGGAAAATTGGTACTTGGCTTCTTTGGAAAGTCACTTTTTGCTGGTAACAGACAGAATGGGTCATGAGTAATTAACACAAGAAGCTGCTTTAACCGTCTGTCCTTCCAAGTATGTGGGTTGGAGGTCCCTGAGGACTTTGAACAATGAGATCCTAACCAGATTTCTCTGCATCCAACAGAACTGTAATGCTCAGTGCTCTGTTTTTAAAGCCTTGTTGGGGCTGAGCCCTTGATCAGTGCAGCTCTCCAGGCAGTGGTACGGGAGGTCCGTCATGCTCTGGGATGTGTTGATCCACAGCATTGGCTTTGCAGTCTCCAAGTCCAGCCCAGAGCTGAGGCCCAGGCCCTGACAASAAAGGGACCTGCATTTTCCTATGAAATCATCAGCAAAAAGGGTTCTGTAGAGCAGATGCCCAGCTGTGTCCCTTGTGAGAAATGAMCCCTGTGCACCTGCTTTAGCCTAAACCCATACACCGTGCTCTGGCACTGCCTGCCAGCCCCACACCGTCTTCACCCCAACCTTTGCTGTCGTCTCTGATGAGCAAGACAGGGCCATGTTCTTCCCAAGACGCATTTTGAAGAAGCAGCACAAACTTGAGAAAAAGCTCAGAAAGAAGTACAACTTTAAGAAATAAAAAAGTTTCTGAGCTAACTAGAACTGCTGGCAAAGTCTTCCCCTACTATTCACTTTAAAAACCCTTCAGTTATTAGACACATGTCAGGATGAAAACAAAACCACTGGAAAATGTGACGCCTAACTCCTGACAAGACAGCTTTGAAGAGGATGAGTAGATTCAGGGAGCAGGCATTTGTGCAGCCTGTCTGATCTTTTAGAGCACTGCTCCAATTTGCTGAGAGTGTTTTTCTCCTGTTTAAATGGTGGTAGGTGTGTATGAATAGTAAATGGTATTTTTATGATGAGACAGGGAARCAAGAATGTGTTTATGGCAATACAGGAAACCAGTACGAAGGTGACTGGTGACAGGGCTACAAAACATAGGGGAGGAGTACTGGGAGGAAAGGAGAACTCCAATGACACAAAACTTAGGAATAATCTTTGTTAACAGCACTTAACTTTATGCTAGATGTTAGCCTGACACAAAATTCCTCTTCATCCACGGTGAATGGATGGTTATTAATGTCCTTATAATGTAGAGGGTTTCTTTAGTTCACTAACAGAAACATTGAGACTCTAGGCAACATAGAAATCCAAAAAATAATCTTTTTCAAAGGAGGTTTGTGTCTGGCAACAGAAAGAGTACTGCCCAACACTGGCACTCCCAGGCAGATCAGGACACCCAGCTGCTCTTCAGAAACCACTGACACAAATGTGTCCCGTGTTGCTGTGGACAGGTGTTACCAGCAACACCAGAGGGTCCCCTTGGTTTTTGCTCAGTGCCTTCTTATAGAGATCTGTAACAGAAATGCTAAGATTTGTAGAAAGGCTTACAAATGGAAACAGAGGCATGAGAATGCATCCTGAGAAACAACAGGAAATGGTAAAAGAAAGAACCTGTGTTAAGTGATGGCTAATGCAGTCAGTCAAGTGACAAGATAACTGGACAGAACAAACAGAAGGCTCAAAGATAAGAAGATGAGGAACAGAACTCAAGCCATGAAATATCCAGACAAAGAAAACAACTTTGCCTAAGACAAAGCAAGACTGGACACTGAGCCAAATGATCTCTCCATTACTAAAGGGTCACTGGAAGTCAGAGTCTGTCCAGAAACTAGTTTGTCATCATCATTTAAGGAAAACCCAAGAAATGTGATAAGGACTCAACAGCCAGCATCCTTTGTCATCTGTATAACTACAAAAAATTCTGTCCTGACCACACAGATGCAAATGTCCTGGTGCTTAGTACGAGAGAATGAGTATGAGTGAAATTAATTTTGTTTAAAACTAGAATCACCTTTTCCTTCTACACAGTCTTGCACTGAGTTTTATTATATTCATTTGTTACACTCTCAAGCAAACTGCCTAAGACTGAAAAAAAAACCTCTCTTACATGAATATATTCAAATCTCATCACAATTTTTCTGTTGAAGCCCTGTTTATTAAGAAGTAATTCTGACCAAAGAGTTGAAGCCACAATAATGTGGCTTCAATATGAATCTCAGAGACCATACTTTTTGATACCAAAGCTGAACAATTCCTAAACAGCAAATAAGATATGCAAAGAGGCAGTTTGGCATTACAGAATCATATTAATGCAGAAACAGTTTGTCCTCTACGTAAAAGGGCAATAGATAGGTCTGTGTGTAATTAAGATAATGATTTCTTGGCTTCAGAAACACTATTAACTAAGCCATTTTAAAAAATTCACTGTAATTGTTCTGCAGCTAAAGAATTAACATATTATCATGCTATTTGTGGGCATGCCTGGTCTCTGAAAAAAATGCCCCTATGAAAATCACTTTTCAATTTATTTAATAAATAATCTAAAATTTGGCCCATATAGAGAGCAGCCCATGTTTGATCCCTGACTCATATAACATGTAAGGACTCTGTCCCTCTCACTCAACATGCAGTGTCAAGGGCAAGTGCAGCACGGAGACGCGAGCAGCTCACTCCTGCTCAGTGCAGCCACAGGACCTGGGAGCTGCTCAGACGGCGGCGGGACTGTCACTGTCCTCAGCATCTGAGGGGAGCAAGGCTCTGGGAGGCAGTCAACATGTAGCTCCAGTAAGGGGTTCAAACGTGCATTGTTTCAATAAAGGGTATGATGAAGGTGTGTGGTAGTCCTTGAGAAATCTCTGGAGCAGCAGTTGATCCCAAAACTTTTGAACCTGCTTGTAGCAAACTCTTGGGGAATGCTAAGGGTGCAAGCACTCTTCTCCCTGTTTTTGTGGATACTATGGAGGCCTGCTTGTGCTAGACACAAGATTTCTCTTCCTGTGTTAGCCCATACAATCTGATAGAAGATTGTCTCTTCCTGCCCATGGACACACCTGAGTTTTATAGGGCAGTGTTGCACAATATGAGAGTGGCCCCACTTTTCGCTAAGGCTCACTAATGGAGGAATGGTATGTTGCTTACCAGTAACACTGAAATCAGCCTTAGCACCAATAAAAGAGAAGATCCTGTATAACAGTATCTCTCTGCATTTGTCCACCCAAGAAATGGTTAAAATATCTGCATGGCTTCATGGCTGGGATCACTCCTTGTATTAAAACCCCATCCTAGTTCTAGTTTCACTGACGATCGTTGTTGTGGTTTAAGCCAGCAGGCAGCCAAACACCACACAGCTGCTCGCTCACTCCCCCCGCCCCAGTGGGATCGGGGAGACAACAGAAAAAGAAAAGTAAAATTTGTGGATTGAGATAAAGACAGTTTAATAGAACAGAAAAGGAAAGGAAAATACTACTACTACTACTACTACTACTACTACTACTACTACTACTAATGGTAGAATATACAAAATGAGTGATGCACAATGCAATTGCTCACCACTCGCCGACCAATACACAAACAACTATCGCTCCTTCCTGGACCACACCTCCTATTGATATACTGGGCATGACGTCACATGGTATGGAATACCCCGTTGGCCCCGGGCTAGCTGTCTCGGCTATGCTCCCTCCCAGCCTCTTGTGCACCTGGCAGAGCATGGGAAGCTGAAAAGTCCTTGACTAGTAGACTACTTAGCAACGACTAAAAACATCAGTGTGTTATCAACATTCTTCTCATATTAAATCCAAAACACAGCACTAGGAAGAAATTTAACTCTATCCCAGCCAAAACTAGGACAATCATCCAAGGCAGGAACACTTACAGCCTTGTCAATGCAAGTGCTGCCAAATTCTTTTCCTATTCAGTCCTCCTCCATGAAGGATTTCCTTTACTGTGTAACTCAGCCAGGACACCAGCCTCCTGAAGGTAACTGATGGCCCCCACCTAAGACTGACATCCACTGTCACACTCATTGACAACCATCACTCACCTAAGCATAGAGGAAGTTAAAACATGTGGTTCCTTACTGCCTTTTGATCAGGACTAGACACAACTAAACACAACACCCAAACAGTTTGGAGTTCAATACCCATGGTACCAACTCCCGTGGGCAACCAGCCAACTCAGAACATCTGCCCATGACCGAGCAGATGGTTTGTATCCTGAAAAGGTCAGCAAAAAGCCATTGCACCTACTTCACTGCCCACAGCCCATCAGCCCAGCTCCCCCACTTCTCCCACCTCCCTTCTGCACCTGTCTTGTCCAATGCAAGTGAGCACTACTCAGAAATCCTCCCTAGATACTGCCTTGGCAGAGGGAGAGACTCCAATTAGCATCATCCTTCTGGAAAGGGATACATATTTGTTAAGTCTGTCTTGACTAAATGATCAATACTGATTTTAGAATACAATTTCCTTTGGGTTCTTTTTCTCTGTTTTGTTTCTCTTTTGCAGGCAAGACATGGGGAAGGAGCTTACAGCATCCTATAAGGATGGCTGGATTGATCTGCTCTGCATGTCAGCCTTCTGCTGATGGTCCACCCCCCACACTGAAGGGCTGTGGCTACAATATTAACAAAGCTCCAAAGCCAGCTCAGAGGAATGCTGTGCAAACAAAAGTTATATGAGTAAGCAGCTACTGGCTTTATTTTCAAGCCTAAATACAGCAAACCTCAAAACTTCCTATTTTATCTTGATTTCTTAAGAAAACACAGCATCTGTGTCCTGCTCTCTGCTTGCTTCTCCTCCCAAGCAACTTTTGACCTCACTGGCAATTTCAGCCAAAGCTGGCTGCACGTGGGACTTGGCAATATTAAGGTCTTACACATTCTATAAAAAGGGATGGCTGCAGAGTGCAAATATCTGGGCAGTGCCCCCACCCCAGGAAGGGCAAGCAAAGCTCGGCTGCTGGCCTCACCACATGGCTGGAGCTGGCTGGCCGACAGCTCCCAGCTGGCGCTGGGCTCCAGGACATCAGGCTGCAGGACGGCACTGGAGGGGAGGGATCAAGCACTGTCTGCAGGAATCAAGGGTTATAGCATGGAGGTGTGATCACTGAGCTGGAGGACAGCATGGGGATGATCAGAGGGAGGAAGGATTAGAGTAGTTAGTGAGGAACTGGAGACAGGAGGGCAAAGAGAAAGTGGGACTAGGGAAAGGATCTGGGATGTAATTGTGGAAGGGAAGAGCTGCGGGACACCAATCCATAGGAAACAAGGCTTCATTAGCCTCACTGCTCATGGGATAACAGGTCTAAAAAGGAAAAGAGATGAGATTTTTCCTGCCATTTCCCCATAGCCATGACGACAGAGGAACAATGCCTTTTAACTTCTGCTCTGATCATAGTTAGCACCTCACTTGCACAGCTGCAATCTGCAAAGCGTTCTGGGATGCAGTTTGCATGAAAAACGTTTCTGCAACATAAGGTCTTAATTGGGTCTGTGCATAGAGCTCCCTGCGACCCTCTGTGGCTCTGTGCTGGTCTCAGGCTCACCACAGGCACCCGGGGGCAGGACCAGGCTCTGAAGTTTTACTTCGTTACTGCCTGAGCAAAGGGTTAAGATGATGAACCTGAAAGACAAGCACGGGTCAGGGGATGTAAAACAAGGGACAAAGAAACCATTCTTACCTTATAGATCTTTCCCTCTTCAGTACCAACGAGAAACAAATAGTCTATCTTTTTGTGAAAATCAAACGATGTCCCGCAGCCTGTTAACAGAAGAAAGGTCTGTCAGACAGAGAATTGGTTCATCTGGCCAGCACACGCTCCCTGCCTACGGTACACACACACTGCCAGCATTTTCAGTAGTGATTTATTAACCAGAAGCTCCCAAAAGAAATTAGAGCCACCCCTTCAGCAAACACTTGCCAAGCTGTGCCTGTCCCTAAGACCTGCAATTTGAAAAGCCAACATAGAGAAAGGGAAAATTATCTGCTACGTCACCTGGACACACACAAGTCTATGGGGCCGGATGGGATCCACCCAAGAGTACTGAGGGAACTGATGGAGGAGCTTGCCAAGCCGCTCTCCATCATTTATCACCAGTTCTGGTTAACGGGGGAGGTCCCGGACGACTGGAGGCTTGCCAATGTGATGCCCATCTACAAGAAGGGCCGGAGGGAGGATCCGGGGAACTACAGGCCTGTCAGCCTGACCTCGGTGCCGGGGAAGATCATGGAGCGGTTCATCT
>JASVER010000077.1:4836283-5097237 GCA_030449065.1 Oceanodroma leucorhoa
TACAACTACCTGAAAGGAGGCTGTAGCGAGGTGGGTGTTGGTCTCTTCTCCCAAGTAACAAACGATAGGACGAGAGGAAATGGCCTCAAGTTGCACCAGGGGAGGTTTAGATTGGATATGAGGAAAAATTTCTTCACCGAAAAGGTTGTCAGGCATTGGAACAGACTGCCCAGGGAAGTGGTGGAGTCACCATCACTGGAGGCGTTCAAAAAATGTGTGGATTTGGCGCTTCAGGACATGGTTTAGTGGGCATGGGTACTGGGTTGATGGTTGGACTCAATGACCTTAAAGGTCTTTTCCAACCTTAATGA
Source organism: Oceanodroma leucorhoa (assembly GCA_030449065.1). Lineage (NCBI taxonomy): Eukaryota > Metazoa > Chordata > Aves > Procellariiformes > Oceanodroma > Oceanodroma leucorhoa. Next base: position 4,836,595 of record JASVER010000077.1, read on the forward strand.
TTCTATGATTCTATGATCATGAACTGGAATAACTGGAAGGGAGCTGGAAGAACAGATTGGCCCGGGATTCACTTTGGTAAGAATTTAAGATGCCTGGTGCAAATGTAAGAGTCATGAGGACCAGGTCTGCCTCCTGTTGGGGAAGAACAGATCTTTTCTGTTTGTTTAGTATTCACAAAAATATAAATGGTTTCCCATGCATAAAAGAGCCCAGAGAGGAAACACCACATCATACTTCCCTGTGCCCTTTTCATCCTTAGCTCAGAAACCATTTAGCAGGCTCACTTCAGTAAAGCCAATAGCAAAGGATGTGATTTGGGAAGAAATCTTCTGCCAGGCACAGAAGGATCCTCTTAACTTCAAAAGCCCTGAATCGAGCAACATTGTGAACTGTGTTTAAAATAGGTGTCAACCACAACAGGATGTGACTCCTTGAGATTTTCTGGCTTCTGCTCCTGAGGCAGGTGTAACATCATCTAAGAAAGCCAATTTGCATGGTGGTGAAAGAAAATTTCAGCAGGGTCATTGAGCAGAAGATGGGATGCCTGCTGAGTGCCAGAGCAACTTGTTGACCAGCAGAGACATCCACAGCAATCATCAGACGAGAAACAGGAACAAGCAGACGAGGCTCAGAAGCACATATTTACAGAGAACTTTCTGCAAAGGCAGCTGTCTTAAATGTTATGTCTTAAACGTTAACAAAATGTAGTCCTCAAAGGAATTGTTAAGGTCATTTCAACCCTGTAATACTGTCTGAATTTTTAACATTTAAATAGATTGTTAAATATTCAAGACAAGTCTTTGAAAATCCATTTCCCAGTAACACTAACAAATAATCCCAAAGCTCCTTCGAGTTCTGCAGTGTACCGCTTTAGCTAGTCTCTTGCAACTTACGTGGCAATGCAAACCTTCTCACAAATTGTTCAGCAGTTACTAGCCTGGAAACACAGCAATCCTTAAATGCAGAGCAAATCCAAACCCAGGACACAGTTTCACAGCCAAAAGCAGGTGCAGTAGGATGATTACGGGATTCCTCAAGGCTCCCTGTGTAGTCCAGGACCTCCAGAGCTGACTCAACTCATCTTATCTCAAACACAGGATGGCCAGGATGAGGGGATTCAGCCTAGGACTGCACTGTCTCCACCTTGTATGGAGGGAGCCTAACACAGTAGCTCAGAATAGATGTTGTGCTTCTAGAGAGCCAAAACCTGATGAGGAACATCCCACCACTAGCTAGATAAGCTGTGCACCTGGGAAAGGGAAAAGGCTGTTTTTCATCTTGATTTGACCAGTCCAGATCAATGTCCAGTAGGAAGAACAAAACTGACTTAGTTTTGACTAATACAGGTAATACCTGTGCCTTGTCCACATTGGGATACCCCAGTAACAAAGACATTTTTTGAATTAATGTTCATCTTCTTCTGCAAGGAAAGGCAAGATGTAACCAGCAAAACTTGACTCAATTAGTGTCCATTACTCCAGACAGACTTTGCCCTACTACATGATGAAAGCAAAGAGGCATAACCCTTCTTTAGCTCCTTTCCACCTCAACATCCCACTCCCAATTTAATTCCCCAGAATGACTGATTAGAGGTTTTGTGTCAGTAATTAATCAGCATGGCAAGGACTTGGGCTCCTACCAAGCGTTTGCAGCTGCAGCCCCTCTGGCCCCTGCATCGTTGTTCCCTCTACTGACAGCTTGATGACATCTGTATGAACCAGCTCATTCTGCAGGCAGAGGAGATTCCACATGAATAACAGGCTTTACAGCAACAATACAGAGACATTCAGTACTTTGAAATGGCAAATTTTATGGAGGAATTTTAAAAAGCTGTCCAAAAGTTGCTTACTGTTTCATGCTTGCAGTTGGCAACTTGCTAACGTGCTGTTTTACATAAAACCTCCAAGAAACTGATGCTGTGGTGCACTGGAACTGAGAGTCACTGGCACATCACCCAGACACATACACCTGACCTGGAAAGCTTTGGGTTTCAGGGTCAACATTTTTGAGTGGAGGTTGACACTGTCAGCTTAAATCATTGTGTTAAGTGAAATCACCCTGCGTGGTTTAAGATGGGTATGGCATATTATCATGGAGCTAACTAAAACCCACACTAATGGACAGTAACTTGCCAGTCTTTGCTTCTTACCATCTTCCTATTATCCCCAGAGCAGCCTCACGGGCTCTGAGAYTCAAATAACAACAACATCTAGCAAGCAGTTCCCCCAAGGGAAAAGTGCCCAATGTTGCTGTTACCAGCAGAGCTCTGAAGAGCTCTCATTGCAGGCCACGACACTGCTATGCTAGGTGCTGTATGAACACAGGGCAAAAAGGCTGTGTCCCAAAGAGTTTACAGTCAAGGTGGGAGACAGAAGACAGATGAAAATAGACACAATGTGGGTGAGTGAGGAAACGACGAGAGGGCTTTGGGAATCAGAATACCACTGCAGGATGGAGTTGGTTGTGAATATAAGAATACCCTGGGGCTCATAAAAAGAACAAAGAACTAAAGATTAAATTAGTGAGCAGTGTGGGCTGAGGACTGGATGTTTTCATGAATCTGCAGATTTCCCACTGGAGCACTGTAAGAACAAAACATAACTTCTTAGCTCAGTGAATCAAGCTTTAGTTGGAGCTTCTCTAAGCCCAGAGCAGGACTCAAGTGGAAAAAGATTCCGCCTGGCAAAGTCAATCCCAGGGAACTGCATGTTAGGGAAGGTAGGRGAAGACCTTGTGAGCATCTGTTCAGTACTGCAGTTCAGGGGGGACAGTGTTCTGTTCTGTTCATCATATTTTGGGGGTACAAATTTACAGAAGGATCAAGAAAGGTCAAAACCCATAAAATAATGTATTTCCTTCTCACTGCTGCACACCCACGTGCCCTGACCTATTGATGGCAGTAACTGTTCTCTGAGAGAGCAGCAAGAAGCAGGACAAGATGCCTGCAGCCTACAGAGTCCTACCTTTTGTTAGTGACTCTTCTTGCAGCATGTGGGTTACATCAAGTCAGATTCAGTGGGTAAAGGCAGGAGTGATGCTAAGAAAGAGGCCATATATGCTGGTGTATCTGTGCAAGAATCGTAAAGGGCAGTGTCCAGAGCATCCAGGATCAGAGCATATTCCACATGCCGCTTGCTGCCCATTCAAACAGGAGTGCTGATGGGCTGCTGGGAGCACAGTCAGGACATGCTGAGCAGGCACTTGCCTCTGCTCAGGCTGCCAGGTCTGCCTGCTCTCTAGAGAGTGTCTACTGTGTCCAAGCCATGTCTGGTGGCCACATGAGTCCGATCTGAAGAGCAGCTTTATAGCTGCCCGCAGCTGATCATGTTGATATACCCGGTGTGTCTAACGGAGATCAGACGCATGACCTGGGCAGGCCCACAGATGTGCTGGCACACGCTCTCTGTTCTAGTAGAAAGGCAAACCACACAAGACCTTCTCTCTAAGCCCACACCTTTCTGCAGCCTTTCTCTGAAGATGCCTCCCAGGACCTCCACCTGGCCGAGGCCTCTGTGGACAGCTTCTGTAGCCTCTCACCTTCACAAAGGATCTTACTTGTGCAGATGTCCTTGTTGTGCTGCTTTTATTTTGTACCCAGCTTTGCAGTTGGGAAAATGCATCTGTTCCTGGGGCTGTTTGTTGCCAGAGCCATTCACATATTCATCTGGGTAAACAGACTGTCGACAGTTTGGCCTTCAAGGAATACCAAACAATAATATGTTGCTTCTGCCTAACAATTGTGAAGCACTTTGTAAGCATTAGCGAATTAGGCCTTGCAGCTGCCTGTTTCCCTTTAGTTGTTATTAGCCTCAAGCAATGATGGAGGCCCAGAGCTGTTCAGTAATTCAGCTCTAGGTCACGTAGGAAGGGTGAACTATGGCTACTCATAAAACCTGGGATTGCTGAGGATCAGCCTGAGAAGCAGTGCCAAGCTGCACCTCAACCGATTCCTTTACGTGGCTGTGACAGCTCTCCTTTTTGATAGGCGACGTGTGCACCCAGGGTGGGAGAGTATAGTCATCCAGCTGCAGAACTCCTGCATCCTTCCTCACCATTTTACACCTTCATGATGACCCAAAACCAAGCCAAGATGATAGCCTAAGCACACACAGCTCACGTGCTGTCTCATGAAGTTTGTCGAAAGTGATTGTGCTCATATCTAACAGAGACAACCACTATGGTCAAAGCAGATCAACTGTCCCTAGCTAACAATTGACAACTCTTCTATCCAAATTTTGAGTGTGGCTTGCCAAGTATCCAGCTGGAAGTAAGAATGAATTTATTCACTTTCTGCTCTCAGCTGTAGAAGTGTCAAACAGCTATCAGTGTTTGAAGAAGCTTTACTTCTGGATAGTCCTGTCAAAAAGATTAACAAAGCTCTCTTTCATTTATTCCTTATTTGCACTGTGGATTTGCAGAATAGAAGACCTCTGGAGTCTCTTCAATTTTATTCTAAATAAAAGCCAGAGATAGCTCTTTTGTAAAACTGGAATTCAAGCAGATTGTCCATTTCTCCTGCTGGGTACAAAACCACAGATTATAACAAAACGCCCTTTTAATTCTGTTTCTTGCTTTCCCTGTTGAATCTCCGTGAAAAAGAGAAACCAGACAGCACCTAAAACTTTGCTGTTTTCCACCCCTGCCTGCTAAGTACTTACCAGCTCTGGCAATTTCAGAGCTAACTTCACTTCAAAAAAATCTTAAAACAGTGCTTTTCACATGGGTGTGGCCAAATTTATAACAGAAGTGCAAGGAATAAGTAGAAATTACATTGTGCTAAGTGGATGCAGGTCTTAGAAGTCACACCCAGGATGCTTCAGGAGGTATATCTACATGCTCAAGGGACAGAAGAAAGCCAGCTTACGATTTGGGAACACAACTAAGCACAGATGAATCACAGAAATGTTGCAAAAGAACCTCTAGCTGTTGAKTCGCCATCGGAGTCCATCTGCAGACTCTTAGGTTGTCCCAGTTGTGGCATTTCCCTGAAGTAAGAGGCTTAACCCAGTGTTTCTTGCCTCCTAAGTAGAGCAGGCTGAGCACACTCAGTTACTGGGGCTCAGCTGATAGGTGTAACCTGCCAAGTCACCTCAACTGGATGTGTTTAGCTGTAGGCGTGTATTACCCACTTCAACATAAATCTTTTGGGCATTTCTATACAGGGGATAAAACAGGAGCTGAGTGCTGGGACATTAGTCTGTCCCTGTCTAGGGAGCTCTGAGAGCTCTTTCGGGAGAAGGACTCTTTTGGGACACACTTGCAGGAGAAATTTTTGTATCTGCTGCATGTTTGAACTTGGAGGAGTTTACAAAAAAGAACTTAATAATCAATGCCATCTGCATGCGCCTACTGTGTTCATTAGAAGAGGCTCACACTCCTGAAGTGAATATGAGACAAAGATTTGCATATAATGTTAGACATGAATCCCTGCCCATGGCAGCAAGGGCTAAAATTTTCAGAACAGACACACCTTGAGTAGCTTGGTATAACAGGTTGAAAAAATGAGCATCTAAGGATGTAAAGAAATTTCTTTGCTTGCTGGGGAATAATGGGGCAGCTGCTTCAAACCCATATTCAGGGCAATTCAATTATTTTTTAAGTAAAAGATTTTGAAATCTTCAAAATGTAAAATCAAATAGCCAACAGAAAAAAAACACATGCTGAGATTCAGAGACATAAATCATTTAGGGACATGAATGCTAAGTTTCTATCAATGTATGTACTCCAAAAGAAAAAGTGATCAAGGGCAGGGTGCGCAAACAAGTTAACAGAGGTTGTCTTGGGTGTCAGCTGGCAATGTCGTGGCAGGGGGAAACCCTCTGCCTCTCTGATTGCATGTTGCTATCCCACTGCACACGTAAGCTTACTCTGTGCTACTTTGGCCACAAGGGGAGAAATTTGCACTTTCCGTCTCCCATTCTGAACTGCCATTTGTAGGGGACCATTTTGGGGGCAAGAGTCTTAAAGCTGGGAAGAAAGCAGATTATTCTGCTTTGTCTCTGGGTGACCCTCCTAGGATAAGGAAAGTTTCAGAGCAAGGACCAGTCTTTAATTCCTCCAGCTGCAAAGGAGGAAAATGATCTTTTGTACTCAGGCCCATGGGGTGCTACAGGTGCAGGCAAGATGAAAGTTAGGTCCTGAGCAAGGAGTAGGCTGGTTCTGCTCATTTCAGAGTTTAACATGGAGCCCCAGACCCAACTGTGACTGCACCTTAAATCTGCTGCCACTTCTTTTCAAACCTGGCTCATTATAAATAGAAATAAAACTAATGCATCATTGAACTTTGGAGGCAATTGATTATAATGTGGCTGGGAAAAGAAATTGCAACCAACTGTTTACCTTAACTAAAGTCCATGAAACAATCCGCCCATCCGAGGAGACGGAGAAGAAGTTCAAATTGTTGTCCATGTCATCCTTCTGCCACTTGACCTTAAAACAAGAAGACAGTTCCAGTCAGCACAGGGCACTCAGCATTAGCGGGACAGAGTCCCATGCCCTCAGCAGGGTCTTCTGAAATCCTTCCTAAAGAGCAGCTGGTTTTCACCCCAGAGGCCTGCTGGTGCGTAGCACGTATGAACACCCTTACCTCCACAGGCAGTTTCAGAAGTGCCCCCAGCACTCCCGTCACTCACTTTCCTGCAGGGATGCTCCAGAGAGGGGGCAAAGCCCCACACCTGGGGATTCTGCACCTACCCACGGCCATCTCCCCCAGCAGCAATAGGAGCACTGCCATCAATGATGGGCCTTGTGAGGTCTCAGAGCTATGCAATGCTGGCACAACACCATCCCAGAGATCCCTGAGACATCTTCAAACACTATCAGCGGTGCCACAGAAAGGTCCCCAAGACACCTGAGTACATCACTGACGCTGCACGAACTAACCCCTTCCCATTTGGCTAATTACTCCAAGTGCAGTGCCATATGGCTACCCTTCAGCCAGATAACCTCAAATTAGCTTTCTGTCCCTACGTGGGGTGCAGACGAGCCCTTGCAGGCAACGTGTGACATGGGTCCTTGGGGCACTTCTGTTTCAGGGAGATGAAAACGTCTCCATTAAAATTGAAATCCCCCCTACACCTTCAGAGCATCTGTCTGCCTGGTAAGGAGATTTGCCTTTTCACTGTGACAGCTCAGCAGGAGAGATTATAACTCAGATAAATGGCTTACAGTTTAGAAGAGACATTTAAGTTAGACCAAAAGCATTAAGAACGCTCGATTTTCAGATCTGGGAATTCAATCAGACTGAAGGGAAAAGGATGACTTGTCACTGGGCCTGTCAGCGCATACTCCTGTGGGCATCTGTCAGTTCAGGATGGGGACAAGCACTTCAGCAGGTTCTACTGAGGTTTTCAAAGGTATATCTGTTCCTGTCCAAGCAGTGCAGCAGATGCATTTCTCTAAACATCATCTGATAAACATGATAAATGGGCATGATTATCCTAGAGCTTACAAAATACTCTATCTATGACCAGCTATTTATCCGGTACCTATTCCAGAAAACAAGCAGCATTTTCAATACTTTAATTACACAGGCTGGGTATTCTGATGATACTTCCATGGGAAAAACAGTGTTAATTCTTTTTTGTAAAATTGTTTATACTGTGAAGTTCTGTGAAGCATGAAAATTCAGCATGAGACTCAGCAAAGATTAATTAATCCTCTAGCGAACAGGTTTCCTATTTAGAACACACTATTCTGAGGAAGGAAAAATAAAACGTAAAAGGAATCCATCTGAGAAAACATCAAAATGTCAGTTTCATGTCCATAAGGTGCAACTGAAGAGTCTCAAGTGGCATATACCTTTGAACATCCTTGCACAGGAGAAATCGTAAGTCTCCAAGTAGAACCACTTCTGCTATCTGCCATTAAAGGAATGGCGTAATTTAATACGGCCCAAAATAAAATGGCTAATGATAAAAAGACAGGTTCAATGGCACATATGGAGAACAGTGATTTCCAAAGCTGGCCATCGTGCACAAAATGTGCTGGGTATATCTATTCCAGGAACACCTCCCTGGGATCATGAGCTACCGCTGACAATGACGGTCACCAGCAGCTGCTTCAGATGAAGGGATTGGTGTAGTGAGGAGTTTTAATTCAAAGTGGAGAACACAGAGTTCAGGGGAATTGGTTACAAACACATGCCCAACATGTCTCATACTGGGCACAGAAAAAGGGTCACGTTTCAAATCAGAGCTTTTTAAAATGCTACTCTAAAATTGTCTGACAATAAGATGTTTTTATTTGTATGTCCAACACAGCACTCCTCTAACTCATGTTCTTCCTCTTCAGTCTACTTTCCCAATTATTTGGGAAAAACAGTCCCACTTCCCAGCCCGCCTCTAAGGCAAACTGACTTTGCCTGAGGTAGGGGAAGCTATTTCTCAAGGCAGTATCTCCTATGAAAACACTGTGCAAAGGTTTTGCCATTTAAACCTGGGAGCAGTTAGCACAAGTGGCTCAGATACCCTCTACTGGGACAGGACTGACTACACTGCAAGAAAAGGGGCTCTCCAGTATCTGAAACCTGCAGCCTGAACCCAGCGATGCCCTGAGCTGCACATGGAAGCCAAATGCAGGTGACACATACCTATACTGCAGTCAGCGTGGGTCTGAGCCATCCTGAAGTCTAGAGCCACCATCCAAGTTGCTTACACAATGCACACGCTAGGATCAGAGCTGGTCCAGACCCTCTCTGAAGGGAGAGTCCCAGCTTGCCCCTTGCCAGAGTGTACGTCCAGGCGCTCATTAGTGAGCTCTGCTCAAGCTGTGCAGGGGCAGCTGCAGCTGAGCTCCCAGCTCTGCTCTTGCCAAGTACAGTGCAGACATTTTGCACCCAAGCTAGAGCCAGGTGACAGCCCATCACACCAGTGGAAAATACATGGATGAAGGCTCAGCGGCTGGAGTCCACCCCAATCACCTTGTGCAGACACTACTCCTGATTCCTCATGCTAACACGTGTTGCAGGAACCTCGTCTGGAGGTGACCAACAATTTAAGTGCTATCATGAGTTCATAGTTTTTTTTCCCAAGCCTATTCCTTTCAGCATTCCCCAAGCAAAGAGCTTTTCCCCAGGGTTTGCTCACTCCAAATACCCTCTCCCTGATAGAGATCTATTCAAGTTTTCTACTATCGGTACTCAGTTAGGTGTCACAACTACTTTTTTTCATCTGTTAAACAGACAGGTCGAGTCATCAGCCCCAAAAAGCAAGTAGGTTGATTTGTTTGGGGTACTCTTGCTACTACATTCAAAGCAGTCAACAGTACCTGAGTTAGGTACATATTGTAGACAGCTTGAACACAGACCCTCAAGGGCATCAGGATCTGCCTTCAGATGACTGTCAGCAGCTCTCAGTGACATTAGCTTGAATTTCAGAAAAGAGAAATTGGCACTTAATACTTCCAATTTTCCCTCAACACTTCTGACACCTTAATAGTGTTGGTGATCTTTTTTTCTCGTGATCTCTGAATCCCATAAACGCTTATTAGAGTAATTAGCCTTCATGACACTGCAATCAAATTGGGCATCTGCTCAGAACTGGCCTTTTCCCTGCTCCCAGTGGCCCACGAATGTGGCACAACCTCCTGTCACTAGCGGTATCTGTGCTGTGCAGGGTGGAGCATTTGACAAGAGAACCAGGCAATTATGTGTGTAGTGTCAAGAAGTTAATTCTTTCCTGAAATGTGATAATCAACCCAGGATTTTGGCTACATGAGACAATTTACAGCAAAAGTTCAATTATGATACAGTAAGAGTAAAGAACGACGTGAGAAAGGCAAGTGTGTGTAAACAGCAGAAAGGAGACAAGTAAACACAGAGCAGCAAGTCATTTGCTGTGCCTGATCATGATGGGGCCTGTAATAAAATCAAGGATCTACTGCTATTTTGTCAGTGTGATCTTTAACCTGACTATTTTTGCAGTGCAAAACTAATGTGTGAAACTCATTGTTGCTAGAAGAGCCTACCACTTTTTAATTTATATTTCTTAAAGCCTGTTTATTTATAAAGAAGTTGAGACTGTCCAAACCTCTGTTTGTTCATAATAAAAATAAAGATTAAAACCTGCATGTTCACTGCTATGTACAGCAGTTTAGCACAGCAATAATCCATTCATTCTTAGCAAGGGAATACTACCATCTTTGTCTATGGCAACTGGTAATAGCTCCTGTCCAGCACGAGTTTAGACCATTTATCCAATCTGATTTGAAAATTCCCATGTTTCTGATGTCATTCCTACAAAAGAAATAATGCTTGATCCGTTTTCGTGGTACGGAGGCTGTTAGTTGCTTGCACTGACAAAATACAGCTGGTCAAAATCACCCCAGCCATGAGGCCGACTCGAGCGTTTTGCAGGCAGCCACAGCAGGAACTGCCTGCCTTTCTTTTAAGGTGGCACCCGCTATCGCAAACACAGATCCCTCTGGCTGGCCCTCGGCTTGCCAAAGCTCAACTCTGGGGTGCCACGTGAGACACATGCTCATTGACTGACGAGCAATTCCTTCCCTTTCTATTAATTATCCTTCAAGGAGCCCTTTGTCAGCATTGGAGTACCACGGTCCTGCTGACACCTGCCCTAAGTGAAATAAGAGCATTTTGGTCATTCAATGCCTAAAAAAACTAATAAAAGTCTGCCACCGGTAGCGAAGAGGAAAGACAAAGGCATTATCAAATCCCCAGGTCACCCTTACATGAACTGGCCAACTAAGACGCTCAGATGACTCCAGCAAGCAAACAACTCCTTGGGCTGCTGAGGAAAGTCCCTGCCAATATGACCTGGGGACAAATTCCTTCCAGTGCCAAGCTGGCAATCAGTACAGTCCTAAGCAAAGCCATCACGGCAATGCAGGGTTTGGAGGGACCCAAAAAGGATATCTGTTCTGCTCTGAGGCAGGATCAGACACACCCCTACCATTGGTTACAATTCACACAGGCTGTTCTCATAAGCCTCCAACAACAGGCACTCAACAACATCTCCGCAGATACATCAGTGCTTAATTTGCATGATACAGGAAATTTTCTTTACCACAAGTCAAACCAATTACTCCTTACTGTCTCCGCAGTGGACACAGAGAACAACGGTTTATTCCCCTTTTTATAAGTCTTCAAAAGGGCAAGAAAAGGTTGCTGTGTCACTGCTCCTTTCTCTTTTTTCCCAACCCAACAAAACTAATTGCTTCAACTGTTGCTTCCAGGTCCTGCTCTACAAGCCTTCACCATTCTTGTTCTTCCCCTTCAGCCCTTCTCTGCAGCTGCAAACACACGGTACAGGGCTACCCCTACGCACTAGCAGACAGGAGTTACAACCTCCTCTATCTTCTATTCCTGCTAATAAATCAGAATGACACATGTCTTTGTGCAACAGTATTGCATTGCTGACTATTGGTGGTGATCTGCTATACTCCCCCCTTCCAGCACACTCCTGCCTAACCCGTCATCCCCTGTTTTGTATCTGTGCATTTAATTTCCCCTTTCTAACCATAGTATTTGCTCTTGTCTTTATTGGATTTCATCACATTGATTCTGGGCCTTTCTTCCAATCTATCAAGATCATTTTGAACATCATAATGTCCTGCAAAGTGCCTTGTCCTCCCAAGGGGCTTCCCTATTCTGTAATCAGAGTTGTTAATGGAAGTATTGATCAAAAGAAGATCAGGACTGACAGTTGGAGGGTCTCACTTGAAGCATCTTCAGAGTATGACAGCAAGCTCTGTATAACTCCTCTTTGAGCACACTACCTGAGCCACCCGAGCAGTCTCTTTATGATGATTTTACCTAATTCATATTTCTCTACTTTGGTTATAAGAATGTCACTGTGTGAGCCTGGATAAAAAGCTTTAATCAAGTCAAGATGGACAGAAGTGACAACCTTGACTGTCTCCCCCTTCTTCATGAGGCCCATTTCTCTGAAACAAAAGAAAGAAAAGAAATTATACTGGCTTGACAATTTCTTCTGGACAAATCCATGTCGGCTTCTCTGAATCACCTTAAATCTAGACATTTACAAACAGTTTTGCTATTTGTTCCGGTGTTTTTCCAGTCACCGAAATTGGTCTGGCTGGTCAGTAATTCCCTCGGTCCAATACTACCATTTTCCTCCAGATAGTTTTTTACTTCTTCTGGCCTTTTGAGACCTTTCCTCTTTTTCATGGCCATGCTTGTCCTACAGGCCAGAGTGCAGCCTGATGCACTGCTGTGCTATCATCCACACTTTGTGAGTCCCTGTGGCCGGCTTAGGATGCCTCTAGCCTGGGTGAATTGTCCAGACACTGGTCTCTGGGCTCTGGTACCCTGTCCATGCCACTGTCCCTGCTGTGTGCAAGGACAGTCCCTTTGAGGAAAAGACCTGCAGAAACCACTTTTGCCAGTCATTGGCTCCACAGCATCACTGAAAAGTGTTTCGAGATTGATGACAGCAGACTTTATATGTATCACTACTCCAGTCTGCCCACGTCACAGACATGTGAAAGTGTGTGAGTCCATAGGCAAGAGCAGAGTGATGCTTCCCTTCATCCATGCCCCAGAGCACACCCCAACCTTGCCTCTGAGTCAAGGTACTAAATGAGCTTGGATGCTGTAAATGGATTTGCACATAAACAGCAGCCTCTGCTTAAAATACAGGATGGATGTAGCCCAAAAACTCCCTAAAATGCTTGCTAATGGTCTGAAATTGCTCTGGCTAGTTCTTTAAGTACTCCAGGGTATGTTTAAGCCAATCTTCCTGATGAGCAAGAACCTGTCTCATCTAAATATTCTTTAACATGCTCTTTCCCTATTGTGACCTGTGCTTTCATCCTCTTGTTACATTAATCATACTAAGCAGCCAGTCTCAGACACTTACTGTAAGATTAAACAATACAGCATCAAATATTTCATCCTTCTCCACACCACTCAGTATTAGCTGAAAGCTTGCTTTAGTAATGAGCCTATATTCTTCATTCCTTTAACTTCTAATATACTTGCCAAATATTTTCCCCTTCCCCTTTAYGATCCAGGATAATCGCAGATCATTTTGCATCTTCACTTTCTCTGTATTAATTTGCCTTTGTGCTTTTCTACAATACTCAGCTTTAGACACATGCTCTTGTTTCTGTGCTTCAAGAGTTTCTTTGTAATTCACTGCTGAGCTCTAGATGCAGCCATATGGGCCCCTCTCGGAGAGCCTGCCATTCTTCCCAGCCCAGCAGCCGAGGGAGCTCACCCATCTGGCTCCATAGCTGAATGGAGCCACAGTATCTTGCAGGAGCGCAGCTGTGCATCACAGGAGCATGAGTGATGCCCCTCTGGGCTGTCCCAGCCACCCAGTTTTCCCCATACCTTGGGCACACAAGGGCTAAGTAGGGAGATTCAGACACTTCTCCTTACACTTACACTGGCTGAAGACTTTTACTCAAGGCTTCCCACTGGCAAACATCTGTTCCTTGAGCAAGCATGCAAACACAGCGAGGGAATCAGCCCTCAGCTCGCCCTAGCCGTGCCTGCCCTGGCAGCGAAGTACAGACACAAACCCMCTATCAAAACCACATTTCCCCAGTGTCTTTATGCACAAGCCGAGGCCAAAGCAAAGCGCCAGCAAAGCTCTGGGGTTCTCTCAAGGTAGAAGAGCTGAATGTGTGCTGTGATTTAGCCAGAGCACAAGATCTCATGGATGCAGTTTGGCTGCATCCATCACACAATGGCCCAGGTCACCAGCTGACAGATGAACACAGCATGGATGCTTGCAGAGTCAGACAGACCAAACTCTAACCTGGAGTACCCATCCAAACCTGGATGTGTTAGTCCAACAGTGGGCACCTTTGGTCTGTGCAAAGGAAATTTTCTCCATTTCGCTGCTATCCTGTTTTTTAGTTTGCCTCAGCATCATGCTGAGGGCTCATGCYGAAGTGCTGGTCTACAATAAATTGYTCCATAGGTCACATCTTCTGGAGCCAGGCTGATCTCTCCTGTGCTCTGGAGTGAATATTCTCCTGGACTCCCCTACAGCAGTCTCTAATTTGAGCTAAGAAGCAGTTCTCATTTCTTCCCTCTGTCACCTCCAAATGTGTTTCTTGTTGGTTCCTGCCAGCGACTCTCAGCAGAACACTACCCAGAAACTCAGGTCATTACCAGCAGAGAAGAAATCTTTCACATTCTCCTCCTGTCAATGACAAATTGCCAGTTTTTTGTTTATTCCCCTCCGTGTGTCAGTTGCCTCTGCTGTTCGCCCAAGGGATCCACTGTGGTGAAAGTCTCCTGAGACAGTCAGCTGATCCTGAGTCCGMTGACTTTCTGTTTTGCTGGAACAAATAGTTTGTCCCTCCTTGCTGCTGAGACAAAGTAGTGCTTCTACAACAAAGTCCCCAAATGCCCTCTGTCAAGCACACTGCCAGCTATTCTTYGTTTGCTGCTTATCACACACCCCAGCCTGGCACTATAAGTGGGCCTTGCCGCCRTGCTGAGGATCCTCATGAAGCGAAGACATGAAGCGAAGGCCAGGTACCTGGAGGAGAACATGCAAAAAGCAAGGCTGCTCTCCTGCGATCAGTCACAAGAGACCCYCCAAAATTACTCACTTGGTCACCTAGAAAGCACAGGCTAGTTCACTCACATGCAAAATAACTCCAGTGTCAGTCTTTATGCAGCAAGAGACAGGCAGAGCAAGTTTTAGAAGTGGGGAGTAGGTCAGTGTCTGGAGTCCCCAGTGCTAACTTGGACAGCAGTACAAGTTGTCTTATGTGGAGGTGGGAAGAAGGAAGACAGAAAGCTTCACTCCTCACCATGGTTAGTTGGGATAAAGGCAGAGAGTGAGCTAAATCCAGATGACTCACTTTGACTTGAGGCAATAATGAAGATTTTAAAGAGCTGTGATATAACTGAGTGCAGGCTGTTTACTCCAAGATTTAGGTCAAAGCAGCCCAGTCAGCCTCTTTGGCTAAGTCTATACTTGGGGGAGAAGGAGCTCCCGGTTCCTGATTGCACTTTGGCCATATGATACCACTGTGGCAGAAGAAGATTTGGTAGTGCCCTGGCTGCGTGTGGGTCCGAGCTTCCTGCCAAAGGGCAGGCAGGCAGGGATGAGCCGTGGTAAGCCCCAGTTGGTCCCTCAGTAAGGAGGACCAGAACTATGGGGTGACCAGCACGCCCATCTTGGAGCCAGGATGGCAGGGTACAGCCTAAAGGGCTCCTGCCCTGTGATGCCTGCTCAGCAAAAGAGATTGCTGGTTTACATCAGGGCTTTTTACCATTCCCATCAATTACACTGGGAAGCAGACAGCATTTCTGCTGTGGAACTTCTAGCAAGAATGAAAAACCTCAAAAAAAATAAGAGTTTTGGTCAACATTGTCATAGAGGACATTAGTCCTTGATTTTGTTCTCAGATGCCCTGCTGCGAAAGCCTAGTCCCTGTCCCTATCCACATCGCTGAGCTCTAGACACGGTGCTGATAAAAGCACAGCGAATGGATGAATCCAGCCACAACTGAAGACGAGCAGCTGCCCCARAAAGGAAGAATCAGGCCTGCCATATGGGGAGAACTGGGCGGCCACTGTCAGACTCAAGAGTCTTTGCACATCCAGAAACTTCATGGAGAAAAGCAACCCTCACGAGTTGGGGGACACTAACACCTTTCTGCCACTGCCTGAGACACTGGCATGGGGAAGAAGTTGGAGACTCTCTTTTGAGGGGAATGCGACTTTTCGGGCCAAGAGGCTGGTGCCTGCATGGAGCCAAAATCAGATATCCCAGAAAGGTTCAGCTGAGCCTCTGTCTCTTAGACCCCGTTTACTGTTTACAAAGAGGAAGGCAGGTCCCATGACGAACTACAGGTAAAGCAGAAGTATTAAGGCCTTCTTTCTTCCAGTGTCATATAAAAAGATAAATTGTAACTAGACATTTAAGAAAATTAACTTTAAGGAGCACAGGCCAGAATGCTGAGTTAAGATAGATATAYCCAACTCTGCAAGGCCTGATGAAATTCAACCTAGGGTGCTTAAGGGAGCAGCTGAAGCAATCTCTGAACCATTAGCAATTATCTATGAAAACTAGAAGACAGGAGAGGTCCTGAAGCAACAGGGCAAAAATGCCCCCAGAAAAGCCAAAACAAAACCTGTCTTGAAGGATAGGTTAAAAGACTGCGGACCAGCCAGTCTAATGCTGAACTTTGAGACCTGGAACAAAGTATTAAGTCATCCATACGTATGTACAGGGTAAGAAGATAAGGAACAGTGAATATGGGTTTGTCAAGGAAAGATCTTGTCAAACAAAATTTACTTCCTTCCTTGGCAGGGTAATGGGTCTAAAGGGTTAGAGGGAAGGAATAGATGTGATTTACCTTTAATTCTGTAAGGCTTTTGGCATACTCCCTGTGATGTTTTCAGAAGCAAGCTAAGAAAATAAGGTCTAGATAGAATTACTACGAACTGGATGAGTGATTGAAAAATGAATTTTCAAGAGTTACAATCAGTGATTTCCTGACCACTTGGGAGAACTTCTCTAGATGGTTCCCACAAGGGACAGTCCGAGGTCCAGTTCTATTCAATATTTTCATTAGTAAGTTGCAATGTGGATTGCAAAATATACAGAATATTTGCAGATGACACAGTTTAGAGACAGAGGATTCTGTTAGGATCAGGACTCAAAGTTATCTTGACAAACTGGAGACATAGTCTGAAAGCAATAAGGTGAAATGTGATAAAGACAAGTGCAGAGGGACACAGACAGGAAGAGGAAAGCATATAAACAATTAGAAATTAGGGAATTTCTGGCTAAGTGGCAGTAGTGCAGAAAAGGATCAGAGGCTAGTGCAGGAATCAGCAAAGTGATACTGCTGGGGGGGGTGGGAGAATCCTTTTCACATACATTAAGAGGTGCGTACCATGTAAGACATAGTAGGTGATGACTCCAGTCTGTCAGTACTGGTGAAGACAGCTAGATTGCTCAACCTTGTTTTGAAGAAAGCACTTCAGGAACGATATCACATCTGTGATGGCATGATGGGAAGAAGAGAACACTCTCAAGGCCTCTGCCAGTTCTCATTTCTGTGACTCGCAAACAGTTCCCCAGTTCCGGAAAGAAAGGTTCAGTCTGATTTTAAAYTCAGTCTCACCTCTCACGAGTTTACTGCATGTCACGTTCAACCACAGTGTGACTGCTTCATTCACTGCAATAGATGAGACTGCTTTGTATAGCAGACAAGCCTGTTGAGTGTGAGTAAAAGCTGATGTAGAGAGAGAAGTAAAAATTACTTTGATTTACATATATATATATAAAAACTTAAAAATAAATTCACTGAAAAATGTTCCGATCTTAAAATCTGGGTTTTCTTTTAAATGCAAATGTTTCAGCTACGACAGTAATCTGCAGATAAGGGAGCTGCCAAGTGAAGGAGGGTTCTCAGTGCTATGCTGTCCTTTGTAGAAAAATCTGCTGATGTTTTACTATAAAGTCATGCAACAAAACAGAATGGATCAGMTCAATGTGCTTAGGAAGTAAACTTGCTCCCATGACAGAAGCCATTAAAGAGAGAAAGTCTGCAAGGACTAACTCTTCCTAGAGGTGAGCCAGTAATATTTAAATATTTGGCTGTACTGTTTGCATTAGAGAGGAAATGGTTTAGACACCTGATGAATGTAAAAATGTTCGAAGATCCCAATGCCTTCCAGTCAGTTTGGGCTTCCTTCATCTCTCTTACATCTTTAATGAGCAACTCTGACCTGAGATACTCCCTGCCATCCTATCTGAAGCAGAAGTAGGAATTTACTCAGATGTCTCCTGACTTTACTTACTGTCTTTTTGTGTAACACAGCTTTCCTGATAATAAACATGCCAGTTAGGAGGGTCAGGGTGGCTGACAGGCTTGGTAACAGTAGATAGGTACGGAAATGAAGGCAGCTGCTTCATCTACAAAGAAGTTAGGCAGCATCCAAGGCAGCCAGCTTGGCAGGACCATATCTCACTTAGCAAGGATCCAGGAGAGAGAAATCTTCAGCCTACTGCTATGATAACCAAAAGCATCTCAAAACATCCTGGAACAGAATACACAGCGCAGCAATGCCTGGAGCAGCCCTCGACTGCAGGCCGTCAGTCACCTGCCTCATGGGCATGAGGCTGGCTGATGGCTTTTTTCATGGGTACCAGCAAATACCAGGCTTATCTGGTGGAAGATGGTTGCTCCTGCTACAGGCAATAGCAGGAACTTCCCATCTAAAAAATTTACAAATGCCTTCTCTCATTCTAGCAGCACATGGCTACTTGCAAGCTTTACTACAAGTCTTCCTGGAGTTTTCTCCTCCAAAGTCCTTGAAAGCTTCCTGATAGCCGAGGGTAAACAGTTAGATATGTTCACCAGCAATGAGGACACACTGTAAAATAAACTCCCATGTCATATTTAGCCCCATAAACACTTCCCTTCTGAAAATCACTTCTCTCCCACAGCTAGATCAAGTGCCCTCCACTTTGATGGCATCTTCCTGAGACTCATAGCYCAGGCACCATCTCTTGAGCACCAATGAACTCAAGGACTTAAGATCTGCAGACAGGAGCAAAGAATCAGGCCCACCTCATCAGTGCGTTCACACATCACCCACAAATTTGGGGTGCAGAAAAAGGGTAGCATAACCTCTCCTATCAAAAAGCACATTCGACGATACTGGGAGGGACTCGGCACCGAGCTGAGCAGAGATCATGGCCATGGGAGTGCCACGGATGCAGGGCAAAGGCCCAGCCTGGGGCTTGTGCATTACTCGTGCTTCAGAGACTCAGATTTATCTGGAGGAAGCAGAGCTCAGCTATAAATAGCACTGGATAAGGCTGGCCCTACTTTCAGTTTGTTTTCTTCCTGCTGGGATTCGGATGCTCTGCTTTGTACAGCATTTCACCCGGAATCTGCTTGCTTATTACCCCTCACAGGATTTCCCACTGTATTTATTAGGCTGGTATGTTAATAGCCGAGGAGCAAGGAACCAGACATTAGATTCTCACCTGTTTGTCCCGTCAGTGGCTGTGTTCCCATGTCAGACACAGCATGCAGCTGAGCGATGGGTGCCAGAGGCCAGGAAAGCTTGSGTATGTTTAACCAATTGCAATTCACAGCTCTTGGTTTCAATTCTGACCATGCTTATCGAGCAGAATTTCCAATTTACAGACAAAATATGAAATTCCCTGYTCCGTGTGCAGGGAAAGCAGACACACACAGCAGGCAGGCTCGCATCCAAATCCCCAAGCTGTCTGATGCCGCTAAAACAGAGACAGCAACTGTAATGTGATGGACAGAAAGTTCCCATCATGACAGGACCGAGCGGGCTTGCAGCAGGGACGGGGAGAGCTGGCCCCGGGGTCTGCCRAGTGATGAGGGTCCCGGATACTGCACCAAGCTGTGGCAGCTCACCACTGGGGGTGGGAGAAGGGTGGGAGCCGTGGCCAGCCCTGGCTCCCCACATCTCGCTATATACCTGTGTGATCTTGCCTGCACCGTCCTTGCCCAGCTTGCCTCTAGCTCTGCCCTTATCGCTTTCTTATCTCTGTTTCATCCTCTTCAGAGGAGCACTCTGTTGTTTCACAGGCTGCATCAGTGCCATTAAGACCCATCCAGTCCATACACTTTCTACACCTATATTGAAGATCCAGCAATCATCAGTCAGATTTTATAGGCCAGCAAAGAAATACATTTTTTCCACTAATATCCAACATGGTTTCCTGATTCCTATTAAATATTTAGTTAACTTTTGTGACTGCTATATAGCAGTAGAACAGGATTCAAAGATCCAAGCAACCAAAAAAATGCATTACAACTTCTCTGCCCTTTTAAACCTCAGGCTAACATTTTCYAACATCCCAAGGCCTTCAGGGACTCTTAAATTTTATAAGTGAAGTTTTCTCCACAAACTAGCACCAGTACAACTAACAGGCAAAGAAAATTACTTATATTTTGCTTGCAGACACTAGAAAAGAAATAAACAACATGAAAACCCAGAATAAGACGGTGTGGATCTTAAGTAAAAGGAAGAGGAGGGACAAGAACAATACAGAACTAGAGGAGAATCTATTTAGAAGCAGCAGTAAGAGCAGAAGGCGGAAAGTAAGTTCAGCAGCTGTATGAAGAACAGAGGGAAAAGCAGCATCAAAGCAGAAAAAGCTCCCTTTTCAGACAAACATTACCTGATCTGCAAGGGATGTTTTGCAAGAGAATTTCTAACCCACAAAAATCCATACCCAAGGCACAATTTAAAAATAACCAGCTACAGAAACTGAATCTCCGGAAGGTACAGTCTGATACCATCTCAAAAAATGCAACATCAAAGTTAAAAGATCAGGGATTTTGTTCATTATTGTCAAAGATACTTAGGAAGAAGCATTTGGACACTTACCTTGCCTAACCTTAAAGTGGCTCAAAAAGTGTCCAAAAGGTTTTGAACACGGTACAAACATGCTGCAAAAGATTTTATCCAGCATTTCTGCCACAGCAGTGTCTTGCACTTTCTGACACCTCCACCATGCCTAAATGAGCCCACAGCTTCCGGATGAATTTCTGTGGCTCAGCAGAGCCTTTCCAAAAAATGGTGAAACTTTTCTGTGGGAGATAGGATTTCCTCCAGCAGGGCTGTGACTCCGCAGTGAGCTCTCCCAGCCACTAAGGACAACCAGAAAGCTGCTGAACTTGACCCTGTTTTCTACAGCAAGCACATGGCAACCCTTCCCAAGCATAGCCCTTCCTGCCCACACTCTCCCTCCAGGAGAGGACAAGGGAGCAAACACATGACAGATGTTTGTTGGCCTCACGGTGCTGCAGCGAGGAGTGCAGTGTCTGGTCCTCAACAGASTGGTGCAGCTGCTGCTGCAACAGCCTGTTACCGGACACAGAGTTCAGTGTAGGGAGCAGGATTGCAGCTAAGGATTGCTCAAACAAGGAAGCCTCTGACAGATTGAGGTATCTGGACCCCAAATGCACCCTTGCTGACCCTTYCCACTCTTCTGTACTTCTGTGCATGCGCTGAATGACTCAAGTGATCTCTCTGGTGAGGATACAGTGGCCTCCTTTACTCTTGGGACATCAGAGGTTAATTAGACTTTTTGCCCTGTTTGCACTGGGCCAGGTATGCAAGGCAGGGCTGGTAGCAAGAAAAAAGTAGGAGAAAGCTGGGGTTGGAGAAGAAGGTCCTCTGTGCAGACATTGCACTAACCCAGTGTGAGAGATGCAGTCTGCTTGTGTTACCCTAGAGGTTTTGTGCTAAATGATCCTCACCRTCAGGTTTCTGCTCTGTTATCCCTTCAGGCTACATTCTCCCACTTGCCAGCTCACATCCTGATGCTCCTCATCCCTATCTCAAGTCCAGYCTCCTTGGTTTCCGATATCTGTTGCTCTCCTTTCTTCTCCAAATTTCTGTTTCTTCTCTTGAGTTATCCCCTAACAGTATCCTCACAGAGTTGAATGAGTTTTTTTCACTGARCTACCCCAGCAAACACCTATTTTGTGCTCCTTAGCAGTGAAGGCAACAGGAAGGGCATTGAGCTKGTTCTGAGACAGTTGATCTTTATTCTGACCTTGATTGCAACCTTCTGTCTTTTCTTTTTCTTTTATTTCCTTCGCATMAAACTCTTTGTTTGCCTGAAGCCAAAGGAACAAAATATTATATGAAGCAGTAACATCTCAGAGTCAATGCAAGCTGCAAAATCTTTTTGTCTGACTGCAGATGACAGATTTAGGAGACTGCCTGTCATTAGAAATGAGACAATGTGCTGGTGTGACAGTGGATTATGAACAAAATGCTTTTTCTTCTTCTAAGTGCAGCAAATGCAATCAGCTTCCTGGAAAGGCCTTTTTCTGTGGAGCTGTGCCCAGCAGCATGGAGTGGGGTGGAGAACAGCAGGTCCTGCTGACTTTAAAGGGATTCTGTAACTGAACTCATTTACTTCCATGAGCAAAACATGACCTCAGTGAGTCTGGGTGGCTTCATGAACTGCTAAGATTCCGTGTAGACTTATTTAAGGACTTAGATTAGAACATAGACAGTAGATATGGAGAAGGGATCACACAACTATGGAGCAAACTCCAGCAAGCAAGTCTCAGGTGTGTTTTTTCTGGTTTACATTTGAGATGGCACTTCCACAACTTCTACTGGGGAACTATTCTGCAAGCTGACACTCCCTCTAGTTTCCTTTGGCAGTTTGCAGACTATTACCATTCTGCCTTGTCCTTTTTGTCCTAACCAGGAGCGTCACATTTAACCTGAATGGCATTTTGTGAAGAATTAGCAAGCATTGGCCAGACCTTTCTCCTCCAATGCACGAATATTAGAAAGAAAATAATTCTTTCAGGATGCCATCTGAAGCTCCATGCTATCAGCTCCTCAGGGAGGCCAGATCAGCTTCAGTAAATTAACAATGAACCAAGCTGCTTTTCTAASCAGTGATCTCTCTATAGCAATTCCAAACCACGCTGTGCACAAGGGCAAGCCTGCCACAGCTGAGATTTGCTCTAAGCACAGCCGAAAGAAATGTTCCCTTTGCAAATCTTAGGGTCAACACTGCAGTGGGAATTTAGTCAGTAATTCTGATGGTGAGCAAGTAAAAAAAAAATATCTATTTCCAACCTTCTGCAGCCCTATTGGCTCTGTACTAGTCCCAGCAGCAAGCAGAAATAACATCCTTTTTGTTTCATGTGAAAGTGAACTAGAAGCACATAGTGGAAACAAAATCTGTTGAATAAGATGTGTTTTAGAAGGGAGACTGAAAAACGTTGACACAGCAGATAGTTTCAGTTATCAATCCCTGTTTCTGAACTGCTCCAGCTTCCAAAGGCTTCACACCTAAAATATTTAGTATAACCCAGTGATGAAAAGTAAGAAAAAAAGCACTCTTCTCAGTTGTAAATAAATCCTAATCATCCTCTTTTTAAAAAAGAAGGGAGAAAGTAAGAACAAAGCTCAAAAGCTGGCAAAGGGAGAGGCTCTATGGTTTTGATTGTGTATTAGCCACATCGCACTGCATGCATATACGTCTATGTATGTGCTTATTCCTTTCTGGCTTTGGATCTCAATCAATTGGTAGTAAGGAATTGGAAGTGTGTAATTTAAAACAGGCCTGAATTTTCCATTGTTTACAATACAGTAGCTCTTAATACATGGAAGGCAATTGCCAAATCTATAAGAAGCCATTGCTATGCTCTTTAAAAATATGGGGGGTGGTATCTGGCAGACAAACTCATTCTTAGGTAACAGAATTAGAAAATTTATATTATTCTATTTTGCTCTTAATAATGGGCTATGTTACATCAGCTTTGTTTTACGCAAACTTACTGAGATATTACTAAGTCACTGAAGATGAAATGGCACAAAAAAAGAGCTGTCAGCCTGCTTTACTCACTTCCCATTTTGCTCCCATTGTGAAAAGGCTGTATTGTTTCAAAATGAAGGAGMC
This sequence comes from Oceanodroma leucorhoa, assembly GCA_030449065.1. Taxonomy (NCBI): domain Eukaryota; kingdom Metazoa; phylum Chordata; class Aves; order Procellariiformes; genus Oceanodroma; species Oceanodroma leucorhoa. Next base: position 4,859,986 of record JASVER010000077.1, read on the forward strand.
AGGCAGTCCAGAGAACAAAGGCTCCTAATTGTTCGGGAGAAATTTGTTACTTTTCTAATTGGTCTTCTAAGTCATGGGCTTGCAGTCTCTACAAAAGTGAGGACTGCACAGGGTGGTCTAGACAAAGACCAGGCTTCAGACTAGTTGGGGTGTTGGTGGAGGAGAACAGTGCATCTTTGAACTAAATATGAGAAACAAGGCATCACTTTCTAGAACCATTTAATGCTGAATGAGGAATAACAATGCAGTGTCTCAATCTAACAGATAGTCCTTCATGTCCCTTTTCCTCCCATCAAACTGGGAGAAAACCTTTTCTAAACCTTTTGGCTGATATTGACAAATGCCCACAGTTCAGATCTTTCCAACAGAGGTACAAGCTCTTCTCCTGATTGCTGTGCGATCACCTTATTACTACCCTTGCTCACTAGTTTCCTAGCAAGTCAAAAACTGTAAAKTTTACTAAAAATATTAGTACTTTATTGCAGAAGAAAACTAAGAATAATGAGTCTCACCACTCAAACTTTGGAAATAAAACAAACAAGCAGGAACCAGAGGCTACTCAGATCTACATTGATCCATACCCATGAGGTAGTTTCTCTCCTTTTCAGAGCTATCTCCCTAGAGTGCCTAATGATTTTTTCCACCTCTGAGCCACATTGCTGCCAAGTGGTATGCATAAACCTTCCTCTAAAACTCCATACAGACAGCTTCTACTGCTGAACATACCTGCTTCTGGTCTGTAGGGATGAGGCCATCAGTAACACCCCTTAAGCATACTCTGTCCTTCCCAATATCATCTGGGGCACAAATGATCTGTGATTCTGGTGTCCATAGCGTGCGGTAACAACTGTTGACCTCCCGTAGCATGCTGCAGCAAGGCCATGAAAAGCTGCACATAGGACTTACTATTTTGTTAGGCTTTTTTACTGGAAGCCTAAATGGCAATGGGAGAAGCTTGGAGTTCTCTGCATGTGTGCATGTGTGCCTGACACATTGTATTATGTTAACAACCCATGGCTGGGGTACCATGCTAATCTGTAAGAAGAGCTAAAAATGTTTGCTAGAAGAAAAGCTTTGGACAGACAAGCAGCAAATATAAAATTCAGGTCTCCTCTGAAATGTTACATTTGCATAACCTCTCTGTTTATAGCAAGCACCAGTCTTGCTCTTGGCATATTCCACATTCAACTGCAGTCCCATTGGGATCCCTTGATTTCTTGCACTTTYATTGGAAGACGCAATCACGGCTGGGGGACAATCCATGCATGGCATGTGCCAAACTACAAGGAACATTGTCAGTGTGCCTAGACGTGTGACTGTATTAGGCACCCTAATTCAGGTGACAGCAATAGTTAATGGTAGCAACACCTGTAGCCCCAGCTAGCAAATCAAACACACACCCCTGCACCTCAACAGGCTCATACAGACCATGTTGAAATATGTGCTGCCACACTTTTACTGCTATAAATGAGATCAGAAGCACATATACCTTCCAGTGCACCAATCTTAACTCAGATTACATTGTAGACATAACTATAAWGTTAGCTGTATGTAGCAACATATTCACCCCAGTCCTTCGCAATACTATCCATCTGGTGACTCTTTGTGACAGACACCAGAGTGGCATTACTTTAAGAGCATTACCTGCACATCACAATTCTTAATTCACTAGAATACTTCAAGGTCAACTACAAGGTAGTGTGTCTTGAATCCCAGTGGCAGCCAATTCCACAGGCAGCTGCCTCCSGGTTTATTTTGCCCGGCAGAGCTCTTTTTTAGGGCTGATATACGCATTTTACACACTGCTCATCACTTGCTGCCCTGTGATTTTGTATTTGGAACATAAATAGCATTGCAYGTTGGTATATACAGAGGAGATCAGTTTCTCCCCAAACAGAAGTCATTTATAATAATGAAAACTAAGGAGAAATAAATGTTTATAGCAAACTTTTGCTCACATTTAGTTACTGTTGAGGACCAAGGATTCATGCAATTGTTTTGTCTTTCTGCCTATTTCAAAATTAACTTGAAATACAACTTAATAATYAATTACTAACACATGTATTAAACCAACACCTTTCTCCATACAGCACTTTTTCTGCTGTGCCCAAACTCAGCCCAAATAAAAGCCCAGTTAGAGGAAAGAAAAAGCACCCTTACCTGCCACACTGGCTCCGTGTGCTTTCCTGACTTAGCACTACTCTTGTAGCTGGGCTGGGAGGTTGCCTTCTTCAGGTTGTAGATGGCCACGTTGCCGTCATAGAAGCCCACTGCCACAAGGTAGGGGTGGTCATTATGGAAGTCCAGGCACATGATGCCACTCTCACTGCTAAAGACATACTCTGGGAAGGAGGGGTTCTTCAAGGTGTAGAGCAGGAGCATGCCCTGGCCCTGCTTCATGAAGTCATCTAAACAAGGAGGAGCTTTGCTGTTAAATCAGTTTCCAAGATGCTCTGCTATTGAGACATACAATCTGACAGCACTCACCTATGCCTAAAACCCACCTGAATGCAAAGTCATGTGGGAAGGACATCAGTCACAGGACCAAATGGTCATGTTGGCGTGCCTACACCTGAGCATCCTTTCCTCCATTGATATGTCATCCCCAGAACATGGRGGACCATGTGCTTATGCAGCAAACTACTGTTTTGGCATTTTTTTTTCTAGGAGAGAGACTTGAGAAGCCTTGGAGGAAAAGTGTGGAGTAAAAAAGAATCTTGTGGACACTTCTTTCTTTGGTCTAGGATTTTACTAACATTGCAGACATGCAAGCTGAACCAAGGATAGTGGCATTTTAATTTCTATATTGGCAATATTTGATATTATAGCCTCCAATGCTTCTTCAAAGAAAAGCATTTAATTCAAGTATTTGTAAAGCATCATATCCACTGCCATTACACATAAACATACAATGCACAAGTCACTACAGCTTTATTTTCTGCTTATCCAACATCTCCTCCTTGCTTGGCACAGAAGCTCTTTTTTTGCCAAGACTTCCCATTTTCTTTTCTATTTACTTTCACCTTTCCTTTGCACTGCCTGAAATTAGCTCTCCCTATTCTCAATAGGACCATCTTTCGTGTTCTTTTTTTTTTTATCATGTCCTGACTATCTCTGCAATTCTCAAGTTTTTTGCTCATCTAAAAAACAATTTCCAAATTCTTTTAAAGGGGAAGAAAAGCTGTTGATGTAGATAAGCTCTTCAGAAGCAAAGGAGCCTTCCTAATCTATGAAAACAATGCTCTCTCTGAGAGTATCCTAGCCATCTCTCCAAGCGCTTCTTCTTACTGTCAAATGCCCTCGGGCACACAGTATATGGGAAGAAAATTTACTGCTTTCTGTACTTCAAGTACCTACTATACATCCTATTTCCAGAACAGTCACCTCCTTTTAAAAGTGCTTCCTACCTTTCTTAAYATTTTGACCAGCCTGCAGGATAATGACTTGGTAAATGCATACCCCAGTGATAACACTAACTTCAGAGAACTCTCCTTGGCAGCAAGCTGATCCCCAATCAGCATGCAGGTACAGACATTGCTTACGTCAAATTTATCAGGGCCACATAGAGAACATTCAAAGAACCAGTAAAGAAACTCACACATCAACAAAACTATTACTGCTGCTTTGTATTTGGATTGTGGAAATATTCTATTTTCCCAGGTCTCTGTACATTGGGGCCAGGCAGGGGAAACGGCTTCCTTATTTTGCAGAAAGGTGAGATTCCAATACTGGCATTACTTTAAACATATCTGAATGCAAATAATATTTTTAACATATTCTTTTGGAAGAGGGGAAAGCTTATTCCTAGAACTCTAGCTGAAAAAGAAGTGAACTTGCTTTCTCCATCAGAGATTTGCCCTGTCCTTTGAATTCACAGAATTGTCTTTGTTCTTAGCCAAGTAATGTAATTGAACTGGTATGAAGTTGAAGTCCAGCCATGATAAGGATGAATCCCTCCTCTCCGCAGGAGCAAAAACACTTGGGAAGGCTGTGGAAATGACCTACTAGGAGTGACTCACAGCAGAATCGACCATGAAGTCAAATCAGTTAGACAGCTTTCGAATTCAACCTGTTTCATGCTCTTATTTCTCCTGGAGTGTGCTGACCAGCCAGGCGTATTTCCAAAAAGTCTGCGATGCACATTCATTTTCTATCTGTTGGCACTGTGCTGAGGGGCCTCATAAAGCTGTCCCCCGTGCTCCCTGCACAGACAGCAGAGGAGACATCCCTTCAGAGGGTGATTCAGCCACCAAAGATCTGAACTGGGTTTTGGAGGTCCTTSTCTCTCTGCTGATCTGGCAGTATCATAGGCCAGCCACATTCCTCAATTAGAGATGATGAAGCAGGCCTTTATTGGATAAAATAACTCAGCAGCTCCAGCAAGCCCACCTGGAGGTTAGCCTGGCAGGGGAAAAGCAAGGTCTTGGGAAGATACTCTGGCAGAGTGAAACACGGGGTTCAGTTTGCAGGTTAAGGCACCCAAATGCAGGTCTACATGAGGCTGTCTGTCTGTGTGCTCGGAGTCTAARCTCCTGCTACTATCAGTAGAGATCAATCAATCCACTTCAGTGAGTGTAGAAAACTCACCTTAAAGAAGGTCCTTATATTAGGTCTGCTGATTTACTTTCTGGGCTCCACTGGCTGTAATGGCCAGCCCTCTACCGACTGTTAAACCCATCTTAATTCAAAAGCTGAATCCTACTCATTGTCTCCTTTATGTTATGAAATATTGCGGATGTGGGTTAAATCACAGATGTGTGAATAGTGCACGTAAGTCTGGATAATATGATTGCTAAAGTACAGCCTATTTCTGATGAAAGGCAAAGTGATGAGAATAATCCACAATTAACACTGAAGCATGTCATATAAATCCCAGTAAAACAATAACCTTTGAGAGTAGGCATATAAATCCATTTCAATGAAGGGTGAATTCTCACCCAGAGTACTAAACTGTGACATACCAACATGTTCTTTAATAAGTAAAAAAGAAGRGCTTATTTCATTAGCGATATTCAGTGTTCCAGAATGGCAGAGACATCACATACCCACAGCAGCATATCTGTGGCATAGCTTTGAAGCATGGCCTTTTCAAGAGAAAGGTTTGTGTTTTTCAGTAAAAAGTAGCAGAGCACTGCAGTGTGCCCCAAATCCTGTGTAGTCGGTCTCTCAGGATGCAGGTATCTCACTGAAATGTTAGAAGACCACAGAGCRCACGGCAAAGCAGAGGGTGCAGACCCAAGAGCTGACAATGGCTACACCACTGCCGAGGCAAAAGCTGCACCACATGGATGCACCAGCATGCACTGGAAGAGCAGAGAGTATCTGCCCCATGCAGACCCACAAAGTGCAAACTGGCTCTTTTTCTGAGATACAAGGGGTGGAGATACTAGAGATATTAGACTGTTATTCTGACCATCAGTGCCAGCAGTTGTTGTTGTTCTGCTTTACAGGAGGACACAAGGCAGCACAGCAAGAAGAGGAGCGTGAATGGACTCTAGCTGTAATGAGGAAGAGATGCATGTCGTGAGGATCCTCAGTGTTCACCTGAGYGGAGGTTGAATTTCAGACCCTGACCCACAAGTGCATGTGGGAAGAGAAGTTTTGCTAATGAATGATGCAGATAGCATGATTACTGGTCTCAACCTGGAGAACTGAGCCTGTAAGCATCACATGCAATCAGAAATAGGTTTCAAACCAACTATTACCGCTGTYTAAAATATTCATCTGCATTTGATTTTAAAGCTGGACAGATTCAACCCAAACCCTTTTCAGAAAAATACCAATTTAGTGGTAGCAAAGTACCTCAGAATATCATTGTGGTATCACCAAATAGTTCATACAAAACAAAAATCTGAAAAGGATCTAAATCTTYTGTTCTGATGCTTACTAAGTATCTGTTTTAACAGATTTTTCATTTATATTTTTCCTTAGCTGAATTTAAAAGAAGTAGCAAATGTTCAATATTAAATCAAAATATTTTGTTTGCTGGACAGAAATTTTTTTATTTGCATCCTTCCCTTTTGGTTCACCAAAAAACCCATGAGACACACATGGTTTTCCTCTATTTCCTCCAGAATGCTTGGCAGCTGAACCAGTATGCTTAACACAACAGTATCCTCAAGTTAGAAACTACAACGCTTGGGGTAAATCCTGCATTCACATAGTAAATCTCAATGTGGGGACCCTCCATGGTCACAAGTCAAAGTAGGTATTTTTACTACACAAGAAGCCAGTGCTACAGTTTCTTGCCTGATTAACTGGCAAATTACCTTCTCTTTGGAGGATTTAAAAACCCAAAACACTGCAGCCTTACATCTTAGATCTGTGATACATGGCTTTCTATAAATCCAGTCCACCAGCTGTCTCGCTGATGTGGCTCGGACCAAGAAATCATGATGCTAAAAGGAAGCATTGCTGCTTAAAATCTGCCCTTTCTCCTCCAGGAGCCCATCTAAAAAAAGCAGCAAGATGGAGAAGCACGGTTGTGAACAGCTGCTTGTTTCTGAGCATCACAGCTGCACAAGCACATCTACTTTCCTTTCCTAGATATGCCCATGCTATGATGAGCTTGCTGGCTGGGGCTCTATCCTTTAGGCTTGGATTTCCAAGAAGCCCACGGAAGGAGCTGGCTGTGCTTTACACTCAGTTAGGAGATCTCCTCTGGGGAGAAGATATCAGTTTCAAAGMCAAAAATTTTGGTACCCAAAGAAATGGCTCAGCTGTTTACTTGCCTTTCAGATATTTAAAGTGTAGAGGACAAAAAACGTTACCTGCAGGCCAGCAAATTTCTCCAAGCAAATTATTGTTATTATCCAGGTCTACAAAACCCTGAGCACGGCGTAAGAATTTGCCTGTGCTACAGCCTGCATGGCACAGACAGATGACTGAGCAAGCCACAAATTAATGAATTCTCAATACATCCTTTTTCTATTAGTGAGCAAAACCTGTGCAGTATGGCACTGAGCACGGACTAATCTAACCCTCTGTGAAACATGCTGGGTGAACTTGCACTGCTTCAGCAAGACTCTCTCCTGGCTTATTTAAATAGCACTGCCAATTCCACGCTTTGCTGCAGTCGCAGAATGGGTGTGCTGTAAGAAAGGAAACGGCTGGCACTTCGAGCTTAGCTGTATGCCAATAGTTCAGAAAAAATCAGGAAAGAACAAATCTCTCCAAGGAGCTCAGAGAATTTGGGCATGTGCTGAATGTGTTTTCAAAGGCTAACAATAATAACTGGAAGTTTTATAGCACTTCAGAGCGCTTTAAGCCTGTATCTGCAGCCCTCCCTTTTACAGTCAAGGGAATGAGAAAGGGCAGTGGAGGGGACTGCCGAAAACACTACAGCAAGCTGGAAGAACAGGGAGCAGARCTCAGACTTCAAGGGCTCTGCTCAGGGTGGCCCCATCCCAGGATCCCTGAGAAATTTAAACTGGGATCACTGATGTCCATTCTGTTCCTATTCCCTAAAATGCCCAGAAGTACACAAGTATATTGCTGTGTTGATACAAGCCCTGATCACTATGGATCTGGCTGTGAACCACGCTCTGGGCAGGGAAAAGACTAACATTGAACTTTCAAAACAGTCTCTTCCCAGAAAAGAAAATGTTTTGAGAATTCATTACTTCATAGCTCAAGGCCAGAAAGCCTGGCCTCCTGTATTTCGCAGCTCACAAATGTTACTGGTATATCCTGTTTTGAGCCCAATAACTCGTTTTTGGCTAGTATTTCATTTGCATACTTCATTTGAAGATCTCAAGAGTCAGAGAAGCCACCGTTTCATTTTGCAGTTTGTTTCAATGTTTAATTGCTTTGAGTGATTAAAAAGCTGCACCTAATTCCTTACCTGACTTATCTGGCTTYCCACTGTTAATTCTTACTATGCCTATCCTGACTGGATGAAGGATTTCTTTTGTTATCTGGTGCTTTTTCTTCATTAAGGTACTTTAAAACTTTAGTCACCTTTCAGCATACTTTTGATAACCCTCACAGCCTGAACTCAAAAATCCCATATATTTTCACCAGCCTTGCATAGAGAGGCCTGCTCAGCAAAAAGCTGGGAGCCAACATGAGCTTTGCCACACCACTCAGAGGTGTTGCCTCAGTTGCAAAGAGAAAGCCACTTCTCAACAGATGTGGAGATGAGTAGAATATTAAGAAACTTTCCACAGATATGTGGAGGACATCACATGGCTAGGACTTGTGCTAGGGGCAGTCAAAATTCACTTGCAGTCCAAATTTCAACTGCATATTGTCCTGTCTCCACCTTTAGGCTATCTTCTCCAACTCTCAAATCAACTCAGTGCTCTTCACTGAACTATCTACAGTTTTTCTGCATGCTTTGAAAAATGTTGACTGTAGAACCAAACATAATATTCCAGTATCAGTCTCATTACTGCTTAAATCATATCTTTGCTGCCACCCAGGACTCCCTGTTTGCACTCCAGSATCATGTTCACCCTCGTTGCCAAGATATCACACTGGGAACTCAAATTTATTGCTTGTCCACAAAAGCCTCTTTTTTTTTTTCTTTTTAGAGTTGCTGCCTTCCAAAACACAGCACTCTTCCTTGTTTAAAGAGGTATAATGTTATATTTGGCTGCATTAAAATGCATTTAGTTTGAATAATTCCAGCTTACCACAAGATTAATCACTCCGTACGACAGCCCTGTTCCCAGCATGGTTTACAACTCCACCTGCCTTTTCATCAGTCACACATCTCATCTGCTGTGAGTTTATATTTCCATCCAGAGGGCCAATGAAAACAATGCCTAGCTCCAGGGCCATCACRGATCCTGACAGCACCCCCTCTGAGACACTGCCTCAGATGATAACTCCACCAGCATTTATTTTCTGACATGTGTCAGTGGAAGTTGACACATGACACCGCTGKTGAGACCACCTGTGCCGGGCTGAACTCAGTGAGCACAAGATCTGCACGCTCTGAGCAAGCCCATCGGTGCAGTGGAGGCAAATCGCAGATCATTTTGGTCTATGCTGATTCGGATGTTTGAATGTCAAATTTAACATTCTGCTTGACACCTTTCACCAGCTGCTGGACTAATTCCCGGTACTCCTGACCAAGTTAATGTTATTAGTAGGGCTCTGTTTAAGATGCACAGAAATTGCAGTTTGGATAGGAGAGAGGAAAAAAACAGAATTACTAAGTCTTTGGACATTTTAGAAAAGATTAAATTGACAGGTGACAAGGCAAGCTGTACTTATACATGTCCTGAGGCCATGTCGCAGTCCTAGTAACTACTGTGGACTCCACACATGTCACAGGCAGGACACATACCTCAGAAACACGGATGGATAGATACAAATAGCCTTCAAGAAAACGAGCCGTCAGGTATGTTTGCATCTTACTCTAAAATACAGTCTGACGAAGTAATACAAGAGAGACCACAGTCAACTGGGCCAACAAAACCGAGAGATTTAGGAAATGCCTGGAACAATGTGCTGTTTGTCAGTGCATGTGAGAGCAGAGGCTCAGAAGCAGACAAGAACAGGGGCGAACGGGATGAAAAGATGTAGCGCCTTCCTGAAAACAGCAGGAGGATCTGGCTTGCAGCTCAGCTCTCCCCTGGTTCACATAAAGGTGAGCAGGTGAGCTCTGCAAAAAGAGAAGGAATATGTGACTGGGCTGAGTTTGCAATGCTGTAGGTAAAAACAGAGTTTTCTCATTCTGATCAGACAGAGTTTTGCATGATAGGTCTAGCAGGCACTATAATTCTTTAAATTTTCTTCTTTAAATAAGATATTCATAAGGGCTTGGTTTTACAATGCAAACAGTAATTGTGCAACTGCCCGTATGTTATGAATGCTAACTTACACTCAGAAGATACTCAAATATAATGGACAGAGAGTCCATATCTTTATCTTGTATGATAAAGRTACCAGACTAGCAACGGGGAGATTTGTATTCCAGACCCTGCTGTGCCAAGACCAGCTAATGTGGTCTTCATCCTTTCTTCTCCGTACTTCTCACAGCACTTCTGAGGATACACATCACAGATGAGGGAGGAAAAGGGTGACTGATGGGAACTATAAAAGTTCCATATACCAATAATGTCAAAAGCAACACTCCTATTGTTTTCAGGAATGCATTTATGTTTTGACCCTTAGCTAGACAGACTAACAATCTCACATAACTCGCTCCCATAGCTCCCCAGAAATCAGGGTGTGGAGGACACTTCCCGGCTCCAACACCCAGGAGGAAGCACTTGTCTCCACAGAGCACTCTGGAGCTGGGAAGCTGGACAAGTGCTAATCCTACCGTTACACATCTGGCAGCAGTCGGCACAAGCAGCTGAACTCTTGCCCCTGCTTTTCCTATTTTGGTCGGCTTAAGCTGCAATCTTGATAAAGTTTCACTATTTAATACCTGAGGCTTTATTTCCTCTATCCCTGTTCTAAAAAACTGACATACTTGATAGCATTTGCAACCAACTAAATATTTAAGAGTGCCATCAAGTGGCCAAGCAGGGGGCTTCCAGGAGGCACACATCGTTCAGAAATCCCCAGGATCATGCAACAAATGGACATCTATAAATGTGCTGCCTTTGAATAATCACACCAGCCTGCTGTTACTGCAAACAAGCCAGGCTGCCAGCATCTCAGTACTCCTGACCTGAAGAGCTCTGAGAGGGATGCACACACTGCAGGAGATGCTTATGTATTCCATAATTAAAGGACAGGAACGTTAGAGTTTTATGGTGGTGCTGCGGCCTCTTGCAAGCAGACAGATGCCTGATGAGATGGACATGTACAGCCCAGACCGTGGAGGAGGCAATTAGAAATGATACTGCAGCTCAGAGAACTTTTCTGAAGACATTTGGCAGAAGACCCAGATTTGATTGACGATCAAAGAAGAAGCAGAGTTATACACACAGGCCAACCTGCAGTCAATTTTGCACAGGCTTGTACTTCAAGAAACAACGAATATTAAGAGCAGCCATTACAGCTCAGACACCTGCCCCTATCCTGTTTGCAGCAGTGGTTAACATCAAATGCTTAGGCAAGTGTATAAAAACAGTGATACTTTTTCTAGAATACTGTCTAGAAATATTAGTAGAATATTGTCTACTAATTTGTAGTTAAGCATCTACTAGGTCTCTAATGGTCCTCTTCCCATTCCCCTGTGCAGCCAGGTACCAATCATTAAATCTGGACAGCATCTTTCAGCATTCCTCTTTGTATAAGGCTGGAATATACACCAGACATTCAGTTCTTCTCACAGTAGTTTTTTTTTTTGGCTTGCTTTTTTTTTTAGTACATGAAATATTGTGCTTCTCAAGCAAATATGTGAAGCGTATGATTGGTGGTTAGTATAAGCAGTTTTTAAGAGCTACTAAAAGTAGATTTCAGAGAAAAACTATTCGTTTTCTAAAAAAAACGAATGAAAACAAAAGTAACTTTTACATTTGTCAGTCTCAAATAAAGCCAGTTTGCAATGTATATGGCAACAAAACAATAGCTTTCAATCCTTTGATCAGATAACAAAGGCAGGGTTAAAAAAGGCAGTTATGGCAAGAAGAGAGAGGAACCTCTCTAGGCTGTGGAGATACTCTCCCATTGCCTGACCACCCTCACAGTAAAGAAGTTTTGTCTTATGTTTAAAGGGACTTTGCTCTATCTCAGTTCGTGTCCATTGTCTTTTGTCCTTTCATTTGATACAACTGAGAAGAGCCCGGCTCTGGTTTTGTCAATGCCTCACATCAGGTACTTACACACATGTGAAGAAACTTGCACCTTTCTCTAGTGTCAGCCAACTTTGTAGACTCCCAGCGCTGGGAAGCCAACYACTAAGTAAACCAAAGCAGACTACAAGTCTGGTCAACACCACGGATTCACTGTGGGAGTTTAGCTCGCCATCATCTCCTGTCCCCACCAGTCAGGCTGCTGCTGATGGGTCTGGCTTCCCTCCAGCATCTCTGCAGCAGAAGAAGCAGCCTGGACTGTATAGCATTTAGAAAGTATGTGCTGCTCCAGAGCATCACTATCCTATCCTGTGTGAGTCAAGGTAGGGAAGAGAGTGCACCTGGGCACCTCCCCTGTACATGAAGGGCTTGCATCTGGCCCTGGGCAAGACAAAGCTAAACTGCCTGGGAAACTGAACACAGCAAAACACTCAGACACTTAGACAGCAAATACCATGTTACAATGTGAAAAACAGCTCCCAGTGTTTTGCTGGGGTGATCCTGTTCTTCTGAGCACAGTCTTACAGCCTGGACACAAAGATACAGTCATACAGCACCAAGGGTGCCCAGGAAGGCTGAGCCAAACATCTCCAAACTTCAAAAACCTTGGCATCCGCAATCTGGCATCCACAGTATCAGCATCTTGAGAATCTACTGTGCTGGCTTCTTTTTTAAGAACTCACCAAACAACAAAAAAGCTGATACAACTGTCCCTCTACGAAAATCTCTTACATAGTGCTGGAAACCACTTCATCAGGCACCATTTGACGGGAGGAGCTGGAGAATGCCAATGAATCCCAGTCGGCTCTTCTATACCTGGAGGAATCTGATGAGAATAACTCAGGGCTGAATGAGTTAGCAATAGCTCTCAGAGCAATACCTGCTGCCTTTCTTTTATGGCAGGTGAGACTCTCTCCAACAGYAGTCACTTGCTAAAATTTAGCAATTATCTAAATCCAGTGTGATAATGTTGAAGAATTAAGGATGTCTAGATTACCCAGTCCTACACACAGAGTAAGCCTCAAGTTCTTCACACAGGAAAGTTGTATTCTCCTTATCTTATAGCCAGGAAAACAGAAGTGTAGAGGAGTTGCTGAAGACACAACTCAAAGCTAGTTACATGATTCACCGCTTAGATTCCTCACTGATACAAAGATTTATTTAAGCATCCCTGAATAATTTTTTCCTGCCTTCTCTAGTTGATTTCATCCCACAATATCCTAAAACTCACTTTTGTCCACTCTCATATATTACAGCAAAGTGATATCTTTGACAACAAAACATGCAGCATTCAGAATAATTTAAAAAACCAAACAAAAACAAAACCAAAAAACCCCACCACAGAACATGCAGAGTTTTTTACACTGTTCTGGCATTCGAAGTTTCTAAAAACTGAAAATTTGGTCTGCACTTACGGCTCAATGGCCAGAATTTTTAATGTATTCCTGATAGAATCTTAACCTGAAGCGGCCTATGATATGAGTCAGTGGAGGTTAACGTCCAGATATTCCTGGGTATATTCTGACAGTTTGGCAGCCTAGCAAATATTACCAAGCATGAAGTGGAGAATTGAAAACTATGATTGAGTTCCCTAAGTGGGGATCAGCAGAGAGAAATGTTATACTGAAGAATATGTGTTTTTGTTTTGCAGCAGCAAAAAAACAAAGGTAAGCTAAGAAGAGCTTTGACGTCTCACAAGTTTCAACTCTAATGAAAACATTAAATTAGATAGATTCCCTTCAGGTTTTTACTGATCCGCTCTGTTGAAAAATGGTGCTCACTCATCTCTAGAACAAAAGACAGAAGAGAAAAGACTTTGAAGAAAAAGTCTTTAATGGGGCCTTAYACAATTTCTTTGTACCATTCTGCCCTAGGAATAATGACAAGCTATCTGACTTCGAGAGCTTACAAAGTAACTTGCATATTGCTAGAATTAATGATGGAATGAGCCCAATGCAGGTTGATAAACTCCAAGGCCAAAGGAGATCGTTGTGATGAATAAATCTTGTATTTGTTCCTATGCTTAATTACTTCCACCATTAAAAATTCAATTTATTTCCAGCTTTCCGAGATGCCTGAATTCTACTTCCAGTTGCTAGATTCTGTCCTAGATGAAAAAGTGAGATGAAAGAGTTCTGTTCTGTAAGATGTCTCCTTCCTTTCCCTTCAAGTAACTAACAGACAGTAATCAAATCACTTCTTAAACTTCTCCTTAATAAGATAAGTTGAGCTGTTTAAGTATTTCACTGTAAGGCAGAGTTTCCAAACATAAGTCATACTGTGGCTCGTCTCTGAACCTTTTTCAATTTTAACATCCATTCTGAAGACTGAAGTGTTAATAGCTGTATACAACATTCCAGTAAAGGTCTCACCAGCATCACACACACCTTCTCCCTCCTGCTACTCTCTAGGACGTGAATGCATACAGCATCCCATGTCAGACCTCCTAAGACGCACTTCTGCAACTGCTGTTCCAGATTTACCCAGAAGTTTTCTTTTTCATAGTGCACATCAAGACAGGAGAATATTTTCAAGTCCAGTTTCATGACTGACACAAAACAATCTAACCACGGGTTGCTGCTAAAAATGCTGATCTCTCTTTCCCTCTGCCGTTTTTTCTTCCCTCCTCTGTGTTCTAACCCCAGTGACCCTGTGCTTGCTGATCTGGCTGAAAAACAAATCATTTTAAGTGGCACTGTCGTCTTAGGGTACTGATGGTGATATTGCATGCCTGTAACACTCAATCTATATAATTAGAAGTTCTTAAATGAAATCTAAGGAGGACTAGGTTTTCAAAGCTTCCCAGTGACCCAGCTCTCTAACTGGATACTAGCCAGACAGCAGAGACAGACAGCTGACTTAGCAAGCTTCCTGCTCTTTGCAGGAGCAGGGGATGGTTGGGACAAGTTAGAGGCTTTCCAAAACAGAATCATGGCACAATGGCACAAGTTTGGAGAAGCAGCACCCCAGGTTGAATAACCTCTCTGAAAAAAATGCCTCTAGAGTCACTGCCCCTCTATGGGAATCGCTGGAACAGAGCCTTCTGTTTCTAGGACTGCCCTATGGGATCTGAGATGAATGCAGCTCTGGATACATGCTGTCTTCGGTGGGTCCCTTGGCTTGGCTTTTTCATCACTAATAATGGAAGCAGCATTGCCTGATCTCATCTGGGAAGACACAGACAGTCACGGCAGAAAGAAATTCAGACATCACAGCAATGGAGACCATTTAAGTAACCAAAACAGGCAAGCAGAGATCCTGCCCCCTCTGCAATCCCAGGTCACCGTGGAGGAGCCCTCACATCCATTGGCTTTGATGTCAGTTTAAAAACCAAATGGATAACTGCAGCACCAGGCTGGAAAGCAAGGGCAACTAGAAATTAGCTCTCCTGGGTGAAGTGCAATATAGGTCATCCAACCCAAAAGTATATATATAAAAGTATATAACCTTAACCCTTCCTGCAAGCCATATTTGGCCTGGAGGAGAGTTGGATCTTCCTGTTGTTTTCTTTATATTTTGTAACGGCTAGATGCCATAGCTGGAGCAGAAAGAGCTTCAAATGAAYGGTAGAAACCTGACCTCTGCTGTTGAGAGCAGGGGTATAGAGAGAAGACAGAAGACAGCAAGGAAGGCAAGTTCCTGTGCTCCTGAGCACTGCTTCACAGTCTGTGTAGTTCTCTGGTAAGATTCACTCACTAGCATCACTTCAGAGAAATGAATAAAACCAGTTGATGAATGAAAGCAACATGTAGCAACAGGCTACAGTGCTTGGCAGGAGTATTGCTGTTTTCATTTCTATGCTTTCATATCAGTTCTTCCTCCACAAAGCATCTAATCAGCTGATGCTGTACAGCAGAAAATTAATGGTTTCCTTCAGAGAGCCGCCTCATGATGCCAGAGAGCATGGCAGGATTGTTTGTAAATATTTGRTTAGAAAAAGCAAGTAAAATTGGCATGAAAACATTCAAGAATTAATGCTGTGCCACTATCCAATAGGGTTATTTATACTACAGAGGTAATGCCAGCCAACATTAACACATGTGGTACTACACCAAATGCCTTCACCAGCAGCTCTGCTCGTGCAAAGCCAGCATTCCCACAGATCCAGTCTGTAAACAGCTGATTGACAGGAGCTGACAGTTTCCAGGGGATACACTGGGTGTTCTGTTCTGCTCTGTCTTTATACAGCACACAAATGGAGGGTGCTGGAGCATCCTCAGAGCCTTTGTGCACGCCTTCAGCCCTCTCTTCGTTAATCGAAGAAGGGGACAGGGCTCAGGGTGGGAACAAGCCCTACTTCCTCAGCACTCAATGTACTTTGAAAATCTCCCAACCAGGAGCAAAATACATGACCAGTCATTAATCCATGCATATTTCTCTGTGGATGTTTTCATGCGACGAACCCTATTTTGGGGAGGTGTTGCCTTGCAGGGGTCTCTCTCCAAAGAGAGGGGTATAGGTAGGGCACAGTCTGTGATGAGCTTCAAGGCCCTCTGCATGCACATCGCACAAGGAATTAAAAGGTCCYTGCTGCCATAAGGCAGCATGGCCACAGGAAAGGAGACTCCTCCAGGAAGGATGTGTCCTTTCTTGCCCACCTGGCTGAAGTGGGAAATCCCTCATCTGGTTTCCAGTCCATGCTCTGTTCCTTTACTCCTGAATTTCAGGTTTGGAGATGTAACAAACCCTCTGGCAAGGGGTATTAGGTGTACACTTGTAGGTTTTTTCTCCAGCAAGTGTCTGACAATGCTGGGACAAGCTGCTTAAGAGGAGATAAGAGCCCCCATCTGCTTGAGCTTTAAGACACTGGTCTTAGAAGTGCCACACATTTGTCAGAAGCCATTAGGCAGAATTAAGCCTGTCCTGATATAGAGAAATGATTTCTGGAGGCCCACTCCAGCCTGATTTTATTTCATTCTTTAACTTCATACTTTGACTTTTGTATGAAAACAACACTGCAATAGCCAAAAATTAAAATCAAACCAATGTGCTAATTTACAGTTCCTTCCAACAAACAAGAAAAAAACTTATTTTGTAATGCAGAAGGCAGAAGTCATCAAATAACTTCCCAATGAAAACAGTGGGCTAATTCTGATCTTGTTTATGTGAACAGAAATTAGATATAATTCCATAGCCAGACATGCCGGTAAGCATAGGCATGAAATCAGAATACAGCGTAGCGGCATTTTAGATATTGCCTGATTGCCTTCTCCTACCCAACAGAGAAAGTACCATTAAGGTGTGGTAATCATCCTAACTGACAATAAGCTTCCATTGCCCAGTTATCTCAGGTTTTCAGAATCCCTGTTCTGCAGCTATTTGACCAAACTGACAAGAATKTATTTTCCAGTTCAGCTGGAAGTCACATTCCCTCCTTTGTCTTAACTAATTCTGCAGTTACGTAAATACATGTGTTAAGTAAAAGAAAAAAATGCATGATCAATAGTGYAAATAGCACCCAGTGAAGCTCAGAGAAAACTGATGATTCAAGAAATAAYAGAATTCAAATTGGGAAAACAATAGTTTGTTAAAATGTGAATCAGCTAGTGGTCAACTTAGAACACGGTCCCAACTGACTGTCATTTGTAAATTAATTGAGATTTCCTTTTGGTGGCACCTACCCTGAGCGTCCAGTTGAAGTCATGTATACACTGTAGCACAACTCAAGAAACAGCATTACAGTCCTAGTATTCAGGCTGGGAATACATACTGTCAGCTSTA
The DNA here is from genome assembly GCA_030449065.1 of Oceanodroma leucorhoa. NCBI lineage: Eukaryota > Metazoa > Chordata > Aves > Procellariiformes > Oceanodroma > Oceanodroma leucorhoa. Next base: position 4,877,406 of record JASVER010000077.1, read on the forward strand.
ATACCATATGCAAGAAATGATAAGAATTTGTTTCAAAGAAGAAAAGGAAATTGCAATTTTCAGAGCATGCTGTGAAGTCTGGAAGGATTAGAGTCTGTCAGAGCTCCTGCAGTACAAGAGGCACATAGGAAAAAGCTAAGCTTTGATGCTTTTAAAGTATGGGAGATCCCAGTTGGGCTTGGGGTTTGGTTGGAAATCTTGAAAACCCTTTTGCAAAYCTAAAAATGTAGTTCAAACTTTCCTTTGCAAAACTTCATTCATTCTTCTCAGTAGGAATCCAAATTTGGAAAATTACATTACAAAAATCATAAACAGTTCAGCCACAACAGCAATCTAATCATTGCAGATAAACTGAAATGCTTTAAAGGAAGCAAATGAACAGCAAGGAGCATAAAACAAGCAAAGCTGGACCAGACCCATAACTTACTGATGATTTCTTATTGTATTCCAGGGATCAGAGTGGAGCTGTGAGCTGGTCTCACAAGACATGTGAAACGGCAAAAGTTGCAAGCTGTCAGATCTGCACAGCCATGAACCCACTGGGATTTTTCTCAGATCACAGAAGTCCATTTACGTGGGAACCACTGCCTCTACCTTCATGAGGGGACACTGCTTAGAGAGCTGTGCAAGACATCCTATAGATAGAACCCACAACAAGGCTGCCAATTCCTGCAAATTTATCAGGAATGCTGCAACAGCAGGAGTTTTTTTCCAAGCCTCAGCTTCGTTATTTAAACACAAGTTCTGCTTCTGCTTTGTTTCAGAATAAAACATTGCTAGCCCTCATGGCAATAAAGTTTTAAAACACCAAACGGATTCCACCATGAAAGCATAGCAGGCAAACAAAAAGAAGTCAAGTTTTATCATTTGTAATAATCTCATGATTTTGAGAGCCTGCCTTGTAATCTCTGAATGATCAGACTTAGCAACACCATACCATCCTCAGGGAAAAATTTCCTAACTACCAAAGAAATTTTCCCAATTTCCTGACACATGAACTCCTAATGCTTATTAGTACTACCTTTTCTACTTCTAGTTCTTCCTGTTTTCTCACTTTCATACGTCAAATAGCTTTCTGCTGACGACATCATAAATCCTTCCTTGCATTGCATCCAAACAATTTAAAATATTATTTTATTATAGACAAAGAGATATATATTCCATTACTCCCTGTCTCCATAAATTCTGTCCCACAGATTACTAAAGCAGTAGTAATCTAGCTTTAGTAATCTATCTTATTTTACTTTAAGGGCATTATCAAAAGAAACAACTATTAGTTAATATACTTGTTAAGTTACTACATAAAAATAGAGTGATATTTTGCCTATAGTGGTTTGTAACAAAAATTATTTCCATATACAGCCTTGCCTTTAAGGGTGACTATGGCATCCAGTGTAGCAAGGGGCAGATCAAGTCACAGAGAGAAGTTACACAGAAGAAATTTTGCATGCGTTATGCTATGTGTTCGTGTTGATAGTTTTCTGCACTATAATGTGACTCCGGGGTTTAACTGACATGTATACTGCTCACGCTGATTCATACAGCAATGCTGTATAACTTACATTCCCTGCATAGATTCTTCTACAGTGCCCAGCATTTTGGTGTGCGAGTAACTAAGTTCAGAAATAAAGCAATGAAAGTGGAAGTTTGGTTAATAACTAGCCCATATGGCTAGTGTGGTACCAACAGTCACATCACTGCTAATAATGTCTGTACAGAAGGTCTGACCACGACCTCTGCAGACCTCACATACAGTGATTTATCTTTTCCCCATCTGAGTTAGAGGAGACAGATAATTTCATCTCAGTGCACAGACACAAAAGTATTGTCACAGTATAAGGTAATCTAACCCAAACAAACTGATTGAAGCAGCATGTTTGAGGGTACTTAAGCATTACAGCTGAAAGACATCAAAATTTATTTCAAGCTGGTATAGCCACTACATCTCAGCCCCACAGTAACACGCTCATTGAGAATTCCTGCAGCACCTTCCACATCACAGGACAGAAACAAGGATGTTTTGTACAGCAACCCCCTCAACACACAAAATCCCCCTCTTTCACTCCCAGGGAACTGCTTGCCAAATTRCAGACTCCACACAGGGATTCGCCATTAAAGTGCCTCCTTAGCTTGAAAGACTCTGAATGCAACTGAAAAATGCAGATCACCCGATCACATCTAAGCCTGCAACAGTTTAAACAATGGAATTTTCTGTACAAATTATCTATATGATCATTGAGTTTTTCAACAGCAACACTTCACTACGGAGGCTGTCATGACGATAGGAATGCAGATTAACACTAGTTCTATCTTCTTACCAAGGATTTTCAAACTTTTAAGCTTTAATAGTACTGAGATGATTAACCGCAGTAAACTATGTGTTAGGCGATAAATAAAACTTATGGAGTCCTTATCTGTGTGGCTGATTTCACAACCACTGTTGTATCTGAGAAACAGAGGAAATGGAAAGACCTCTCAGGTCACTGGATCCAGAGCCTTTTCCTGGCAGGTGACCAGAGGAAATCCACAGCATACCAAACTCTCCCTTTAATATACGTGCCTGCAGTAGCCTTAAACAGCTCTTATGCCTCCTTGGCATTTATCAGACCTGATATACATATAGAGTGCCATGGAGGCTAAACAAATCAATTCATTTAGTCTTCCCTTGCATGGAGGCTCTGGAATTCCTCTGAAGAAAGTGCCATATAAATCTGGATTATTGTCAGGTAAAAGGATTTTATAAAATACCTATCCTTTGTGAATCTACCCATGTTAGTGATCCTCATCCTTGAAGTCCTAATGCAAAGAGTAAAATCGAGGCCGGATCTTCAGTCTTGCTACTGTTATCTCTCAGATAAAACTCAAAGCATTCAGATTAGGAAATCTGCTTTGTAGCCCATATCAAGATTTTAGCAATAAAAAATAAAGGAAGCAGAAGAAAACCAAGTCCTTTGAAGTACAAGTTAATATGGAAAAATAATTAGATATATGGCATAAGTAMATGCATTACGGCTAAGTAATGTTGGCTTATGTTTTCCCCAGATTGTACTTGGCTATTTATTTACCTAAACAGGGTGTTATTGGGGGAACAGAATATGTGTCAGGATTAGTTGCAGGAATCACTGGGTGCTCCCTAAGAGATGGGGAGCTGATACTCAAGCATGACGGCAGGCAGAGCTCGTCCCACTGCTCTTGAGAAGTGATGCTGGTGAGGGAGCTCAGGGCCACTAGAGCCTTTTACTGCTCTCAGGTCCTTGACAATACTTTTGCTACTTAGACTAGAGTGTGAGAAGTAGATTTGATTCCAGGACTTCTGCTGTGGAAAAGTCAAGCTATGATGATAATGTAACCTTAGTATTTGGCAGGAATGGGAAATACAAAACCAAACAAACAGTGTTTGGCTTATAGAACATGGGCATAAGAACATCTGTATTTCAGAAAATGAGTCTTTAAAATAGAGCATAAAATGATGCTTTTAAGAGAGAGTGTGTGGAGCTGTTTTGCCTGTCCTGAGGTAGCTATTTGCCTCTTGATCATCATCTCCTGCTGAGCCAAGGGGTCTCTCAGTATAGACAGGTAAAAAGTCTCTTAGCAGATTTTCATTACGAGACCATCACCTTGACATTGATAACAAAGAGACTTAACCCATCTCGGCTTGGTTTCTGTTGTGCCAATGCTAAAAAATGAATTCCCGCAGTAACTTAAATGTAGCTGTTTCCAGCGACAAAGCTAAGAAAGGTAAGGCTTTATCAGACAGATGAGACACTACGGCACACAAATGTTTAGTCTCCTGTGGATAAAAATGCACTAATCAAACTAACCGGGCTAGACAGAGAGGTAAGTGGATGGAAGTTAATGGCCTGCAATGCACCGGAGACACAACAGGATGGCTCAGCAGCTCCTTTGATCCCCAGGCCCTATAAAATCTGTTAATATATCTTTTTCCCAAAACACATCAACAGAGCTCTTTAGTATTTCATGCTTAACAAAATGCTCCAGCAAAAGATGAGGTTATGGGTTGATTTAAAATTAAATTAATTAAAAGATAAGGCTAGGAAAAATTAGACAAAGCTTACAGAATTTAAATTACAAATCAGTAATTAAGTCACCAACTGAAATTAATCTTTCATATGATTCACTTAATGTATTATACTTATTAGGTTATATTTACTAACAGAGTTGACAGTATAATAGGTACTGTCAATTTTACACTCCCAGAGCCTGTATGTGTGGTAAGAGATATTTGGTATTTGGAAAACAGATTTTAAAGTGTTGTAATCTACATTTAATTGACCACAATTAGTTATCTCAGTAAACTGGATGTATGATGGCTTAAATTCCTAACACTGATTCCACTAGGGAGGTTTTTCAAAGACCGTCAGACCATGGAGGAAGATATGGATGTTTTGCAAATGAACTTTAAAGCCTCCCACACGAGACAGTGCAGAGAGCAGCCTCTAACAAGGTTAGAAGAGTGAATAAATCAGACTCCTGAAGACTACAAGATATGTAGAACATAAGATTTTTCTACATTAACTCTTCTTTTAAATGAAAAAATCATGGCTTTGATAGACCAAAGTTTAGAGACAAATATCACATCTTTAAAATTTCCATATTTTAAAATTTCCAGAGGCTGGGAATTTACCACATGCCAAAATTAAGCCACACTTTGTCTGGCCTGAATTCATGTAGCTCCAGCTTTACTTTGATCTTGTTACATCATTCGTCTGTCAGATTAAAGATCCCTTTGTTACGTGATCTGCTTTCCCAATATAGGGAGTTAACAGACCACAATCCAACTACCTAATAAGCTTTTCTTTGACAAGCCGAACAAACCAAATTCCTTGAATTTGTTTCCCAGGTCAGTTGTCCTGTTGTAGATTATTCTTTCATTCTTTTTTGAACCCTTCCTAGTTTATCATCCTTCTCCTTGGCATGTGACCAGCAGTGAGCACGCCTTTCCAGGGTGATCATTCCAGCACTAAATAAAAAGGTTCTTTTAACCTCTCAGTTCCTTTGCAAACCCCCCTTTCTATAGAGCCAAGGATCTCTGATGCAGTGCAGCATTCAGGTACATCACTGCAGTTGTGATGCTTTTTTTTTAAATCATTGCTCCTCAAGATAGGGCTCCTCCCAGTATGGATGCAAGGCTTGAATTTCTTTGAACATACATTTGGACACTGTAATGCAGAGTGATGCCTTGTACTCAGCTACAAAGGGATCTAAATCACTCTTTGATCTGATTGTTCCATTTCTTACCACCTCCCAGATATTTATCTCATCAAAACATTTTATCGGCAGTGATTTTCTGTTTATTTCTTCTTCATGGATGAAAACATAGATTAGCACTAGACCTAGTTATTAACGACTTTTGATATGCTTGCCTCAGAGGCATCTGATAGTTACATTTTATTTCCTGCCTTTTTTTTTCCCCAGCAGCCTCTTTTAATTAATACAATGTAGTCATGGCAAACTCCTCACAGCTATTAAAAAGTCACATAGCACAAACAGCACTCTTAAATTAATACAGAGCAGGCCCATGTCCTCCAGGGTCTTCCTTTTTGATTGTGGGGGTACTCAATGTCCATAAAAACGTTCTTCAACAATTCACAAATAAGACCTACATATTCCCTTTTCATTTTTCTCTGTGTTTATTTTGTTGATGTTTGCTTTCTGTATTGTAATATTCCCTTACAGTAGCAACTTCGCATATTACTTAGCAGGTCTTCAGTCTACCTGATATAACAAATATAACCAATTAAAATCACTGGCAACTAAGCAACCATTACGTTTTAATTCTGTTATTGTCTCTTTTTTTTTCTCAACAGAAATTCACTACTGATAGTTAGATATCACTAACTATTATATCAACTACCATTAATAACCAGCATCACCAGCATTCGCAAAAGGTGACAGGCTTTCAACGTATAGTACAAATATCCAAAATGTCAATAAACAATACATTCACAGCTAAAAGGAAACACTCAGCCACCATGTTGGCACAACACAGTTCTCAAACCTGTTACCAAAATGTCAGAGTGAATCTCCCGGGTCTTTTACCACTGAAGACGTATTTAATTTTGTCAACTTCAGATCAGTGCTGGGGACATGCCTCTGAACAAACATGGAGATGTTTTCGCAAAGCTGGGATCTGTGACAGCATTTTAGTGCTTTATACAAATGTAGGCCAAATATCAAACTGAATACAGACTGCAATATGAACTTCTCTTTGAGGTGTGTGGGCCACATGAATCTCTATCAGCCTTTTGTGGTATTGCATTCATAAAACTTCAGTAGCTTTACTGTGGGGTCCCAAAAGGCTGAAGCTCGCTGCTGAACCCAGTCCAGCACACAGGCCATTATGTGACTGGGGAGCTGCCAGCCCTTTCCTCTCCAGCATAGTCCCCTTGCATGAATCACATGTGCACACAGCCTTATACAAGACAAGGAATTTCATCTAAGCAATCTAAAATGCTTTTTCTCTCTCTGACAAGGTCTTCAATCTGTATTCTCAATATAAAAATAAACTGATGTAGCTTAGAGAAAGATTAGCAGGGAACTCTGCTCCCAGAAGTCTTGAAGTCTTCTCTGCCTGTTCTGGGAACATAATTTAAATATACAAACATCTCCAAAGCCACCTGGAAAAGACTTCCTGTGAGCTGGTTCAGAGATCTGAATTTGTTAGGCAGTATTCCATCCCCTTAGTACTTTTACTTAAAGCTTTTCGGTCATTCATCAGAAAATACCAAATTTAATAGCAGCTTGCTATGTAAATCCAGTCCAGACTATCTCCCACATGCTGCATCACAACTTTTAGATCTACCACTGCAGAGAATAAAATTACCCACAAACACCTGATGCAATTTCTAACACTGACTATCCTTAAGCCCACAGCCTATACTGTTAAATTGGAGTTTTCAGGCTTTTAGGGTTCTCCTTCTCAAACACACACTTCTGTCCTTGAACAAGGACTACCTATCATCTATAGGACTTTGCTCTCAACTGTGCCAGGAATTACACTGCATGCAATCTTCATTAAGTGGACTAAGTTTAGTCCTCAAATCCATGTTTTAAATAAAGTACTATCTTGAATGGAGATGGACTAATACATTTTTGAAATCCTTCTCAGTTCTATTTTCTATGACTTTCTAATCTGTGAGTTTCAGAAAACTGGGCTCCATGAGTTGTTATTCCCATAATTTGACTGAGATCTCATAGAAAACTTGAAGGATTTATCTACATTTCAAGATCAGATAAAGCATTATAGCTTCTAACAAGTAGTTAACATGAATTAATGATCACAGACCTCATCCGTATGCAGTGAGATTCTTTCAGTGTGATGATCCCAGTCCTGCTGAATTATCTCCCTTATTACTTAGATCCCCAGACCTATGGAGAGGGTAAATGTCTTGTCAAAGCTGCCATCCCTCTTGTCAGGATGACTGATGAAATAACTGTGCTAACAAGAATATATCTGTATATTCCTTTGGCATTCAGTTAAGTACATCATAATATTTGATTTAAAAACTTATATGACATGGAATTAGCAGAGCACATACCAGCTGGATTAAAAACTGGTTCACTGCCAGAGCCTAAAGTAGAGCTGTAAATAGAAAGAGAAATGAAGTGAGATGGTTTCCAGGGCAGATTTCCAGGCATCAGTTCTTAGTCTAGCACTGGTTAATATTTTTACTCTGAGCTACATAATGATATAAAATGTTTGCTGAGAGAGCCTGAAGATGACACAACAGTGGGTGGCATGCATAAGAGAGAAACTAGGTGAGTATGCCTGATTATGGCATTTGCACTCAAGAAGAATGTGGGTACGTTGGAGATAGGTTAGAGAAAGTTCACTGAAATAACATAGCAGATGGAAAACAAATCTTGAGTATGGCTTGATGAGTTCAGCCTAAAGAAGAGAAAAATGAGAGCTGTCTTCATCAATGCATTTAGGCACTTACACCACTTATGGAGAAGGGACTTGCTGGAAAGGCTTTTTAAGCTTGCTGCCAAGAGAACAATGAGTTTCAATGGCTGAAAATTTAAGCTAGGCAAATTCGACCTTGAAATGAAATACCATTTACCAGGGGTCAGACCAATTCAAAGTTGGAACAGTATAGCAGGGAGGTGAAGGACTCACCATCAGATGAAGTTTTGACAAGAAAACTGAGCATCATTCTAAAAGATATGCTTTGACCCAGCTTTCAAGAAAAATCCTCCAGCCAGCACATGAAGGTAGGATGGGATCCAGCCCTGTTGTCCATTACTTTATTTCTTGACTCCAAGAAGAAAATCACTCTCCCCATGCTCAGAACACCTATAGGCTTGCCTTAGGAGAGTTATGATCAGAACTTATACTTCAATGCTTTGATTGGTCTTCTATTGGGATCAGGAAGGAATGTTATCCTGGTACCTAACCCAGCTCCCAGATTTGCATTTTCTGCAAGTTTGTCTTAATCAACAGACTGTCTATAGCTGAAGAGAAAATACTAGTCAGGGCAGGGCACAATTCTGAAGTGATACAGTAAGTCCCTTCTAATGCCTGGCACAAGCGTCTTGCTTACATGCTCAGGATCCTACACTCTATGTCAGAGAGTATCTGCCCTAACTCAGATTGCTGAAACTTTAATGTTTCAATGTCTCTCTACAGCATCATGAGGGAAGAACCACTCTTGGAAACCATCAGGGTACAGGTTGCCTAATAAATTTCCTTCCCTTTGAAGAACTTGGATACAGGGTACCTTGGCCTCTCTTATCAGGAGAGGGCTCGCAGGCCTTGATCGTGATAGGGGACTTCAACCATGCAGACGTCTGCTGGAAAAATGGCACAGCGAACTGCAAGCAGTCCAGGAAGCTACTGGAGTGTGTTGAGGAAACTTCCTAGTGGAGGTGATGGAGACCCCAACCAGAGGAGAGGCACTGCTGGACCTGTTGTTCACTAGTGCAGAAGAACTTATCGCAGAGGTCAAGATTGGAGGTAGCCTGGGCTGCAGCGATCATGCCCTGGTAGAATTCTCAATCTTGAGGGGTACAGAACAGGTAAGAAGTAGAGTCAGGACCCTAAACCTCAGAAAGGCAAACTTTCAGCTGTTCAGGGCGTTAGTGCGTAGGATCCCTTCGGAAACTGCCCTCAGAGATAACGGAGTGAATGAGACAGTCCTATTTAAAGTGAGCTAGATTTGTTACCAGTCTTTTTCTTTATTCTAATATTTAATTTAAATGCCGGATTCTGCAAATACTCATCACCAATTATGGTGTGTAATAATGAATCCTCCTTTCAGTTGTCTGTGCAGGATCAGATCCTGGCCAAGAAGCTGTCTGCAAAGTAAGAGAATCATGTTCCTTGACCATACCAATCTTACTTGACATTCGTCTTGCTATCTTGTCTTCCCTACCCTTCCTGGAGAGAACATTTCTCAGTGATACTGAGGAGCTAGCTCCTTGAGGAGCTGTACTTCATGCTTTAGTGCTAAGTGCTCATGGAGCACTGAGGATGAATAGATTCAATTGACTTGAAGACTGGCAGAACTGCTGACGGACAAGACCTCCAGCAGAGTAAGCAATACCTATGAAGCACAGAGGTGAGCAGGAAGCTGCAGTACCTTGCTGTTAAAGCACTTGGCTCACTTTCTCCTCTCCCTGTTTCCTCTGAAGCACCCTGAGCACGTCCCATTCAGGAATATCCTTATTGCAATGACCATCCATCAGCCTCAATCAGTGGAGGGCAGTAAATAAAAGACTGTCCATGTTCATTGGGCAGTGCATTTGAGAAATGGGAAAATACAAGACTGTCCAGTAAGTAGACCCAGTCACCCTGTGTTTATCCGACACTACGTTGTGGGAGAGTGCAACAAGAGCTGGCCCGTCGTCTCAGTGTTCACYACGACACCTCAGCACCAGGGAGCCTCAGGACACCTATTAAATACCAGCTCATGTCTGTGAAAGCTCTGGCCCAGATTTTACACCAATTTAGCTCAGTCACAAAGTCATAACAACTCTTACTTTGGATGTAGTCACACCAGTGCAAGGACCCTGTACTAGCATTGCTCATGCTGATTTTACACAAGAAAGCTAGAGCAGTATAGGCATCTTTACATGGTCTACTTCTGTCTACATGAGGCCCCATTTCAGACCCAGCACTGTGAAGAACTGAGTAGATAACTTTGCCAGATACCTCAGATTGCCAGTGCTTTGGGTGTGAGTCCATACTCCTCGCCCATCCTTGTGACTGGTAAGTTACATCCACTGAGTGCAAAGAAACAGTAGGATAAAATACATTTGCAATACAGATACTGTTTTTCCCTACTCACCTCATGTGCTGACAGATGGAGCTGCACATAAAAAGCCATCTCTGAAGGCTGTCAGAGACACACTCGCTTATGGAACATGAACTGAGGTGATTGCTAAGACTTGAGCTTGTGTTCATGGTGCTCCCATCAGCAAGGCAGAACACAAGCCCAACACCCATCACAGCCTCTTTGAACCCTGCACTGCAGGCTGTCAGTCTAGCCAGAAACCCAGCAATCTCATTTATGCAAAAACAAAACCAGAAAGACAGCTCCTCCTGATGGGAATAAAAATTAGTTCCATCCAAGCAGCATAGACCCTGAATTGCAAATTACGATGACAGTATTTCCTTGTTCAGAAGAGCCTGTCTCATGCCAAAGAAACGCCATCAGCATCAGAAACCCCTTCCAAACAAATCACTGGTGAAAACTCCAGAAATGGGACACAGAAGCAAGGGAGAGGCTAGGGCCCTCTTTGTAAAGAACTCACCATGCTGGAGTGAAATGGACCCACAGTAAACAAGGGACCTTTTGTTTCAAAATGTATACTTTGGGCAGTAGGACAAATGTGTTACTTGTATCTTGGCAGTGCTCCCAAAGCACGCTACACAAAAGACTGGTGATGTAATTATGGACACCACAGACCCGAAGATCTGGGTTCTGTTCCTGGCTTTACCCCAGCCCCTGTGTGACTCCAGGATTATTTCCTCTGGCCAGGAGTCATCTCGCCTCTTTAGCCATCTAAGAGACAGGCATCTGGGCCAGATGCTCTGCCTAAGCTCACTTTACAGTCCATGGAGAGAGACCACCCCTTCCAGAGGGCTACTTAGCTCCTCTCTTGGACACCAGGCTTACGGCAGGATGGGCGGCCTCTGGATGCGTTGATCTCTCACTGCTGACTAAAGGGGAAGCTTAGGGCAGAGAATCAGCTCCTAGCTGTTAGCTGGCTACAGCTGGCTGAGATGAACTATGCCTTCTAAGTCTGCTATAAAAATGGGATAAGAAGTCTTCTGGATCTCTTGCCCGCTTAGATGGCAAGCCACTGACTTAGGGGCTGCCTTCCTCTACATCTACGTATTGCCCGTGGCACAATGGATCCTGGCAGAACTAACACAAACAACAAATACTTCTGCACAACCCAGAAAGCACACATCAGGGTCTTGCTTAGTGTAACAAGTTAGAACAACTGTCTGAACAAGCTAAGCGKGGAGGTTACCATCCTTAAGCTTGTATCTCTCCTCCTGCACCTGGGTGCCAGGGCAGTGGGAAAGCGCTGCCTGGTTCCTACATTCTCTGAGCACAGGTGCTGTGGGCACAGTAAGATTCTGCTGTGCTGTACAAGGCGAGGAATATCCTGAGCGCTTGCCACCATGCTTTCTTTTGCAAAGGCTGATCCTAATCGGCTCTTTACAATGGCTGCTGCCTGCTGAATTAAATTGTCAGGCCAAGTTAGGCTTCTTGGCAAACTAACAGGAACATTTCCAGGGCTCAGATGGAGTGAACTTCAAGAGAAAAATGTCATTTTAACAGGAAAATGAAATGTTACAATATTGCAAGCAGAACGAAATCCTTACTAGTCTAAATGAAGACAACCCATCTGGTTTCATTGTCAGAACACAGAGAAATACATGGGAATGACTATTTGGGACCACACCAAAGGTCCCTGTAGCCAAGCATATTGAGTAGCAACTGCTTAAATACTGTAAGAACATCACCAAATATAGGTCAATCCCCTTGTACGTGCTCAGAGCTTCCAGCAATTCACAGTTACAAACTTACTGAATCAAATGGTTTGTCCTTCCAGCAGCAAAATGGCTTTCCATGAATTTATCTAACCTCTTTTGAATCCATGTGTATCTCCATGTGTATCCAGATCACAAAGGAGGGAAGAAAAGTTCCACAATTTCATTATGTATCATACTATTCTGTTTTAAATTTGTCTTAGTCCTGCTGCTCAATAATTTCATAAGGTGTCCCTCATTCTCGTGTTATGGGCAATAATGAACATCTGACCTCCTTTCACTTTTTCCATGCCACTCAGGATTCTACAGACCCATACAAAGTCCCTCTCCCTTGTCTGCTACAAGAGTCCTAGTCTCTGATACAAAAGTCATTGTATATATTTCTGTTCATCCTCCCTGCCCTTTTCTGGACCTTTTCCAATCCTTCCACAGCCTAACACATTCTTCTTTGGAGCTCACATCCAGAACTGCACACAGTAATCAAGATGTCAGCTTATCATGAATCGTTTTGTTCTCTTTTTAATTTTCTAGTGCTGCTTTATATGTAGTTTTCTATTTTGTTTCCACTGTATCCAGAAGTTTTGTTTTCTTTTTCTTTCATTGTAATTCCCATCAATTTTTGTTTTGCCTTTTTTACTATTGCTGAGCACTACCAAGTGTTTGAAAAGAAACACGTACTTGAATGACTTCAAGATCACTTTCCCGATTAACAGCAACCTCCTTAGAGCCCAGTGTTGAGCCTTTATCCCACATGCACTATATTTCTCAACAATGAATTTCATTAGTCATTTTATCACAGCTGAGAGCCCTCAGCCTTCATTCAAAAAAAGGTGTTCCCTTAAAATAAATACCAAATGACTTGCCTTGGTAGTTCAGAAAATTCACAACAGATTCTAACTTTTTCAGCCCAAAGAACACTAGCAAAAATATCCACCCGTAATTTGCAAGCACATATAGATTAACTGAAACAGCTGGTGGGCAAAGATGTAGCTACTGGTAAGGCCCTCTCTTAGGCTCCCCCACTCTCTGTCCTCCACAAAGAATTCCTAGGGTCAGGGTATTTAGGGTAAAAATTTTAGTGCCTAAGCATGCTATCTGCAATTCTCAACCATTGGTTACCTGTAGCACCCTGACTGATCTTTATTTCAAGCCAGACGGAGAATTATTAGTGCCCTACAGAAGAGTCAGCTCTTACTTAAATAAATAAAAGACTGACACTCAGAGAAGAAGGACAACTCTCCTGCTAGAGACAATGGGGCGACTGAGTGGGTCAAAACACCTCGTTCTTCTCACAGATCTAATGAGTGCAGTCTGACTGTTCTGTAGTCTGTCCTCTTCTCGCTGCAAGAAGGTGGCTCTGCTGCCTTTGCAATACTGTTCTTTCCTCAGCCCCTCTCTGCTTTGTGTCAGTTACTGGTAAGACCTGCGGGGACATGTTCGCAAGGAGCAGATGCCCTGGAGATGTGCAGGTGTGGTACTGCTGTGATCTTCACAAGCTCTGAGAAAAAGCCAGTGGAGACTTAAAATAGTTTGGGATTTTGGTCATTCGTCTGCATTTCCTTGTTAATTAACAACACCCGTCTGAAGCAAAGTTGACGCTTTAAAGTCACTGTTCACTACATGAGAATGCCAGCAATGTGACTCTACAGCAGCTACTAACGGTGGAGAATAGTAGAGACCTAGTGAGTCCCAGAGGCACTTTYGGGGGATCTGAGAAATTTATGAAGTAGTCTGCTGAGAAGATAACGTTGAGGACCCAACACTACCTGGGCAAGAAAGACTCCAGGAAAACTTGTCTTACAACTGGTCTCCTCCCTTCGGGAATTTCCCTGGGAAACAGGGATGGGGGGGGGAACTACCAGAATGCTGTCCCCTGCCTCAGAAGCTATTCATGGTAGTCAGCACTTCAGGTAGAGCTASAAAGTAGGAGAGAGTGAGAGAATGGAAAAGAATGTTTATTCACAGTGACATTATTATCCCATCTACCCAGGAGTAAAGGGGGAGATGTGAAGACAAGAATTCAGAATACAGAATACAGCAGTGTGTCTGTAAGCAACAAGAGATCCTGAACAGGAGGAAATGCAAGGTTGTCGATAGGGATTCAGTGTTGTAAAAAAAAAAAAAAAAAAAAGATAAACTGAGCAGGTAGATGTAATGCACACAGCAAAACAACAACAAAAAAGGGTGAGAAAACATCAACTTGTTAGAATTCTTTTCCATGTCCTGAACGTGAGAGCAGTAATACTGGATAGAGATTAATATGGAGTAACACAGCAACCCCTGAACCTTATGTTCATTGCTGCTCAAAATTATCCCATGTCCAATCCCAGACACTACAGCAGGGAAAGTGCCTTTTCACAACATCCAGGCCTGATGTGCCCTAATGGAGAGCTTATCCTTCGAGACACCCCTGTAGGGTGTCTCCTAGCAATAAAGCAAAGGGTTTACACTTAGAGAAGTCTCTCATGATTAGCTTCTGGCAAAACATAACATAATCTGGTCTTCCAGCAATTACAAGGGCAGGAAGAGAGAAATCAGAGCCCATCAAGAAAAAAAGGATTAAGTGGTGCTTCTAGATGCAAGTCCTTGACCAAAGGGAGAGTCAGCACTGTCATAAGCCAAAAGCCCTGGCTAATGCTGCCTATGCCTATGCATTTCTGAATGTTTATGTCATGGAATGTAAGGGCCTAATCCCTATCTTGAGTTAAATCTCAATTTACTGCTTTTAAATTAGGTGAGTCCTTGTTATGAGATGCAATCCATGCCCTAAAGTATTATATGATTTGATCTCAGTGCATCTGTTCAGTATTTTAAATCTCTCAATGATTCTTTTGCATTTGTTACTTACAAGAGCCATACCCCACTGCAAATAGGTCCTTGTACTTTGGATTCCTGTAATGAGAAAATAGATATAAGATTGCATTTATTATTAACCATATAGTTCCACAGAAATGCACAGTGTTTCACACATTAATATCAGAGTCCATTCTCACAGGACTGCATACAGTCTGAGGACTTGATCCTTTGAACATATGCACTAGTAAAGTTTGTTTATGAGCAATTCTTCCAGACTCAAGACACAAAAAAAAATAGAACATCAGAAGACCACGGCAGTAGATGAAAAGGATAAAAAGGGCACAGACAGACATGATGTCAAACTCCAGCACTTCTTATCCATTTCATAATCATGGAAAGTTTACTTTTAAAAATGAGGTCTCTGAGGAAAGAAAAAGGCAGGAATGTGTTGGTTTCCATCTTTCAGGGGCAAGAATAAAGGAGTTTCTAAACCACAACAGAATAATACCCAATAAACTTACTTTCCCTACCTGTTATTAAATAATGAGGGAAGATTCAAGAGACGGCTATCAGTTCATGAATTCATGATCATTCCCACAGACCAGGAAGGGAAATTCCTTTCTGACCCAGCTGGTGAACAGTGTATTTGCTGATGCATACTAACTATGAGCAATTAGCCATCTACTATGTTTTCTGAAGTCCCTTTATTTGAAAAACATCTACCTTCCTTACAACTTCTGCTGTGGGTGGACAGTTACTGTGGGGTTCACAGGGGATAAAGGTCAGTACTGTTGCTGTCCCTGAGCTCATACAGCACAACCAGCGGATAACAATTCTCTGAAATGAATGTATGTGAAAATTATCTAATGAGTGTTTTCTCTGATTTGCTATTCTGAATTGATAAAATAAAACCACTTYTCTTTTCATTTCTCCTCTCCTTTTTCATTTGAGCTAATACCTAGGCATCCTAATGCTCTTGGTCTATCCACTAAATGCACTGTCACTGCTAACAATGTAAGAATAAAAATTAAATTAGAAAAGCTTATTACGTAAGGCAATTTGGGGTTATTCTTCCCATTTCAGAGTAATCTTTCCTGGAGCCAAGAATAATAGCAGCACAAACTACCTATAAAAGATGCCTTTTCTCCCAATTTTACATCCCATTTTACTGTTATTTCGTAATTCTCACACAACTGCATCCTTGATATTCTATTAAAGTATAATTATTGCAGTGGCTTGAAARGACAGAGCAATCCTGATCTGTCTTTCCATAGGTCCTCTTTAGTAAGACACAGATGAATTGACACTGTCCCACAAACAAGTGAGAGGAGGTCTAGCTGCAGGGGAGAGCAAGGCAGGAGCTGACTATGTGTATCTCTTGCTCAGTGCATGAACCAAGCCAGTTCTGGGGAGATTCAAGCATGTTAAAAAGTAAAAGGACTCATTCAGGTTGGTGATAAGTGGTATTTTTTATGGTAATAACCATTGCGACAACATCTCAGAAAAAGAGAGTTGATTTGAAAGTATCAGTGATTGGTTTTGGACTGACCAGAAATAAATATGCAAAAGTCGACTGCAGGGCAGATGTCTACTTAACTGAACTGCTTAAGATCCCAGTACACAAATACCTCTGTTGTCTGGGCAGTGCGTGAATATGTACCATGCATAAAGGTCTTGTCTGGCATCAGTGTCTCAGCATCTTATAGTCTATGGTGATACCTGTCTGGCACATGCTATGTTTCTGCTGCTTTTAATTCTTTTGTGTTGATGCTTGTCAAAAATATAGTCACTACCCCTTCTCCTCCCCTGGGCTTTTCAGGATTGATTCCTATAGCATATTGTCCAAAGTATGACATGTCTATCCCAGCTTTCTCGAGAAGGGACTCTTCTTTGCTCTGTTAACTACACACACTTTGCCCTAGTGCTCCACAGAGCCTGCTGTGCCTTCACCTTTTGGCACAAGCCCGGCACATCCAGCATTACACAAGGTGATTTGCAGCCAGAAGCACCAGTCATGTCTAGGTGCTGCCAAAGCAGCTGACTGTAATTATTAAAAACAGTGTTGCCAGGGAAAGGAGCCCTGCCTTCTAAGGTGCCATGACASTCAACTCCACTCCCCTGCAAACAGCCGAGAGTAAGTTTGTAATAAAGAGGCGTACCAGGAGATGGCAGTAACTGCAAGTCTCTTGGTTTTATCATACTGGAACTTCCACAGTGGGAGGAGGGTTCCTTGCTGGTCTCTGTATTCATCCGAGGCATCCTCAAAATATTTAAAATCTAAAACAAAAAAATCAACGAAAAGGTCCCAGTGAATAAATAGGAAATAAATCAGCATGGTCCAGTGCCAGGGAAGCTTTAAAAACCACTCTGTTAYGCTCACAGCCTCTGCACAACCCCATTATTAGTATAAAAACTGTCTCAGTCCTTAAGTCTCAACTCCAAACCCGCACCTAAGTATTGTAAATGCATTTTCCCAAGCACCAACTCCTCACACAAAAAAAGCTGATGATCTAAAAGCTGACAAAGGATGAACAAGAAAACAGAAGCGCAGAGTGAGGAGTGACCTCAGGCCACTCCCGGAGCTAGATGAGGCCTTTCAGGAAAGAGCGGAGMAGAGATAGCAAAACCCTTGCAAAACAACGTCGAGACTGAGTATGTCACTGTGGCTGGGACCTGTATGCTAGCGGAAAGATACTCGGCACAGGCTGCTGTCACCAGCACCTGCATCCAGGAGGGAAGTACCTGCTGGGGGAGGGAAGTGCTGCAGGGAGGGCAATGCTGACCAAACCTGGCTGATGTGCCATGCCCTTTGAATGCCCATGGTCTGCTGTCCTGTTTGCCTTGTGTGAGTCAGCAGGTTCCTAGCCCTGTTCATTATAGCTCTGTTTCTTTATTCTATTCTATTCTACTCTATTCTATTCTACTCTTGCTACAGCTGTGGCCACTCATCTGCAGGAATTCTGGCTTGGGTCAGAAGCATCTCCCAGCAGGGCCATACCTTGTGCAATGTCATCAAATGTGTTCTGATTCACCATCCGCTCCATTATTTTAGCAGCCTTTGAGATCTTGGTTATATCATCGCCCTGTTGAAAAGAAAAACAAGGAAGATAAAATGTATTTCCTATCTGTTTACAAGTCTTCAGACTTTGTGTGACTGAAAAACTTGAGTCCTTTGATCTTGAACACAGGATAATTTGAAGCTCCTCACACCAGTACCTAATGATAAGGGCACTTGAATTAAGGCAATGACTTTATTATATGTTTAGCAAGATGCCATCCACAGCTGAGCTGCAGTAACTTCAGTGTTTGCTCCTGATTTAGCTCAGTTGGAAGGTACTTATCTGTGAAGGCAGTTAGAGGCTTGTTTTCCTCAACTCATTCAAGCTACCTCATGATGGGATGAGCTAAAAGCACACACATGATCCCTCCCCCACCTAACTTGATAATAGCTCATTAGCTTCAGTAATGAAATCATAGATGCTTGATCATGCATGAACATCCTCTCATCTCTACCTGGAGAGCTTTAAGGTCTCATGTGTTAAGTAAAGATTACAGGATTTAGAAATCCTTCAGTCAATCACAGGGTAATTCCAACTTGATGCAGTCATAGATCCATAAGCTCGTACAATATATAACCATCATGCAAAGGACAGTTTGCTGTCCTGCTCTTGTGGAAACTGTTTTGATACTGTGGAAAATCCCATCCTCCTGGCCAGGGAACACCACATGTGGGCAAGCCTGCGTATGTGAAGGTATGCAGATATACCTTCAGGTATGCTACTACTGGAAACCTTTTGGGGAGTGGCATCTTGCAAAGCCAGCAGTCCCTAGGTAACTGTATCATCAGTAATATCATGTAAGGCTAAGATTGCCTAGGAAACTATGCCAGAAATAAGAAATTTGGGTATGGACATAGCAAAAATGTGGCCAGTGGGGAAAAAGTAATTAGGGGCAGATTGTTGATGGGAAGGAAACAATGGTAGAGAAAGGGAACAATCCAGGTGGATGGGGGAAGAAGCAGCATGGACAAATGGAGAAAAGGGAGCATAACAGGGGCTGTTTGACTGTGAGCAGGTGGCTGGTTAATATGCTTGTCTGACAGAGCCCTGGGCCTGACCACCACAGTCTTATAACCATCTTCTTACTAAACTCTATCCCTAACTATTTTTTGTGTGAGTGTGCTCTTCATCCTCTGTGTGTGTATGTGCGATCATTAGCAAAATCCAAGCTGGATTAACCGGCAAGTAGGACAAGAAGTCTGGGTGCCAGCAACTGGAAGGATGGAGCTTAAAAGTCCCCAGACTGTCCTGGGCCATGACGATGATGCCAGCACAGCTCTGTGCAACGATGTGAGAATGCCAGGGTGTATGCAAGGTGCTCTGACAGCATGCTGCTCCAAGGACCTGAATTCCCATCTACTACCGCTGCCCCAGAGCCCCATCAGTGTTTCAAAGCCTTTCATCTTCAAACCCCTGCTAGGGACTGATGGCTGCCAGCACAACATGATTTCCTCCACAGTGACGACACTGAAAAGAAACTTGTCATCCTTGACACAGCTCAGAGAGTGCCCTGGACATGAAAAGAAAAAGTGAAATGACTTGCCAAAACTACACTGCACAGTCACAGTCAGAACCAAAAACATGACTTCAGATTATGTTCATCCCAGCCCTCTGCTTCTTTCTTGGGCTCTGCACAGACTCAAGGGAAGCTGAGTGTCTTGCTTGAAAGAGCATGAAACCCAAAGGACTACATAAAGATGACAGGACAAAGGAAAAAAAATAGCAATTCTATAATCTGCAACACTTTTTATAAATCCATCGTTTGTCTACACCTTCAGTAATGTGTGGAGTCGTCTTCTCCCATCTCAGAAAGGATAAAGTAGAATTTCGAACAAAGTTCAGACAAGGGCAACATGGATGGTCCGAGTCTGGAATGGTTTCTGTACCAGGAAAAACTGAGTAGGCTGGGACTTGCCAGTCTGGAGAAGAGGTGGTTTGGGAAGACATGAGACAGGTCTATGAAGTCCTAAATGGCCCAGAGAGGATGGACAGGGACTGACTGTTCACTGTCTCTTCTGATACAAAAAGTAGGGGTGTCAAGTGAAGCTAGTGGAAGTCAAGTTCAAAATAAACAAAAGGAGGTGACTCTTACTGAAAGATAACACATCTGTGCAATTCCTTGTCAAAGGGTGCTGTAGATGCAAGAATTTTACATGGTTTCAAGGAAGACTGAACAAATACTTCCACCTATGTGCCAAAGCATATCAATCTTAGGAAACAGCTGAAAATAGTTGAAGGATGGAAGAATATTTGGAACTGGGATATACTCCCTCTGTGTTCTTACCCTTCCTTACACATTCACATGTGGTTAGAGCCTTGATCTGAATCATCATGGCCACTCTCATGTTCTTCAGGTTTTCCCTGAGAACAGCAAAGAGGATTTATTGTCATATTCAGAAATTAAGAAAGCACAGGAAAAATGTTTTCAAATTTTAACACAGTATGATATTCCCTAGACATTAGGAATTCAGAAGTATTAAAAGAAATAAAAGAGGGAGAGAAAGAGGATGCTTGAAACATCTCAAGTAGAAATCAATACTCTCAATTACTGGGATTTCTCTCTTTTGACTTTAAGTTGCCATTATTGCTTCTGCCACAGTAAGACCTGTGTTTCTCTAAAACACTTCCTAAAAAAAAGCAATTCACCTTTGCTAACACTTGTYCAGCAATATTGGGATCATGACTACAAAAATGTCATTGGCTGCCACCAGCATATTGCTCTGAGTAAGCTTAATTGACAGAGGTTAAATGTTGAAAAGGTTACAATTTGATTTAGGAAAGGAGAAGCGCAATAAACACTTCTCTCTCCAACATTGTAAAAGTCATAGCTACGAGGTAGAAAGAATAGATCCCCTGGAATCCTGCTGGTTCATGAGGTGCATTACCTAGGCTGTCTTCCATTCACCTATTATGCACRCAAAAATCTCTCTTCCGTTTTAACATGCACCTGCTACTGGAAGGAGYTGGGGAAGAACGGCAGTGCTGTACCCTACAGACACGAGCAGGATCGCGACTCTTGTTCTCTTACACATGCAAGGAAACTTGCACTGCAAACATTCTGAATTTCCAACTTAAGACATGATTCTGGACTGAAGATCAGACGATAAGGCTTACTTTATGTGTTCTYAAAGATGAATGCTAGATCCTGCCTCATCTATATTTTTTTTGTCAGCAGAAAGCAGGCTTTAAACAAAAATACCCTGTAAGTACAGGAACAATGTATAATTCAATGGAATTTTTCCTGCAATGCAGGAAACTCTCCAGATGAATCAAAAGRGCTTTAAGTCAGCTTTACTGTTAGGTAGCTACGCTGTTAGCAATGCAGCCATGAATAACTACATTTTTGGCATTAAACTGGATCAGAGTATGTTTTCTTGTCATTGGATCCTGTCCTATTTCAGGTTTGATTTATTCTGTACATTATTGAAATAAATCTTCAGTAGAAGTGATAGGCCTAATTTATCCTTTTTTKTTAAAGATCTGTTTGAAACTAATTTTTTTGTTGTAGGCCAACTCTGGGCTAGCTAGCCAAATTTAGTGAGAGCTCATCAGCTAACAAATTAGTTTTGTTTATTTCTGTGCATAGATTATTTTTAGAACAGCAATAATGTTAATGGAATCATATGTAAGATGAAAATAAATATCTTGGTCTCGCTCTACTATTTTTTAACACTAATTGCTTCATATTTGCCTCTCAGCAGCTGGCCAGTTGTTATGTGTAACTCCAGTAAACTGACGCATGAAAAAAGGCTTCTGCTGGTGTGTAATTGCATACCCAGAAGACAAACCTCACCCTAAAACCAGTGCAGTAACCGCTCATATCTCTGGCAATACATGTACTGCAATACATGTACTGGCAATACTAGAAGAACTCCTGGCTTGCAAAGAAAAAAGCACGGTATAGGGGTGTTGTCACCTCTTTCCCAGCGCTGCAAACACCCACTGCAAATCCCAAATAAAATCCCCCAGATTGAATCCTGTCAAGTAGTTATTCATTTCCAGAATTGTGCTCAACTGTTCATTTTCACTGTTGGCTTTTAATTCTGATGCTCTTTAAAGAGCAGATCGAAAACAAGGGAGTCAGTAAAAACTCATCATTCCTTGGGATGAGCAGGAACAGGTGAACAATAATGTGAAGGTTAATTGCATTCAAATTTCAGCTGTTGTTTCAAAAATAATCGTGGTCATCCAAGAGCTTCCAAATGATAATTATGACCCTGTGGGCTGGGCTGCCTCACCAGGCATATTGCAGAAAGGGGTAATGATATAGTGAGATAGACAAGTCAGACAGGTCCTCACATGATTCAGGAATGCACATTTCTCTCTTAAATACAAATTTTATTTGGCCTTTTTAAGAAACTGTCCAACCACTTCTGCTGCAGAGGATATTAGAGACTGTTCAAGTGCAGTAAGTTCCAGCTTTAACATATTCCTAACTGGTTCACATCCATCYGTATTTCTGTCGACACTATCCTCTGCCTTAGTAATTCTTCTCCCTCTCTGTTATCTACCTCAGATTCCCACTCTACCTTTGCATTACCTGATAAATATGCTAAGATTTTTTTAGTCTCTTGTATTCAAGACTTCTTGTAGCCACATCACAACTCACCAACCGACACACTCATGTTTCTCCCTGTCATTTCAAACTGTAAGTCCTCACCTTATCAAAGATTCCTTTGATACTCCAAAATGCACGATCTTCCTCTCCACCGGTCCCTCCCAATCTGTACTAATAATAACCTTTCTGATTTATCTAATAATTTCCTAAAGGCACTATAGCAATAGCTTTACAGAATTTCAGCTAGATTACTTTTACTTTCCTTGTTAAGGGAAACCACAACTTTTCTCTTATCAAAGAAATAGATGAGATTATTTGGACATAGCCTACCTTTGGTAAACACATGCTATTTTATTCCATTTCATATTTATTCCCAATTCTCTATTCTTTCCCTCCATTCTAATTCTATTTCCTTATATATTGTTAAAGGTCAGACTAACGGAACCATTTTTACCCCTCTTACATATGATATATCCTTGTTATACTCCAGTTACATAGTTCCACCCCTCTTTAGAGAGATTCATCAAAAATCCTTACTATCAGACTTGTGATTTCATGCATTGTCATCTCAGGGTGAGAGGCGCTAGCCTGCATCAACTTAATTGCACTAAGCTCTCTGCATTTTGCTTCTACCTCAGATACCGTCATTTCTATGCTCACGCAACAACATGAGGAGGGTCGTACCGGATCAGATCAAGAGTATCTCCGGGCCAGGATCCTCTCTGTAATCAGAGCCATAAGCAGATGGCTCTGGAACAGTAGGAACAGGACAAGCAAATACAACACTTCTGCCTAGATCTCTCTGCTTCCAACTATTTTCAGCTCAGAAAATTCCGAATCATTCCTCTTTGGTATTCTGTGTTCTCCATGTTCTGTTTGCTGTCTGTATTGAAAACTGAGGAAAATTTTGAAATGTTGTATCACTGCTCTTGGATGTAGCACATCCTCTTCTCTCTAGATCCATTTGAGCGACGGACATATTGAAAGATTTCCAAGAGTCCCCCATCACAGTCTCCAGTCAAATACCTTCTGTCATTCCGAATTTTATTCACTCATATTCTCCTTTATATCATTCTCATCCTTCTTTCTGCTGGAATCCCTGGTTACCTCCATTCCTTTTGCTGTTGGCTGCCTCTTGCTTCTGCTTTGCCAAACCACGTCTTCCTTGCTTCTTCTCATTCTTCAGTGCAGCATATGGCTTCATTCTACTTCTTTTCCCCTAGTGAGGAGCCTCTACTCCACTGTCAAGGCTTTTTCTCTCTTCTCTTCTCTTCTCTTCTCTTCTCTTCTCTTCTCTTCTCTTCTCTTCTCTTCTCTTCTCTTCTCTTCTCTTCTCTTCTCTTCTCTTCTCTNTCTCTTCTCTTCTCTTCTCTTCTCTTCTCTTCTCTTCTCTTCTCTTCTCTTCTCTTCTCTTCTCTTCTCTTCTCTTCTCTTCTCTTCTCTTCTCTGCCTTTGGCCACATTCTTCCATGGATCATGTTCTGCCCCTCCCAGTCGTCTGTTCTCTTGACCTCTTATTCAGTATCAGTACTGTTTTCTCTTTCTTTTCATCCATTAAGTTTTCAAATCCTCATCTGACCCCTACCATCATCTCCAGCTGCAGCTCTAGTCCTTCGATCTTCTCTTTCATGGCCTCCTACCATAGCAAAGGCTTCCATCAGAGATACACCTCTGGTAGTATCCACTCATTTTCTCCTTTTCTTCTCTTTGGGTTGAAAAGTATCTCAGTACTATCTCAGTAGTGCCATCACAGACTTTTTCTTCCTAGTACACAGCCTGATGGAAACAATGGTGGAAATCAATTGCTGCTTCTAGCCATTGCATCCCTGATCCAGATCAGCCACATCTCCTGCTTGATGTTCCACAGTTCCCCTTCAGCAATGATCAAAGGCAGTATGTCCTCAGAAAGTGTTTAGCTGGGAAAGCTCTGTTTCAATTACCATGTATGGTCCAAAGTATGAAACCTGTGAGTTGAAAGCTCCACAAAACCCAGTTCTCCATTTGCTGACTTCAGACCAGAAGTACAGATACTGACACCATCAATCTTTAATTTCTATAGACCTACATACACATGGCCAGATGTAATGCCTGTTGTGAGACCGATTTTAGCCTTGGATTCCTTCAAGTTGCATTTTTCCAGTTAATGACTGGAAAATTCAGCAGGTTTGTC
The DNA here is from genome assembly GCA_030449065.1 of Oceanodroma leucorhoa. Taxonomy (NCBI): domain Eukaryota; kingdom Metazoa; phylum Chordata; class Aves; order Procellariiformes; genus Oceanodroma; species Oceanodroma leucorhoa. Next base: position 4,902,016 of record JASVER010000077.1, read on the forward strand.
ATACACTTCAAGCTGGTCCACCAGCCTTGCAGAGGGCCTCAATTTGGGGCACTGGCTCTGCATAAAGAAGCTTTCCCTTTCACTTTTTCAGTGTATTGACTTTCTGGCTTCCCTGCAAGTCCCCTGGAAAGTGCTAAGAGTGAAAAGCAAAGCACCAAAGGGAGGAACCCTGGGTGCCTGGATTTCAACTTCCCACTGTTGTCAGTAGAGCATACAGCAGGTTTTTTACAGTATGGTTTCATTGGTAGAATTTTTATTTCATTTTCATTATCAGCTTTTAGCAGTCCACCCTTTAAGCCCATAATTGCACCGCTGACTTCAGGCTTAATTCTCTAAAACGTACTCAGGTGAAAGGTTTATTAGTTTTTGAAAGGACTGTGAATTTCAATGGCACATTTCACAGGAGGAAGCCCGTGAGAATATGTTCCTGGTCTGTTTATACTGTAAGGCTTTTGATGGCACAGTGCTGCTGGGGTAGCTAAACCAGCCAAATCCTCTACAGTTGAATCAGCCATATGGTATGGAAGTGCTAAAGCCAGTTTCAGGAGCCAGCTTCTATTACATAGATATATCTTAGTTATGTTGACATATCTACACCTATTCTAGGGACAAGCTAAGAATTGACTTCCATGTTTCTGTATTATAGTTCTCAGTGCATTTTGCTCTAGTCATTATAGAAATTATTTCAGTTTGCCTTCCAAATGGTTTAACTCAGACTCGGGGGAAAAGAACCACCCACAATTCTGTATAGATCAAACTCTGTTAAACCCTAATAGAAACTTCCTGAACCCCCTGAAAACATTCTGGAACATGAAGAAAATCTTTCAGGGTTGCCATATCGTATTCTCAGAGCTTGAAGCGGGATCACATTTTTAAGATGGGCATATTGTCACTTTAGCAGAATGAACTGTGGCATCCGTGCAAGGCACTCCTAGGCTACTTGTGACAGAGCAGCCTGGATTAGGAGTCAGTATCACCTTCACAGCAAGATCACAACACCAGCTTGGAGCTTGGCAGGAGTTATGATACCTGCTACTCTGAGCAGCCAGGCTAATGGAGGATACTTCAGTTCAGCAGCCCTTACCATTCACTCTGCTACTCCATAGGACTCAGAGTGGCTGACGTCCTCTTGGGATGATCACATCACCATGACTGAGGTATCACCATGCTGTGTAGTTATTGACCATGGCACAGCACCTCAAACACTGGAGACACTTTGGTCACTTTCCAACTAAATGAATGAACGATGCATCAAAGATCCCCCAGCAAATTAGGTCAAGCCTGCCAGAATCATTATTCAATTTTAAGTATGTAGGCTTTGATTTCAATTAACTATTATTAACTTTTATATAAATTATATATTATATACCATTTATTTGTATATAACTAGAAAATATATAAATTATAATTCTATAACATTATCATTAAAGTAATAAAAAATAGTGAAATGTGTTTCACTACAGTGCTTTCATAACATTTTGAAAGAATCCTAAATTTCTTTGCCTTTCAGATTGGAAGATTGTACCTAAAACCTCTGCATCACTTAGAATTCTTTGAAAAGTCACACAGTGTTTCTACTTACTTCATTCTTTTATCCCTCACATGCTAATCAAAAACGAGACACAAATATGATAAAGCACAAAAAAGAAAGCCATAAACTTCACTTGGAAATCAGGTTTGAAAAAAAAGATTATGGCTTCACACTGTTTTGTATTCCCATAAAAAGTACAGCAAAATGGAAATCCTGTTTTGGGAATACAGTTCCTAGCAAAAAATAATTTTCGCATTTCTTAGGGTTGTTACTTGCCAACTGAGACAACTACCTACACAGCCAGCATGACTTGCTGAATTTCACCTGACTTGCATTACGGATGCATCCACCACCACTCTGAGCAGGATTCTTCCAGCATTATGAAACATACCTGTGACTCCAGAGAGGTTAACTTTCTTCCCTTCTTCTTCTCCTCTTCTCTCTTTGCTGTCTGAGCTTTTGGTTTTTCTCTCTCTTTTGATCTTTCAATTTTCTCAAGCTCTTCCACATAGGCATCATAGATCTCCCACTGAGAGACAAACAGAGGCAGGATTTATCAGGATCTGATTATACTCCAGAAAACAGCCATCTACACCATCACAAAAATATGATAATCCTCACAACAGTAACACTGCCACTGGAATTAGATGAAGACAGCTGGCTTGTTGCACAAAAAGTGAAGGATTGAAGCCCAGGATTTTTAAAGCTTGATGGGGCATGTCTTACTTTTTAAGAACATATTACTGCATTCTGAACAATTTCCTTCCCCCAACATTCTTCTTGGTGCTTTGACTCTGTATCTTTTGTGTAGGACTTTCTTTTTGGCTAATTTACCCGTGTTTAACAGGAAACATGCATTAAACATCTGTTTTATGACATTTCTCATGTGGTGTTGGAAAATTAAATTGTAGCTGCTTAACACAATTTAAATCTTGGACTGCAACTCTGCAGCATATGATCAAACGGAAGCTGAGAGCAGTTTTACATCTTCTGCTATGCCACATGCCAGGAATGTCTTACTTGAGTAGAACCAAAAGTAATGTTTCTACTTCAGAATTATTCACTAGTATTGGAGTGCTAGTACTGTATCTGAAGCAGGTACATTACTTTCAGAACAAAACAAAAAGCAATCTAATTCTGACACAACAGCTTAGGAGATGGGAGTATGATTCAAACACAACATATAGAGCAAAACGTTGGAATAAAGAAAGGTAGCAGAAACCTTTACCAAAAAAACTGCATTGTGTTGTAAATTTGCAGGCAGAAATGAGGTGGAAAGATCTTCCAAACATCAGGGAAACGACAAAGGATATGTGATGAGAGGAGTAGGAGAAGAAGCAGAACAGAAAACTTTGGAAGAGGAAATTATGAGCATAAGGAAGAACAAGAAACRAAAAGAGTTGAGGAAAAAATGAGCTTATGTTAAAACGTTATTTTATATCCACTCGAATTTTCAACAGAATAAAAAGAAAACAAGGGAAAACTTTTCCTCTTAGTTTTCAAACATTTCATGCAAAATTTTAGCAACAGCTATCTTAAATAGCTCTGTTCTCTCCAACTCTCAGGTCGTCTCACTGTCAGAAAAAATGAAAGGGAAGTCCAGCTGGAGGGAGGGAAGGTCTCAGGCCAATTACTCTGTGATTTCAAGTTCAGGAATAGACTGGGTTACAGTTTTCAGCTTGACAGAGACACCTTCACTTCCCTTCCTATAACTTTCCTATAACAGCATTTTTTAAGTTGCTGCCATTACCTTATACTTTCTTCTATGTGTTCCTGTGGTACACTGGTAACAAAACAGGATTTTCAATACCAGCTTGGTACACTGGTTTGAAACGATATTTGTATCAGTGACAAACACGAACACATTTCGTAAATATCTGTGAGAATCAATCAGCAGAATTGGCTGGATTCCCTTTCCAATCAAAGCTATAGCATATTTCATGTGTAAAATGTCATGCAATATATTTTTTTTTACATTTTTAAGAGATGGAGAAAATACTGTATAACAATTGTGGAACAGGTCTTCATCAGTTTTGGGCCCCTCACTACAAGAAGGACATTGAGGTGCTGGAGCGTGTCCAGAGAAGGGCGACGAGGCTGGTGAAGGGTCTGGAGAACAGGTCTTACGAGGAGCGGCTGAGAGAGCTGGGGTTGTTTAGCCTGTTGAAGAAGAGGCTGAGAGGAGACCTTATTGCTCTCTACACTACCTGAAAGGAGGCTGTAGAGAGGTGGGTGCTGGTCTCTTCTCCCAAGTAACAAGTGATAGGACGAGAGGAAATGGCCTCAAGTTGCACCAGGGGAGGTTTAGATGGGATATTAGGAAAAATTTCTTCACTGAAAGGGTAGTCAGGCATTGGAACAGGCTGCCCAGGGAAGTGGTGGAGTCACCATCCCTGGAGGTGTTCAAAAAACGTGTGGATGTGGTGCTTTGGGACATGGTTTAGTGGGCATGGGTACTGGGTTGATGGTTGGACACGATGATCTTAGAGGTCTTTTCCAACCTTAATGATTCTATGATTCTATGATCATGAACAGACAGGCACTTTCCCGCTACATAAAACAGAGCTAGGTCTATTGCAACACCCTTAAAGTGGGCCTTCCATGTTTCTTATGCTGTAGTTTTCACTGGGTTCAGCTTCAGGCTTTAGAAACCTGCTTTCGCATACAGCTAAACTTAGACAAAATAAAAAACACAGTGTTGCATGTATCAAATTCTTGACAACACTCTCAAAAACTCCATGAACCCTTGTAAATTCCTGGCTGCACAAAATTTTCAGAGGTCTCCACTCTCTAAACACAGTGTTCAAAGTGGAGCTAGCATGCAGACATGTCCTAAGTGCTTTTTTGTTATTTTGTTCCTGCATTTTGAGACCCCATTGAACCTGCCTCTGATGGGATCAGCTGATGGAGGTGTCCTGCAGCTGACCAAGTATTGAATGCTGGATCACAGCTCCTCCTAAATAACCAGCTCACCTACCCCACAGTGATGGAAGATCTACAGGAATCTTCCCAAAGATCTTCCCAAATCTACAGTCCCCACCCCAAAGACAGCCAGATCCTTGGAGGAGTCAGTGCCTGCAAGAGGCAGTCGCAGTTGTATCCCTGTTCCTGCAGAGCTCAGCTGCAGCCCATCTCTTGCTGAGTTCAGAACCTTTCTCACACTGTGGTTTCCCCATTTCCACTTGTTTAAGACTCTCTAAAGCAGACTGGCCAAGGCGGCTGGCCAGTGGTAGATCAACGAAAAGCAGCTAAACAGAGACACTTGACCTTAGAAATATAAACCATTAGCAAGTTCACCCATTAAGGCAGAAAAGAGGTCCACACTAGTTTGCTCTCAGATTTAAACCAGAGATCAAAGCCACAGTATGGGAGTTCATTCCACTGCAAGGAATGCAAACATAGCAATTTGGTTTTTCCTTTCTCATATCTCAGTTTCCTAAATATACTCTAAAAAAACTTTAAATGTAAAAAGGACGTACCTGGTTAGCAGTGGCTGAGAAACTTTTACAAGGTGTAGGCTCCGACTGACATGCTCTTTCCTGAATAAAGAAAAAGCATAAAGAAGTGTAATCTTTGCATTGAAACTTTTTGCAGTGACATAGTCCAGCTGTGGAAACAGTCTTCTCGTAGCAGGTAGGTAGAATAATATTGCCCTAAGATTAATTCAACACCCAAATGACTCCTAGAGCACTGCACAAACATTATCAGTGATCATGCAACTACAAACAGATTTTCTTGTGGACCAAAAGAAGGTTCACAAGACTTTCTGATTTTTTTCCAACATACTTAAAATATTTAGTTTCAGTATTTAATTTTTAAGGAGTTGAAATGGTTTGTTTCACCTCTACCATTTGAAATATTCTGCTACTAGTTACGGTATCAGTTATGATATCCTACCAAATTTGAAAAGTTTTGACTTATATATTAAAAACCCACTTCGGTACAGCAGTAAAAACAAGAGAGATTAACAGAATGATAACCTATAAACAATTCATTTGATGTTACTGAAATATTTTTATGACCCTTACATCAACATTCTGAAATAAATTAATATATTTCTGTGAAACTTTCATTTCATGGAACAGCATTTTCTTTCAAGAAACTATTGTGTCAGGACATTTTTAAGAAGCTTCCTGTAGCATTTCAATGACCTCTGAAATGAAGCAGTCTCAGAGGTGGAAACTGCACATCCTGTACAGCACACAGCAGTACTTCACAGCTATTTAAGGTCTATATTCTGCTTTCAAAGGCAGAATCACACAGAGGCACACAAGCCTACCCCAGTAAAATCAATGGGAAGAGAATATGCAGATCTGGGGACAGAGGAATAACAAATTCCGTGGCCTCCTCAGAGATTTTTGAAAGATGCAGAATCTTAGCTTGACTTTGCAGTAAGCACCCCACTGTTGGATCAACGTTCCTGAGATCCTCCATCTCTACTAGCGGGCAGAGATGTTATTCTTTCTAGGAGACACTAGCTCCAGCAACACAGTAACTCTTAGACCTCTCCAAGCCTATCACATGTAAAGGCATCTCACTTTAGGTGTAATGGCTGCAAGAAGGCAGGCAGGCTCCTCTGGAGAAGCTGTATATACTCTGATTCCAGGGCAGCAAGGAAGACAAGAGAATTTTCTCTCTGAAACTTCTGTCTCCGACTCAGAAAGYTCCTTTCTGAGCACTCAGCTGGGAGCAACGTCACTGTTACTGCTTGGTCAGGAGGCCCTGTGAAGACACACTCACTGGGAATGGCTGCAGGCTCAGCAAAAAGTTTAGGGAAGGAACATAAGGTCTCGGGTCTGTACTGATTGGAAAGCGCATACACAGAGTGGGAGGGAGCTGTACCATGTAGCAGCAGTAACGATTTGTCATACTTACATGGGTCTGTTACTGTAGTACCTGTGCTTAACACAAGCATAAATACCTTTCTCCCTTTAATATAGGGGCACTTACAYCCCTGCTTCATGGGTAAGAAGTGAAGTACAAGGCCAAAAAGGGACTCTGTGGCAAAAGGAAATTGAATTCATGGATTCCAAGCTCTCAGCTACTACCCTAACCATTGCTCTATACTTTTTCCGATGAGAAAATAGGCATTAAAAATGTTATAACCAAGTAGAGGTGTAAGGATTTACAGTAGCACCAAAACTTCTTGTAGGCTGTACAAGAGTCCATTAGGCAAGAATTTTTCTGTCACCATTTTCATCACTCCAAATGTTTTACCATAGTAAAACACTGGGTTTTTTTCCTAATAGTATCTACAGAGATCACAGGATATGACAGAAACACAGATGATCCACATGCCCTCCCAAAGGAAAGATCCTCCAAGTCATTGAAGGAAATGGCAGCATACCCGCATAGGGTTGTTGAGTGTCCTTGAAGCTCTCTCAATGAAGTTGAACTGGTTTGCAAGCTTCTGCTCCTTCACTCTTGGGGGAAGAGGCTCTTCTGCCTCTGCTGCCTCAGCTGCTTCTGCTCTTCCTGACCCCTCTGCCTCTTCCTCTCCTGCAGCCTGCAAGAAAATAGAGCAGTGACTCCACCCTGAAAGAACCAGACATCTCTTTCCTTCTTCAGAAGCACTTCTTTTTAGACTGCTGGATTTCTGCTGCCTAGTGAAGGGGACTGTAATTGAAGATTTAATATTTAAAATGGAAATCAGGAAACTTCCAGCAATCAGAGCAAGGTGATTCTGGAACGGTACCTAAACAGGAATATGGAAAACCAGGAACTGAAGTTACTTTAAAACAAAGCCTGACATGAGTGAGATACTATAGCATGACTGCCTTTTATAAAATGGACTCAGGGACCAGAAGACTTTGTTAGACTCCCACTACCCTGTGTTTTCATTTCCTTGCTAGACAGTGAGGTTTATCTGAAACTAGTCTGAACTTGATTCCAGGGCCTGACACTGTGTGGATAAGAACAAACTTCTCACAGCATACTCCTTTCCTGATCAGCCAACTGCCTTTAAATCAGGCCACTGCTTATTTCATGTAGTTCTGCCYGCTGCTTTCACCCCTTCACATTTTGTATATCACCAATTTCTCTTTCAGGAATGGACATGCTGTCCAGGAATATTCCAGATCCCAGCAAACTACACTGTATCTTGATATAATATGTGGATAAAGACAGACCTGGTGTGTAGGGACCTGTCATCCCCCTCCACAGCTTCTCCAAACCAAAAAAATGGCAGGAGGACCCCAGCTGTTCAGTAGAATCTGCAGGATCTCACCAACAGCAGAGACATCTCAGACATAAAAAAATCAGTCACGGAGTTTCTCAGCAAGCCCATTTTATAATAAAGGAATTTCAAATCTCATATTAAAAATAAAATGGACAGGTCTCAGCTGACTATGGAGAATTACCTGAGTATCTCCTGTGCTTTCTTCATCTTTAATCTCTGCCTCTTCAGATGTTACTGCAGAAGCCTGAACAGGAGCCTTTTCTGATGATAGAAAGGATAAGTGAATAAGCCCAGGATAATAGGACATATTATCGTATATTCTGCTGATCCTTCTATCTTCTGAAGCATTAATATACAGATGCATCCTTTTCTATTGCTATCTCATTAGACAACACAGTAACCAACCCTCAGTTTGGAGGGTGATTGTTTGCTCAAAGCCACAAAAGGAGACAATGTTATTACTAGAASGAAACTGCAGTAATTCTGGCTGGACTGAAATAAAAAATCTGATTTCAACTGAGATCAAACTTCTGAAATCCACTTCTGATCTGAGTAGCTTTGTTTCTGGGTATCCCTTCAGCTCTGGACCTTTCTGCCCTCCAAAAATGGCTGCAATTATGTACAACCATGAAGAATGCTTTCAAGACACATAGGAGTTATAACATGGTTTGTTCTTGTTTATATGGATAAAAATGAATATACTAGTCTTGTTAGAGAATGATGATGTCTACATTCCATGCACAACCTTGAGTATGTAGTCATGCTAGCATCAAGCTGCTTGAAACTAACTGGTTTGGAACCTTCGAAAAGCACTGCCAACAACAACAATCCATGCCTTCATGGCATTGAACATCCTGTTCAGCACTTTGTCCTACTTAAATCATCATGCACGTTTTGTTAAGTGTAAAATAAAAGAGGCACTGACCCTCAGAAGCTGCAAGTAACAGCTATTATCAGGAGCTTATCCAGTGTTACCACCGTACCTGACAGTTACCACCTTGAAAGGATACTCTTTGTGACACAACTTCTCCTTTCACAAACAGCAGAAATATGAGAAAATCACTAGGCAGTACATCTTTCCCTGCTGAAAATTCAAACCTACAACTCTTTACTAACAACAGAGCTTTTCAGCCTCTGATTAAGGTGTCTTTTTGACTGAAAACCTAAGAACGGTGATAGTAGCTCAGATCAAATGTCCAACTAGCTCAGTATCTTCTGTCTCACATTGTCCAGAAGTAGATGTCCTGGTAAGAGTGTAAGAATTGGTCAAGTATATGATAGTTTCCTGAATGCTCACCCAGCCTCCAGACGTTTCTGCTTTGATACTTCAAATCATGGCTGAAACTTTGAAAGTGGGCTAAGGTGTTTAGACATGTATGTCCAACTAATGGCAGTGTAAGATGTTTAAAAGACACTAAACAGATCTGAAAATTTCAGTGCTAGTGTTCACATGGGTCAAAAAGCCTGCATCRTTTTCTACACTGTGGCGAACATCTGGTTGATTGTTTTTTCTGTTTTTGTTTCCTGAGAAGGATGCAAGCCAAAATAGGAGCTGTTCAATTCTGTGATGATGAAGCATGATCATTCCCTCATGTTGAATTAGGACCAGTGCCTAGCTGAAAATGATTGTGGTTTCAGATAATAAACCTACCTGCTGCAGTGCTTAATCTGATACTCTGCCGTCTGCCTTCATCTGAATCTTTGAGTATCATGTTTCCATTCAAAGAGAAGTGAATGGCCATTTGATCCACATAGCTTACTGGCTTGTATGCTCGTTCCTACAAAGAGGAAAAAAACCAACAAAAACAGTGTGGAAAAAAAATATTTTAAACTAGAAATACTGTGTAGCCTAAATTGCCAAAGCTAAGAAGATCCATATTGATAAAYATATGTTTGTTATTGGCATATTTACACTGAATTTCTTCCAGCAGGTCTTTATATCTCAGGACACTGAGTTACATTAAAAATACAAAGAAAAGAAGCAAGAACATGAAACCTCTAGTTCTCTACCACTACCACAGCAAGCGAGTTTAAATATAGTTCTAGTGGACCTTTACCACACAGCACTCTCTAAGAGACTCTCATGTGCTGTCGTGACGAGGTCCCTGAATGAGTTGTACCTACACAAGAGCAGCACCATACGTAGAGAGCAGCTCTGACCTGGAGAGACTACAGGCTCTTAGCACCATGCCCAGCTTATAAACGCTGTACTAATTCAGCTGTTTGAAGCTAGCTTTATTGGCATCTGCTTGTGGATCACTGTACAGTGCAGGCATGCACCTAGGCTCAAACTGTGTATTAAGATTTTGAGCTGCACCTGAAAGCAATCAGAAGCAATCAGAAACCACAGATGCTTCAGTAGTTTCTTCTTAAAAATATGACTGCTTTCTGTACCAATCTCAGCATAGCGTCGAGCTCACTTCAGTCACTGTAGAGGATTTGAAGATATGGATCATTCATCGTTTGTTTGTATCCCATAAATATGGAAAACATCAACTCCAAATAGAAGAGAAAGTGACCTATTTGCTTCCACAAGACTGATTTCCTTTCTCTGGTGATCTCATATAATGCTTGGTCAAACTAGTTACAGTAGCACAGAGTTGAGACAGGCTGGGGAATATTTCACCTGCTTGTCTGTTCCCTGCCTAAGGTTGGGGATAATCCAATGCCAGAGCTGGAGGAGCTGTCCCTGTGTCCTTTCTTTCAGGGAGTGTAACCCTTCCAAGGGAGGAGTGGGAGGCAAAGCCATCATTCTACTCTCCCCCTGCGGCAGCCTGTGTTGCTAGCTGTACGTGCTAGCAGGAGAAGGCTGCGCCAGGGTAATGCAGCATATGCTCTGCACACACAAATGTGAAGGTGTGACTCTTGGATGGTTCCTGGCAGTATTTGATGCACCCTCCCCTGCTCACTCCTACTCATCATGAATAGAGCTCTTGTCAGTGATTTCACAAAGCACATTTCTGAGCTCTCCTATAATTCAAACAACTGAACCTTGATGTGAGGATACTGAGGCATAACTGTCTTACAGACTGAGTAAAGCACTGCCTTTTGTCCTCTAACCACCACAGAATGGAAAAAGTTACCTCCTGACATTAGCCGCACTAATTATGTTCGCTGCCAGATCTTGTTGAGTAATTGTTATACCCTACTTCTGAATACATACGTCAATGCTCTGAGACTTTTACCCTCTGTAAAAACCCTTCAGGAACCATTGGCAGTAAATATGTAACAAGATGAAGTCACATTAAAAGGAAATTTACCTGGTTATAAATCCAAGGGAAATACAAAACCAGTTAATTGCAAAAAATCTCATCCTGCTTTTACAGGTCATGCCACACTTACTTTAAAGCTGTATCTGACGATATTCTGGGGAGCGTGGGGATTATTAGCGGTCAGGATGCGTGTAAATTCCTCTTTTAATTCCTTTGGAATGGAAACAAAATAGTATTATAAATAAAACTCCACTGTTAATACAATGTACAGCATTCAGAAATCACCAGGTTTACGCTCGGTTCTATGATGTTCAGTTTGCTGCAGATACCTCACATGCAGCTGATGCCTCCACAAGAACAATGCCTGGAGCCAAGCTGGCTCTGRGTGGAATCCAGAACAGTCACCTCGCTTCCTACCATAGTATTTCAGTGGGCTTTCTTGAATTCTTCAGCTGTCATGTTAATTCTTACCTAAGCTATGGCAGCACTTGAAAAATGCTAGCTGCGTTCTATGCAAGAAAGACAACCTGTGTCTTGAAGCGTACACTGTCCAAAAAGAGAGTAAACAATAAGCTCAGTAGCAGTGCTTGCAGCGTTGACAACTCCAATCAAAAAACAGTACTGGTGTAACTGTTTTCACTACCTGAGTGGGGGAAAATACGTATAGTTTTCCTCTGAGAGCTACTTGGAGGACAGGGAGCAATGCTAGAGGTTTACATAGCAGTGAGAAGAGAGAGACAACTGCAGTTGGAGGGGTGACCAACTGCAATCCTGCTGAACCAAGCTGAGAAGAAATGGCCATAAAACTGTGGGACACCTCCCTGTCCTGTGTACCACATACAGGCACCTGAAAAGCTCATGGTTGGCTCTGGGGTCCTCCTTATCTGAGGGAAGCCCCAGCCCCATTCCCCTCTTGGATCAGTTCTATGCAGATACATTGTCTTAAGACCAGAACCATGTTTCAAAGCACATTCTCCCTGTTTTCTTGCTGAAAACCATTTCAATTTATGCTGCAGATACCACACTTTAGCAAGTACTGGAGTTTTACTCTCGCAGAATTTCCTCCAAAACAAATGGGTAATACATAGGCTTCCACTTACAGAGTTTTATGTACATCTCATGACAACTACAGGCAGAGTTTCACTCACAGCTTCAGTCAGATCCAGTTGATCTGGGGGTTTGACTAGAGTCTTTGCTGCCACCCATTCATCTACTCCCTCTCCTGCTTCAGTGGAGACATCTTCATCCTAGCACAGGGACAAGAAGCCCATTAGTGCACCAAGACTGTGATTGTTTTGCTCCCTCCCAAAGCAGCACTTCTCCAGACATGGAGCAAGGAGGATAAAACAGCATTTCCCCACCCATCTGTGCTTTGAGCAGAGCAGATAACCCCAAATGGCAAGACTAAATCTGAAGACTGTTGAGGTGCTACACTGGCCAGCAAGAGTTCAGTGGGTTGGAGAAGCTGCTGCCTGAAGATAACTCCCGGCCCRTAACAAAACGGGAGTAACTCCAATAACAAAACTCAAGTAACTCCACTTCAATTTCAGTTTAAAATTTGGCAATTCTGTTTCTTTTGACCATACAATACCCAAATGAGCCATACTTTAGGGCTCCTCAAGGGCACAAATCAAGGATCTGCAACTACTTCTGAAGTGCTATTCTATAAGCTACACTTTGAAATTAGTTCAAGATACAAAGCTGTAGGGATGCAGCTCCTGGAGGAATGTTAACCATTTTCTTGCAAAGGCCAGCAGGTCTGCATTCTCCCAACACAGAGAACTGCTCTCCTTGGGCTGGGCTTGGGTTGATGTCATGATATGATATCGTTAACGGGAAAGGAATCACTGCAGGGATGAATTTCAATTTATTGTCATTACCGATAAACTGCCAGAACGCAAAGTTGCTGATTAAAGTGTTTAACTGCTCCAGGCAAAATTTCTCTCTCAGTTTGAAATGTGTAATGGGTTGATTTAAAATAAATCAATCATTCTTTTAAATACAGTTCTCTCAGGTCTGCTAAACTTCATAGCCATACGCAGCTACCGATGAGTCCAGGGTATAAGTGAAGGCTGTTTGCAGGTACAGAGACTGGAACCAGCAAAGCTTTGCTACCTGCAGAGCGCCACAAAGGTAAAAAGCACAATGCTGTGTAAAACTGTGCAATGCCTGAAAGTAACAGAGAATTCTGCATATGCCAGACACCCAGGGAAAGTCACAGGCTGCAGCCCTTTTCTTCCCCTAAGGGAGATGAAATGAGACAAGCTGTAATGAAGGTCAGGCGCCCTGATACACAAGAAACTATGACGGCAGAACAGTTGTTTATGATTTAACAATCCCCACACAAACAACTGCTTGTAGGACATTTATCATACACAATTCAATGCCAGTTGTTCAGTGCTGTTTTCCTTAGTGAAACAGATAAAGTGTTGTGGGTTTAACAACACTTTTATTTATGTTTTTCGTTTGAAAGTAAATAACTTTCCATTTTTAAAGGGTCAAAAGAGGAACATTTAACAAGACTGTGATTTGTCCTGAGAAAGTGAAAAGCTGTTTATCACCATGCCTCTTTAAAGGCATGTAAACTGCCTTTCCATCCATGCCAATGGAGCTAAATAAGAGGAAGGTATATTAAATAAAGATGTTGTAAGCATTTATTTGCCCAACAGTAAAAACATTATTGGTTGTATTTCTATGTTAATTAAGTGAATATGGGCTATCTTTTGAATTTTATAAACCAAGCAGGCAGTTTTCTCACAGTCTATGTCAGCCTATATTTTGGAATTTACATCCCAAATGTTTTATTCCAATCTTCTCATCTGCAATTTACCTAAATTGTGCCTTTATTTTAGCTGCCACTTTTATTCTAACTTGCTAGTGTAATTCCCTTCTCAGTGGAAGTCTAGAGCAACCCCTTACTGCTAAATCAATTGGAATGTTACCAATTCCATAAAACATGCCATTGTTCACACTGAACCTCATTTGCATCTCATAGATAAAAAGGGATAAACATTTTTTAAGACTTGTGGATTTGTGGATCTTACCCGTTTTTTAGATACAGCTTTAGCAGGCCTTGGTGGTACTGCCTTTCCTCCTGAAGGTCCACTTTGGCCCTGAAGCAAGAACACACCCAATGTAAACCTTCAGAGCACCTTGTTTCCTAATTTAACCAAAGCATAATAAAAGTTTAATGTGCTTGCTAATGTTTGCTGCCATGGTATGTTTCAAAAGCCAAGTATACCAGTATTTTGTCTATAAATCATTTGAATGAAAAGGCCGTCACTTTCATAATGGTGGTTGAGTCACCATCCCTGGAGGTATTTAAAAGACATGTAGACGTAGTGCTTAGGGACATGGTTTAGTGGTGGACTTGGYAGTGCTAGGTTAATGGTTGGACTCAATGATCTTAAGGGTCTTTTCCAACCTAAATGATTCTATGATTCTGTGTTTCTAATACAAGACAGCAGTTTATCRGCATGAAGAAATGCTAGGCTCTATCCTTGTTACTGTCTATCCATGATACACCTAAATGCCACACACACGGGCTTCTAGTGCCTTAATCAAACACAGAAAAGGCTGGTCTTGCCCTAAATGCTTGCATGTCACGGTGAGCCTGGAGACAGCAGATCCACATGTACAAAGCCACGAGTGCTGAAAAACCATGGAAAACACTGAAACAGTTGTTTACAGGGAGCCTTATAAAATATTTCTAAGGGAGATTACCCAGAGGTTAAGGAATAACAGAAAGGCACCAATCACAAAGCTTTATGAAAACTTTACAGAAAGTGGGAGAGGAAACAAAGAGGATCCTTTTGAGAAGACACTGAGGGACAGACAGGACCAAGAACCCAGAAGGCAAAGGGAGAGAGAGCTGATAAATCAAACAAAGGAGACAACATTATAAACCTTGGCAAGAACAGTTTCAGGATGGATCCCAGATAACATCCGATGGGATGGATGGGAAAAGCAGAGGAGTTACTTGGAAAAAGTGTTTGACTTTGTGACAGGAAAGAAGGGGATACTAGAGGAGAAGAGGGAAGGAAAACAAAGGGGTGGAGGAGAAAGGTCCCATGGGTTTATTGATTTTCTTTAAAAGAACTTTAGAGTGTGCCTTTCAGCTCAGATCAAAGGTCCACCTAGCTAACTATCTCTCTCAACAGTATTCAAAAGCAGATATCTATGGAGCTTTCTCCAGCATGCCCTCTCAGCTTCCCAGAAGGACTTGAACCAGAAATGCTGTCCTTTTTATTTCATATCAGTGGATCTTTTTCTCCACAAATTTATTCAGTCATAATATGAATCCATGCGCATTTTTAGCATGCACAATTTCCACTGCAAGGACTCCCATGGTACAACTACATGCTAATGCAAAGAACTGCTGCTTACTTTTTAACTCTGCCACTTGCTGCTTTCATGTGGTTTTCCTAGTTATTCTACCGGAAAGCCCAGGTTTATCACACTATCTGTTATTCATCCCCTTTTCCATATCTCTTATGGACACCTTAAGGAGCACGAGTCTCTACAGATTCCTAGACTCCTCTCATGACTCCCCTTCATTATGAAAATTAAATATTCACTTCCACCATCTGCTTCCTATGTATTAAACAATAAGCAGCCATAATAACTTTGATGTAGTATCCCCAGTTCTTGTTTCTACAGCCCCATTACTTACTAAGACTTTACAATAGGAATTCGGAAAAGAAATACTTTCAGAGGAGAACAAACTGTAGCAAAGATGTGAGGCTGCAACTTTCAATGTTGTTTCCCTTTGTACAAGCTAAGCCTGTAAAACTGCTGTTACTAACAAGGCATCAGGGATTATTTTTATTCCAGAACATACATATTAAAAGCAATGAAAAATGAGCAGACTGATACCCTTCTATGCTTAGAAAATGTGCCTCACTTTGAAATACAAATTGTTATGACTCAAGTGGAGAAAATAAAAGAGTTATGACATTTCCTTTATAATCTCACAGTGAGCTGGTAGCAGAGCAGAGCARAGAGCCTAGGAGCCCCAGCGTCACAACCACTACTGAGAACACTGCATTACACAGCTGGCCTGTCTCCCTGCTTCAATTGCTTTGCAATGGGCAACAGAGCACCCTATTCTACAAGGACCACGCTACATGCGAATTAGATGTGATTTAAGCAACGAAATTTAAAACAGATTTTCAGAGCAGAATTTTATTCAGATCCAAATCAAAATCAAATTCTTAATTTTAAACATGAAACAAAGCCTACTCACTATTACCCTTTGTAAATGAGTCCATAAAAGCATTTATCCAGCAGCAAAGGCATTGACAAGGCAATCAGAGGATAATTGGTTTTGGCAGTTGCACACATGTCAATTAACATAATCCGAAGAGCCACCTGTGGTTAAATATCTGCAATTGTATTAAAATCCAAAAGTGACACTGAAGAAAAGCTAGAGCTAGAGTGCACTGGAGGGAAGCAGCACAAACCCTGCCCTGCTCCCCACACCATAAAGTGTTTGTAGGGTAAAGCGTGAGCAATTTTTCTAATCAACCAGGGGCCAATGACTAATTTGTTTTATTTCTTTTGTCTTTGTACGGTACTATCATGGTTTTACAACTGTAAGTTAATGATATAGTACAGGCTTGGTATGATACAGAGACCCTGAGGAACCCCAGATGCTGACAACTTGCCATAATATCCCCACCAACACCACGCACAGCAAAATGAAACCATCAACCTTGGGAAACAGAGGACCCGAAGAAGGGTGAGCACAATACCAGAAAAGGGGTAGAAACTAAGCAGCTTTCATGCAACAATTTTAACTGCACTATTAGCAATTTTTTTTTTTTCACAGAAGTACTTCTTATTTTCTGTAATAATTACATCTRGACTGATTATAATGTTTAGACTAAGATTTCAGTCACACTAACATCAAATTCTTAATTGTATATATATAAGGTGTGCCTCCTCTTTGCCTGTAAAAAGATKTTGAGTGTAACAAAGTTTATAGATTATTTAAAAAAAGAACCAGGCTCTGAAACTCTCAACTTTGATCCCATGTAAGTTTTTACCCTTTATCAAACTGTAGCTGAGAGTACCACATCCAGTTGTGTATGACTGGGAGAGGGTGTTCAAGGGAGGGGTCTCATTGCATCAGTTCGTGGGATTTACCACCCTTCTCCGTTTGACTCATTCCTACTTTACTGCCAGACCCCGCTCCCTGACTCTGGCAGGGAGTTCCTTCCTGGAAGGAACTCGGGGGTTCCTGGGGCTTCCTGGGAACAAAGTGAAGTAGTTCCCCACAGCAGGGAGCAAGAACATGACTGGCAGGACAGTTATAAAATTGYACTAATTATCTCTGGTATTTTGAACTAAAAAAACTCCAACCGCCTCCTCCAACCCAAACAATTATGCCTTAGGACTACTTGGCTATCACACAGATCCTTGGCAAAGTGCTGCATAGTACGGACACAGTTAGCCCACTCCAAAAGTGTGCTAAATCTGAAGAGGGAAGATGGGAGCCAGCACACACCGACCAGTGTAGACCCTGGGCTTTCTTCCATATGTGCTCYACAAAGACAGGACAGCCATACCTGGAGCAGATGGGGGCAGGTTTGTCTGGCAGGTGGCAGTAGGGACTAGGAAGGTGTTGGTCCTTAGCTCATGCCAGGGTTCTTCAGCAAAACTCTCRTCTCCTGCCTAGACAAACCATCCCTCAGCACAGAGACCTACTTCAACAACAACAAAAGTTGAACATCTTATTTGTTGGATATCCTGGACTCTGGCCAGTAAAGGTAAAGACTGTGAATCTACTTGACTTGAWACTCTACAGAAGTCAGTATAAAAAGCAGAAGGCAGCCTTTGGGRTGCAAGCATCATTCCTGCGGGGATGCGCTACAGCAGCCTATGCTAGCGAAGTGCCTGAGGTGATGGAAGGTTCATCTCAAAGTACATAAAACTGTTGGAATCCAGCCAGAAGGTGACACAAACATGAGGAGATGAGATGAGATCCTAGTATTTTGGCAATATTAGCATGAGGCAACACTCATCAAAACTAGTAGATCTGTTTAAAACTATTACAAGAAGCAAGGTGGGGAGCAAACATGGGTAAGTCAAGAGTACACAATCTTTTACATTGCCTCCTAGTTCACATAATAGCACAAAGTCTACTGCTGCACAACTTGCTGAAAAAGGCAGTCCTGACATTCCTTTTTATTGGTGTATCTGTGTTTTGTCCTTTTGCTATTTCTTTTGCAAGCTGCTGCTCCCTGTAAATCTTTCCAAAGCCAGCACACTGTCCTTATTCATACCTCTCCTTAAAACTCCTCTCTGCCATATCAGTTGTAAAGAGTCCTGAACAGCACCCAGGTAGTTGGTGTCCTGCCACCATGGCTCAGAATGATGGCCATTGCTTCCTCATTCTACTTTTTACCGTATCAATGTGTTATCCATAAACTATTATTTAAGACGTAATCCTTTTGCTCTGACAGCTATTTYTTTGTTCCACATCACACAATGTTTGTACAACAGGGAAGAGGTCACAAATGCATCCGCAACACAAATGAAAAATAAACTATAATTGTGAATCAACATAATGATCGTATATTCACAAGCAAGATGCCCATGACAAGGATTGGCATTTATACGTACCTCTAAAATTCGAGCATATTTTTGCTCTTACATAATTAGCTACAGAAGAAAAATTATAAGTTAACAGACTATTATTAGCATCTCAAAGAGAAGCATTCAGAAGTTAGAAAATGCAAGAATTAAGGTTGCTGGGGCAACATTCAATTCATCCCATTCGGTGCAGGCATTATGATAGTCTAATTCCATAATGACACACTTTGTTTTTTGTAGTTTCCCTGCTTCACTTAAGCTCTCCCAGGCTTACAAGCATGGACAGGGTTCAGAAATAAGTTGGTACCAGTATTTTGCTTTATTTTGTTCAACATCTAGAGTCTTCTTTTTTTTTTTTTTAATGTGTAGCCTAAGTCAGACACCCAGCAAAGAACATTTCAATCCAAACAGTTACAATTTAGTAAATTGTATATAAACTGAAGATGGTCTTGCTACAGAAAGAATCAACAGTCTCCCTAAATCTTCCTAACAAATGGTGCTACTACCCCTGCCTTTAATAATAATAGTAATAATTAACAATAACAGAAGTATGAATAATTATGAGGAATTTATATTAGGAAAAAAGAGACATTGTTGCTAGGGAACTAAGGAATGGGTAGGAGGCATTAAAGAGTTATAAGGAGTTTCTCACCTCCAGGTCACCATCATAACCCTGACCAYCCTGGGAGGTGCTCCACAGTGAAAAATGCCAGAGTGAGAATTTATGCACACTAAACACATTTTACTCTGATGACTATCTTACATAAAATACATGAACAGATTATCATAGTTCCCACAGCGAAAAGACATTAGAAGCCTGTAACAGTCATAATACTTAAATTAAGGATATAGAAAACTCAAGTGACTGTTCTTTTCTGGACCTTTCTTCCAGGATGTCTTTATAATAGCCGCACCTAGCAATTCCGCCCTGGTCCAGCCATTGGCTATGCTGCAAGACAAATTGACTATTGACTACTGCAAAGATACAGTAATCCAACAGGATGATACAGATGAAGAGAGGAAACAGCTAAAAAGTGATGCTTTAAATGCCATTTAATTTTCCTTTCCCTTGCCACAGCTCCGTCTAATGCAGACAAGCCATCAGGAGATGCAAATAGCTGCAAAATCAAGTCCTTCAGCAGGAAGTTTTCCGGTTGCTGACCTATCCAACAGGCATTTCTAATTGTATTTTTATGTAGGATTTTTGGGTTGTCTCCAAATCAAATTCCTCTAATTTTTTTTTTTTTTTTTAGTTATAAAACAGGAAATTTAAAATAAGAAGAAACTACTAGCTACTTTCCAAAGGATATAGCTGTAAATGAAAAAGGCACTACCAGGCTGGCATTTAGGAAGAACTATCCTATTTCTGCATCCCAGAAACATATAATGGGAGGGCAAGCATCAAAGAGATACAATGTCTGATGGGCGTTTTGCCTTCTACAGCTTAGTAATGTGATTCCAGCTTGGCCTGAGGTGAGGAAAATAAAGAATCATACTCAAGCATCCATTCAAGTCTTGTCCTTCTTGCTTACTCTATCCACAGTCATTATTACTCTCCCTTTTGGTTGGCAATGTGACAGACACTAATTGCTGATCTGAGACTCATTAACCGAACTTATACAAAATAGACAGGACTATCACTACCTGCCTTCTTGACTGAATAGCAAAAGTTCTGAAGCTTTTTCCAAGTCCTGGAACAATCATGTCTGGTTCTTTTTTAATAGCTATTTTCTATGCCCCTAATTTTCAACCATTTCATCTTCCGCTGCAGAAAACCTCTGACTTGTCAGTGGCAATGCTGATGGTAAATAAATCATCTTGGTGTCCTAGGAAGCAGAGATGCATTCTCAAGAGCAAGCGTTCATTTAAGAACCAGCTTAAATCCTGAATTTGTGACTGCAAAAATCCTTCCAGAAAAAATGGGTCCATCTCTTACGTTCAGATCCAAGGCCTGCCCTGACTAATCGAATAAAAGATGCAATGATGCTACCACATGTGCTGTCCTGCCATCCAGGATGAGGTTCCTCACTATAGCCTTTGCTGGGTGGTATATCCTTCTCCTATACTGTCAGATTAAACCATATCTTGCAACTGGTCACTGTAAGGTGAGGAGCCAGACACACCACTATACAATAACTCCTTGAGTAATGTGAAATTTCTCCCTCTGCTTAAAGGACAAGGTGGGCTGAGCAGATCCAGGTTTGCAGATCCAGCCTAAAATACCAGAAAACTCATAGGCAGGCATGATGCAGGTTGATTAGTCTGCAAAGCTGAACTGTCAGTTCATATTAAGCAAATTTTCCAAGGGCTGAAAATCGATTACGTATTAATGAAACACTCATCAGAGCAATGACAAACTCAGACTATATTTTTTTAACATCATCAAAGAAACATTCCTGCAGCCTTTCTGCTCCCCATGCTAGCTGTCACCATAAGACAATCAGACTACAAGGCTGAGCAATCACAGAATGCTCTTGCTAAGTTTACTTCATCTTCCTGAGCAGAGACATTATCATTCCCACTTCCTCTGGAACGGAGAGGTTAACACATACTCTGAAAAGAGAAGAAGAACACAGCTGCTGTAGGATATTAAGGGGAAGAGGGAGATTTATTATAAGAGCTAAGCTTGACATTTTTGTAAAACTGTTTAATAATTTCCTGCTAGCTTTTTATTCTTGTTTTGAATATTAGCAATCTCCATAGTAAACCACTGCTCGGCGCAAGGAGCAGAGAAGCACAGAATGGAAACAAAGCCAAAGCAAGCAAAGTGACTTCTAGCCTGCCCTGCAGCAGACATCCATTTACACACACTAGGGATGCCAGTTGAAAAGCTATTTGCCAATATGTTTTATAATCTGTTTTCTGAGAGACACTAAACTGAGTGTTTATTTTATATTCCATGGATGGTTTAATGCATATTTAAGAACCAGTAACCACCTTAAAAGCCTTTGCTGGCAAAAAAGAAAAAGGTGTCTGATTGTTGACTGTGTTTGGCAGGGGGGGTCTCTTTGTTTCTCTTTGACAACTTGCTGAACAGCAAAGAAGCTGCTTACATGTCAGTGGTCTGCAAGACCAGAAGTSGAGTGTAACGAGAAATGCCTCACTGTCCAAATTCAGATGCCTTAACACTGCATAAGTGACCTGCTGCTGACAGTGGGGTTGACCCTAAGTAAGAAGACCAGCCAGTCCGGTTTTGCACACTATAAATGCAAAGAAGTGTATGCAATGTCAKTTAAGAAACCATAACCAAATCTTGCTTCTCCTTGGGGTGTGTTCAGCCACAGAGGTATACAGCAGCACAGGGTGCTCTCCACTGCTCGCACAAGGCTTTTCCTTGAGYCACAAAGCAAAGACATGGAAATCTGGAACCAACACCTCCAAGAGCATACCTGATAACCATGTTCAAAATAACAATCTCAAAATTGTTGGCCACTTTCTCTCACCACCCAGGACCATGCATGGGACTGACACCAGGCTAACAGGGTGCTGTTCCCTGTCCTATCAACAACTTTCTGCATGTCCGTGTACATGCCACACAGGTCAGTGTTTTTAAAGAATACTCCACTCCTGGGTGTCTTGTTTGTTATACACAAGACCTCATTTTCAGAGGGGCTGAGAATCTAATTCTTCCATTCCCTCCAGTCTGATGCAGGGATGTTGGCTTATGCCTTTCCATAATTCTACATCTACCCAAAATGTTGTGGAGYTCAATTGTGCATAACACATTTCAGACCTGAAAGGAAGAATGTTATTGAAGTACAGAGCATACACAAGTATTATTATTTAYAAAGCTGCATTGGGAACACAGAGATCCAGACACATCCAATTATTTTAACAGAGTTTGAACACTGAAACACGTTTCTTATTAATGTACACAAACATACAAGAGCCTAAAGATGCTTCTAATTAAGGATCAGATTAAGTCAAACGATTCATCTAGAAGGCCACAGCCTTTATCTCCGATGGCCAACCAGCTTTGGACATATTTTCACCCAGGAATATGGGAGATTTMTTCCAAAGAAAAAGAAAAAGACATCAGGTAGTTGGAGATTGAAGTGGAGGCTGAAGTCACCCGGATAAAGAAAAAAAAGAGTGAAATAAAGTAAGCAACTGATGTCAGAGGAGAAGGCAGATACAGGACAGGCACAGAAGAAGGGCAGGCAACCACCACCTGTAAGGGAAAAGAAGAAGAAGAAAAAAAAAGAAGAATTGATCACAAAGCACTTGATGAACACACAGCCATGAAAGTGCAGGAGGGGATGGAAGTGACACACAGTAAAAGGGAAGGACCTGATAGTGTTCAGGTAACTATCTCAGCTTTGAGAACAATCTCAGGAAGAAAATTTTCAAAGGGAAAGCAGTCASCAATGAAAAACGTAGGAGGCAGAGCAGAACAAAGCAATATATAGGAAATAGAGGAATGAAAAGCACAGGGACAGGTGAAAAGAGCATAGTGCTAGAGGAGAATTAGCAATGAAAGGGACAAGGATGGAAAGCCTACAGAAATGATAYTCAGCAGAAAAAGTGGCCTCACCGGCAAGTAGCAGGCTTGTTTCCTGCCTCACTACAAACACTGGCAAAGAGGAGGAACATGGATGACGGAGAAGTGCATGAGCTTACTCACTTATTTTCAAAGTTGACTTTCTTGTCAAGAACCAGGATCTACATCTTGAGTCACCAATTTATTTTATAGTGGTCATCAGGGCTCATTAAACACCAATCATCAGGCCCTGACTGGGCAGTGAGTAGTGTAAAGGCACAGCCGTCCACGCCCCGGACTCCCAAAGCCACTGAGATATGGGCTATTTTTGAGTCAGGGAAAATGAGGCAAAAGCCTCCAGACTCCAGAGYCACACAATTCTTCCACTAGAATATTCTAGTAGATAAAGGGACATGAAACAGCAATCAGATTTAACAAGCTCAAGGCAAATATAGGAAACGCAATAAAGGACAAGTTAAAATTATTGTCTTTTAAGTTATTGTAATGAAAGTTATGTGACAAGCCAAAAATCCTAAGAGTTTATGATGTTTCAAGRGCTTTAAAATAAAATCAATGCCTTTACAGCACATTAATTAAGTTTTTCAAATAACATGTGAATCAAAGCCTCTCTGTTTCAGAATATYTGAGATAATGGCTACTGAAAATGATTGAAAATATTTATGTGGAAATTCTAAAAATAAAAGGAACTGAAATTCAGAGCAAGCATTTCATCCCAGGTTTAGTTGGTACCATTATTATTACTATTATTAATGGGTTTTACAATTTTAGCATAAACATCTTAAACATCATTATCTAGGACTGGATGTGGGTTTTGGTTCTGAATTTGTGCCCTYTGCAAACTTTATAAAGCCCTTTGTAAATTGATAACTACTAGTACTTCTTAGTAGAGGATTAGGAATGTCACACTGATCCTCTCTTACTCTTGCCTACTCTAAAGCCCACAAGCCCTCTTACCATGAGTGCAGAAACACCYGGATGGCTCCCAGAGACCTCAGGGGCTATGAGGAACTGTTTCAGTACTTCTGGATTTCGGGCTCCAACGCTCGGTTGCAGGAGCAGGGACATGTGATCGGGCTCTGCAAAGTCAGCTTGCACTTAGTGGGGTTTATTAGCTCAGGCTTCAGAAGTTGCATAGGTCTGTACAGAGTCTATACATCTGTGGCATGGATAAACCACAGACAAGATGAAACACCCTTGRGTAACTAGATGGGGATCAGATGATCAGCAAGGGTTGCTGTTCCCTCATTGAAAGACCTCCTGCTGTCCAGACCCCCTCACAGACCACTGAGGATTGCTCAGGAATCTCAGCTACCACCTCACAGCTCTGGACCATCACGTTGGTCCCTGTTTTTTTCCTTCCGCTTTCCTTGGTCAGTTATGGTTTTCTGGCACGTGCTCTGGACTGAGGAAGCAGGCTGCTTGTTCTCGGTCGCTTCYGAGCCACCTAACCCTCTTCCTCCCACTCCAAAGATCAAATACGTTGGGATTGACCTAAACCTGTTATGAAAAGGGGTCGATCAGCCAGGTCATCATCTGCTTTTAAATCAAACACTTTGATAGTCCAGTAGTAGATGAGATCCAGGAATGAATCTGACTGAGCCCTTCATCCTGCAAGGGGATGCACGCAGACATGCCCACGCAGAGCCCAAAGGCAGGCAGTGAGGTCTCACAAACACATCCACCCACACCGCGGCTCTCAGAGTAAGGTTAGGGCCACGAAGGTTAGCAGATGACCTCACTTCATTGTCTGAACTGAGAGAAGACTAAATAGTAAAACAAAAGGAAAGTGATAAAAGTTACAGCTAGGTATAACTGAAATAATTTTTTAAAACCTTTTAATAGGGATTTCAACCTGTCTGCTCAGTGTCCCTGAAAGATTCTCTGGCAGACTGGGGACACCTCAAGTGCATTAAAACCTGCCCTGGAACAGAAGTGTCATATGCTGTCACAGTGATTAAATGGCATGACAATGATGTCTGAGGACTTTGTAGTGTCGCAGGATTGCAACAGTAGAGTGACACAGTGTGGGGTGCTGACGCTTTGGGACAAGCTGGTTTGCCTGAATAGGGTGCATAGAAATGCCACAGAACAAGCAGGTGTCACTGGCAGGGGATGACATACCTCAGGGCAGGGACAGAGTGATGCAACATGATGCAACCGCGCAGTAAGCAGTGCCAAGCCCCCGTGTCTCACCCAGCCCTGCGGGGTTACAGCTCTGTGGGGCACCCTGGAGGGAAACGAGCATGGTGATGTAACGTGTAGTGGCTCTGGGAATGGTGATGTCATCGTGGGCCTGGTGTCACACCGGTGACACTGTGACACCCACTCAGAACAGGACCTGAGGGCTGCAGAGCCAGAGCAGGGCTGCAGAGCGACGTCGCTTCGTGTGAACCGCCATTTCCCGCAGCACGAGGCACTGCAGTTACGCCATTCGGGGGGGTTGACGTCATGGCGCCGGTGGTGACGTCACCACGGCGCTGTCACACGGGAGCGCGGCGCCGCCCTGCTACGATGCCCGCTGGGGACAGGCCCTTACCTGTCGGAGCCTGTCGCCCGCCTTGGCTGGCATGGCGGCTGCCGCAGCGGCTCTCCGCCACCGGCCGCTCCTCACGACAGTCCCACACCCTCCAGGCCAACCGCCGGCCGGAAGTTGATAGCAGCAACCATGGCAACGCGCCGGAAGCGCCGTGCGGCCAATCCGGCCGCAGAACGCCGTCGGCCCTGGCTATTCCCCCACCGTCCCCCCCCCGGCGTGCCCCCGCTCCCCCCGAGGGAGGGAATGGTACGTCCCAGCGGCGGCGGGGCGGGAGCCGCGGGGAACCAGGCAACCGGGTCCCGGAACTATTGACAGTGGCCCCGCCCCCTTCATGAATATGCAAACGCCGGGCGGGGCGGTGGCGGCCGGACCCGGAAGCGGCGCGGCTGAGTCACCTCGGCGGCGAGCGGTGGCGGCGATGAGGCAGCAGCCGCGGCGGGCGTCGTCGTCGTCGTCGTCGTCCTTCGGCGCCTGAGGAGCCGCCCCGCGCCTGCCCGCCCTTCTTCCCTCCCTTCCTCCCTCCCTCCCGCCTGCCTGCCGCGCCCCAGCCCTGCCGCCACCATGATGGAGGAGATAGACCGGTTCCAGGTGCCCGCCGTGCGCGCCGAGATGCAGCCGCTGGTGAGGGGCGGGCGGGCGGGGCCGCGCTGTCCCCGGGAACTGCCGCCTCAGCGGGGGTCCGGGGGCGGAGCGGGGGGGACGGGTGTCGGTGCTGCGGGGGCGGCGGTGCTGAGGTCGGGCCCGCGCGCCGCGACCGTTATGTAACGGTCGTCCCCTCAGCGCTGCCGCCGCCATCCCCGCCGGGTCCCGGGGCCGTGCCCAGACGCGGCTGCTGTGTCATCTCGGGGCGCCGGTGGTCACGGCTGCCCGCCCGGCCCTTCCGTTCTGCCCCCCTCCTCTTTCTCCTCCCCCGGCATCTCCCTGGGCGCCGTTGGTAGCAACGACAGAAGCCGCCCGCGGGGAGGGCGGGGGCGGGCGGGCGGGCGGCAGCGTCTCCGCTCCTGCCTCGGTGGAAACGTCGCTTCTCCAAATGCAACCCTGAGCATCCCGGCCTGGATGGCGTATGGGGCGGGTGTTTCCCCCCGCTTCGGCCAGTGGACTCCAGCGCTGGGCACGGGAGTGCCCCGGGGTGGTGGGAAGCGGCGGTAAGACCGGGGAGCCCGGCCGGGGAAGGACGGGCAGCGACAGCACCTGAGAAGCTGGAGGCACAGAGCTGGTGGGGTTTTAGTTGACTTTTACAAAATACATGCGATCTGAGGGAAGAATTAGGTAGTGTTTGTGTGCAGTCTGCTCTGGGAGCTCCCCAGGGATGGGACAGCTGCATGGCATGGGTGTGAAATACGCCAGTCTGGTGCGAGCTGTGGTGTGAAGCTGCAGGACTTTCTCCGTGGCCAATTTTATAGCCATCGCTCTCCATGCAAAGCTGCTGTTAGATGCTCATCGTGTGAAAAGTCCAGGTGTTTTACAGAGAAACATCTCTGTCAAATTTGTTTTGCTCACCTAAAATGTTTTACATAAAAAAAAGTGAGGGTTTGGTTGTTGGGGTTTTTTTGTCTCCCCATGCCAGAGCGTGTGTGTTTCATTTCAGGATGTTTTTTCGCTTCATAGACACAATGATACTCAATTAATGAGCTCTGAAGAGGTTGACATAATGGTTACACTACTACATGGGACCCTGGGGAATCTTTGCAGAGAAGGAAATATACAGGCTCGTGGGACTTTGCGGCTGCGTAAATGGGCAGGTAGAGTGGTCCCGGGCTTTTGTTAGCTTCTGAAATGACACTTATGAAGGAAGACCAGCTGGCTGGCAGCCATGGGAGATGCTAGATCATCACCAAGTAGTCCAAGACTTCTTATGAGCGTGTAGCTGCTTTGCTTTGATGCTACAGGCTTGGCTTGTGTGTGTGTTGTGCCCCAGCTGCATGCCGCAGAACACTTGAATGTATTCGTTCATTTCTATTTCCCATCTGGGAGAGGTTGCCTTGTGTGTTCCTCTCCCCTTACTCCTGTTCTGCCTCACTCTCTGCTTGAAGGTGTGTTGTTATGTGTAACCTGGGACCTGTTGAAATACAGTTCACCTTGGCATTAAAGTGAAAGCTGGATAACAGGCTGACTCACTCAAGTTGTTGATTCCCTTTGGCACCTGGAGTAAGAAAATCCTATCTCAGCATCTGATTGTGTGAGACAGGGGTATGAAATGTTTGGAGATGTGGAAAGAACTTTAATGAAATACTTGCACAGATCCTTTTGACAGCACGTGAGGATAGGTTATTGGCAGGTTCATGTTATACTGAGATTTCCAGTTTATCAAACTGAATATTATTTAGAGTTGATGTACCAATCCTCGGTTTCTTGTTGCACCTAGTGGTTGTAAAAAGTTGAGAACACAGTAATTGTCTTGTGAACAGAAAGACTCGCTGTGAAGGTCTACAAACTCCAGTAGTTCCACCCCTCAGTGGAAGGAAAAGTACTTTTCTTATGGTGGGAGTGTTGACAAGTTGTGAAAATATTTTTAGCTTGGTTTTTGTTGTTGTTCAGTTCTTTAGCTTCTAACCTTTGTGGTGGGAAGAAAACTGTCCACACAAGCTGATGTGGACTTGTTGCATGCCTTACTTGTTGTGTGTGTTTTTACCAAGCAGAGGCAACAGATGTGACAAGGCTGGCCGTCTTTATTCATATTGTTGAGGGCAGTGGGCATAGTTGTAAGATTAGCAAGTTTGGAAAAGCTGTTGGCAGACAAAAAACACTCCTAAGTATTTTCTAGAAACCCCATGGTAATAGTGGAGGAGTGGAATTGGCACATGCGTGCACGTTTGCCTGGACATGGAGTGAGCAGAACCCAAAGAGGTCATCCGGTCCAACCCTGCTGTCACAGGMTAGGATGGTATATTGTGCAGCAGTGATAGTAAGCTTAGGAAGCAGCTTTCCTTCCCTTCTTCAGCAGCCAAGAATTAGGAAATTTTCACAAAGGGCTTTAACACTTGCATTAAGAGAATACTCTGAACTTGTGCTTCAGGTTTTCAGTTGATTTTTAACTGACGGAGCTCATAGTGAAACCTTGTGTGTGTGAGTGGTTGTTGCTGTTACTGGGTGTGTAGGATTCTTCCACACGCCTGGAGATGCTGGCAAGGGGCTCAGAAGTGGGACAGAACAAGTCTGGTACAGCATTTCCAGTGTCTTCCTCTGCATTGTAGCTTCTGGTCTGTAGCTTGCAAGTAGGGACTGGATGCTTGCAAGAATTGCAGTTCAGAAGCTGGCTGGGGTTTATCATACTAATTTGCTTGGGTAACAGTTCTGCCCAGTAATGCTGCTTTGTTCTATTACAGTTACTATTTGTCCCTTCCCTCTCCTTCCCATCCTATACTTTGAAGTACAGAATAACCTTAGCATCTCGGAACTTCTTGTTTCTTCTTCCCAGTGTAAAAGTTTTCAGTTCCACATGGTCTCAGGGAGAGATAAGACTGGCAGTCTTTTCCACATCCAAAGGGCTGAGGTGAAAGTTTGTTTTCCAGGTGGGACCTAAGAGTCATTGTGAACTGCCACTGAAGCTATAAAAAAAGAATGTTTTGAAACATGATCTGCTGAAAGCAAATAGAAAAGAGAAGGTCTCGACTTGAAGTGCATACACTATATGAAGTGTTTCTTCATCCTGTTCAGGCTGGAGGGTGTCCTAGGAGAGCACTGTTCCCTCTGAGTCTGGCCAGTACCTGGCAGTGTGAGAAGGGTCCTGAAGTGAGGTTTGTGAAGATAGGCTTTGCTCGAAATCCTTAAAAACTTCGTGTTGTTGACCAGCATGCATGCTTTTGAATGTCTTGTTCATCTGTGTAGATAAAGTGTCATCTTAGCTTTTGATGTCTTTATGCTGGACTTCAGGATAACTGCCAGTGATCTGCCTAGAAACCATCTGACAGACAGGCCTGCTGATCTGCTAATGTTCAAAATTAAGAGAGACGTATGGCTGTTAAACGCTGAAGGGAGCCATTATTAGAAAGTAGTCTGAAGCCTTTCTGAGCCCCTCAGCCTCCAAACCTGCCACTGATACTGGCACTATTGATGAGCTGTCTGTCAGGGGTGATAGTACACTAATGTCTGGTGTCCATTGAATATACATCCTGACAATAACCAGTGTTGTATTTGCTGAGCAGGGACAGAGAACCTGACACATCCATGGTTTTTGCAAAAGTAACTTCTTTAAAACTCAAATGTGTCAGGTGGGGGAACCTTCTCTCTTTGACAGCCTTATCCAGCCAAGGGCTGGATCATCTCATTGCAAGGCTAAGGGCAGAACCTAACTAGTACAGACTGGAGCTGTATGGATTATTGCTTGCTCTGACAAAGCCTACCAGGATCTCTGGTTGCTGCAAGTTTCTCTCTGCTAATAACAAGTCGGATAGGGGTTGTGTTGCAGAGCTGAGAAGCATTTGGTGGCAGGCTGCACATTGGCCAGCTCTGTCATATGTGACCTCCTACCTTTTGCATTGCATGCAGTGATGTGAAGTTAAGAAGTGGGCAATCATTTCCTCCTCTCTCCAGCCTGTTTGGGTAAGCATTGTGGAGTCAAGCAAGCTGTATTGACTCTGCCTGACCTCTACAAACATGTGTTAGGAGAACTGCTGTGTACTAATGCAGACCCAAGGAAATGTTCAGGGAGTTGCTGTGGGCAGATGGCACAGACCCTGGCTAAACACTGGCAGGTTGTAGGATGGAATGAGGCCCAGTGTTTCACATCTTTGYGAGACACAGTACTCTGCATATTTTGATATTGTGGCACAATTCTGTGCATACTCATCATAATAGAGAAGAAAGGCCAGTAACTGGCACTTGGTCACACTCATGTGGCGCCTTTCCATGAAAATGGGATGGTGTGTTCTGCTCCCCATTTCCTATCTTGGATACTGGTGGCTGTTGGCTTCCATCCCAAAAATGCCTGCCTCTTCAAATTAATATGAACTAATTTAGAAGGGGTTTTGTTTATTCCTAATGCTTAGTATCATGTCTTCCCTATCAACACGGTGCAAGCTCAACTGTGGAGACTCTGTTCCACTTACTTTCTATTTCAACTCTGACTCAGCGTGTCATGATCCTTCTGCACTCACAGAAAGGGCTCTCTTCATTAGCTGCTGGGTAGTGGGTTAGTTTCAGATAAAGTCAATTCCCAGCATTGCAGGGGTGCATGGTGTGATGAGGCCTGAATTCATTATTTCTGGGACTCTTATACTTGGTAGGGAGCTATCTTGGCTGATGGGTTGGTATTTGATATGTTAACTTCAACTAGACAATTTTTCCTTGTCTGTTGTTGTTGGTGTGTTGTTGTGATGATCGGTGTTGATTTGTTTTCTCTAAGTTTTTTGTCAGGAAGGTTTCCTAACCTATAAATCTCATTACAGAGATAGATATTACAGGGAGAGAGATATTGAAGGGACACTTGCACAGCGAGGATGCTGCAGAAAAAAAGATTTAAAATAGTCTTTGAAATAGGAATGGGGGAGCCTGTAATTATATGTAGACCCATCTTGTCTTCAACACTGGACCGTCAGTACATGCTCTCCCTGTGATTTATAAGTCTATGTTTTGTGTTGTTAGCTAAACTCTTGCAAAATCCTTAGTATTTTTGTTAAAATGGAAGGTACTGAGCACGATGCAGTGGGGTTGTATCTTGAATTCTGCTGGTACGTGAAACGCTTCTGAGCTTGTGTCTCTAGTGTACACCAAGCACTGGCTGGCATATGATAGCAAACTGACAGATGACAGTGTTGGATCACAAGTTGCTCCTGTACACTGACGCAGGCAGTTTCTGTTCTTAGCACAAAAATGGAAGTAGAGTAAAACTGCTCTTGCCCACATGGCACCAGTACAACTTTTAAGAAAAAGCACCTGTCAAAGTGCAGCAGCTTCAGAGGAGCTTTGACACAAACTCCTGAGACTTTGGCTCGCTTTCTGAAAGTGGCACCTGGAATGCAGTATTTCAGTTTCCCAGTTCTCAGCCCACGTGAAAAATGGGAGTCCTTTCCAGAGAAACTGAGGTGATGGTTCTTACGTCTTGTTCTCAAGCATTGTGGCCCGGCTGGTTCCTTGCAGATGTTTGCCAGGATGTGGGACCTYGGGCTGGCAACTCTAGTTGTGATGATGGCAGCCAACCTAAGAATTTTGCTTAGCCACATCCTACAGTGATACTGTTAGGCTTTTTAGCTGAGATGCCAAATCTACACTGGTCCTGGAGGTGTAAAATTTCCAGAAACTTTGAAGATACAGAAGATGCATTTCTATACAGCTATGTTTGAACATTAGAAGAGAAAAACAGAAAAGGAAAAAGTAGATTATCTACTGGATACTTAGTTTTTAAAAAATGAACTATAATTTCAGTCAGCAGACAGTATGAGTGCTTACCATGCTTATAAAATCTGCATTCTTTATTTTTGGAAAATATTGACTATCTCATCCTAGGAAAGTTGTGCTGTGTGTTAAGATCTCTGTTTTGTCTGATGCATCCCTAAAATGGGGAAAAACCTAAAAATAAAAAACTAAAAGTAACTAAGAAGCAAAAAGAAAGGTTATACCTGTAGGGTGTAGAAATAGTACGTTAATATAACATTAGGTCTCAGGTGCAGATACACAAGAAACTCATCTTTCTAGAAGGAAGAAACTTCTAAAATGAAAATGTCATCTCTATGTATATTCACTGTAATGTAGCCCAGGGGTTATACAGCTATATGTTTTGTAAATGCTTACAGTACATGAGATTTGTAATGTTACAGTACTATGGCTTCTGAAATAGAACTATTTCAGATAGTGCTGCTTTTAGTAATACAACCTGTTTTGAYGTTCTGTGGTGTCATCTATAGCAGCAGTCTAAAGATTACCTCCCTGAATACTTTAGTTCATTGGGGTTCTGTCCTGTCCCTTCCCTGTCCCATATCAGGCTTTTGGTGCAGAGGTACAGGAGCATTTTTATTACCACCCCAGGCCAGGTTGAAACTCCAGCAGTGATCCAGCACAGACTCCCGAAAGGCTGCAGTGAGGGATGCAGCTGCTGTAGCTAGAGCRTGACCTGTCAGGACATGGGAGCATGTTCTGGCTGGCACTGTCTCTGCAGGCACACTGTTTCTTCTTCTCCACTCCTTTGTACAAGCTCTGACTACAGCTGTTCTGTCAGTCATGTTTGGAAATCTCTTCCTGAGGGAAGAAAGGTGTTTAAAAAGGGACACTGAACTCTATGAAGAATTAAACCTCTGCACAGTCCCCTCTTGGGATTCTTCCGTAACTCCCAAGAGCTTGTTATCTGTCGCTTGTATTAGTATCTACCCAGACACCAATTTCTGCTACTGATACAGCCGTATACTCTCTCTGCCAGTAGGTAGTGGCAGGTCTGTAAAGAGTCAGACAAGATGAGCAAGATGCCAGGGTGAGAGAGGAGAACAACGCATACCTTTAATTCTGCAAGCCTTCATTCAAGGAAAGCCCTCAGCTTACCAGTGGGGCTGTAGGGCATATGTGGCCTCTCTGGAGTTACATCTTCCTTGCTGTGAAATTGAAGACTGAACTGATAAGAATAGAGGAGGAGACCCCATTGCTGGTTTGATCCGTGGGGTAGGGGATTAAGAGTGGAGCTGGCTAACAGCAGGACTGGGAGTCAGTCACAGTCAGTGGTGTGCCTGTTTTTCCCAGACATTAAGACCTTGGCTGAAGTAGTTGTCTTTCAGCTTCTGTGCAGGTCAATTATCTATCACTTTCCACAGACAGTCTGTAAAAATGTCTGCGCTTTCCCCTCACACTTGCACATGCCATGCATCTTTGGTGAAGACTTGTGCCATTCTGAATATAAGGTCCCTCTGAGGTTATTCTGTATCTGTCACTATAAAATTGACATTGTGATGATGCAGCCACTTGCAACTAGTAAATCCGTCAGTTCCAGCTTGAACCCTGTGTAGTCTCCCTGATGGTTATTCTTTCTGAGGTTTACAGTGTAATCTTGTGCAATGAATTGGTGTCCATTTTGTAGTATGCGGTAGAAAGCAGGCATTTGCTTCACTGGTTTGACTCTGAGGGTAGCAGGTTAGAATGAATGAAAATATAGGTGGACGTTTTCTTCATTTTTAAGAGTACCTGCTAGGGAATCTGCTCGGCTTTTGGGCACATCCTGATTCATAGAATAGCAAGGTTTATCTCTTTGGGAAACTTCTTCATGAAGAAATGCTCTCTTAAATACATGCAGAGTATCCCGCAGTATACTGCATCCCAACTGCTTTTACTAGGTGCAGAGTCATCTTAGTTGTGGACTAAGAAAAGTTTGTTATTTGCAGTAGTAAAGCTGAAGGTAGCTCATGCTGCTTTTCTTGAGAAGAGCTTTGACTCTCTAAAGGTGGATAAGACCTTATTTCCTATACAGGAGGGAAAAGGGAGAGAGTATTATTTGTTACGTCTTAAAAAGCTATTCAACTGTACTGGCAAGTTGTCTAGTGGAGATGTAGCCTCTGCCTGTGAACAAGTTATTTTGCTAGGAAGTATTTAAATTCTTATTGAACTTAGTAAGTTCTACTACATAGCTGTGGCTTTATTACAGCTGTTGACAAGTTGTCTGTCTGGAGTTAGTGGAGAAAACACGTCAACAAAGCCATAGTATAGGTCAGGCTATCAAATAACTAGTGACCAAGTAACTCCTGTAACTCAGCACCACCTGCCTGCCAGAGCACATTGTTTAGACTCTGCATGCAGTGCTGAAGCAGGTAGCACTAACCTCATCAGTGGTCTCCTATCTCTTTCCCCACATGCTTCCCAAAGCTTGCTTCCAGGATAGACTCTGTTAAAGCTCTCCGTCGAGCTGCTGTTTCTTTCAGTGTCCAGGACGATCAGACATGAATCGTTCCTCTTTGGGTGTGGTACAGTGTCTTTCCCCATGCTTGCCTGAGGCTATTTTTCTGTTTCTTTTCAGTGCTGTTGCGAATGTGTGGTTTAGAGGCCGCTTAAAGAATCACCGTCAAAGGTATTAGCAGAAAGTGATTTTAATAGAGATTTATAAAGGTGTGACCTAAGAGAGTTTGATGGCAAGGTCCACTCTATTACTTACTACACAGGTGAAACACATAAAGGAAAATCATCTAAGGGTTTGTATCTTAGGTACTATATGTGTTTAACAGCAGTCTAGGCTTCATTCACAGTTTAGCAACACTTAATCATCACCTAGTCATTAACAAACTTTAGTAGCACTTAATCATTAACTAATTTAACATTTACAAGGTAAGTTAGTAAGTCTACTACAATCATGACTTAATTACAAATTATGCTTACTATTAGTACACACAGAGATATATATAAATATACAGAAGGTACCTGTTAAAAATTCCCCTCAAGTTCAGTGAAGAAATATTCACTTCAAATGTCTAGGCATTTGTCTCTCAACAGGCAAAGGATTGAGTTTCAAGGAGTAAAGGGGGTTCAGCCCAGGTCCTGACGGTCCTCTGAATATCGCAGACTCGAGAGGCTACAAGCTCTGAGAGGCGTCCCACTCAGAGGGAGATACTGGGTGCAGCCCACTGTGGTCCTGGAGAGCTCAGAGGGCCTCACTCAGGACCACCCTTTATAGGTTCACAAGATGATTGGCTTTAGTCATCTGTAAATTTCCATCCTGGCCACAGTCCCAGGTGGTAATTACTGAAAATTCTCAAGGTTTCAGTGGTGTTCTACCTGACACCTGGGCCAGGCAGTAGGAGTATGTTCCCAGCCTCAGGTATACAGAGTTTCTGATAAGGTCAAGGAGCGCTCAGCCGCCAGACTCAGTACACCAAGGCTGAGGTTTCATGGGTATTTCTGAGATCAACGAGTGGCCCAGGAAAAGGTGTGTGTGTGTGAATGCACCACCCCAAGTGCCCTTCTTGAACTAAGATGCATTAATATGAGCAGCTGACCTTTTGGGCTCTGCAGCATTCAGTCTAATAAATCCTGTAGACAGTCACTTTTCCTAAGCTATGCACAACAGCGGTATTCTAATGATCATCGTTCGTCTGTCTTGTGTGTTTTACTGATTGCATGGGAATGTAGGTTAGTGATTTAGTACACCCATATTCAAACAAACTGTCTACTTAGGTTATGTCTGGTTTCAGGTTTTTGTTTGTATGTGGCCCCAGGTGAAAACAAATCTTAGTTCCTGTCTCAGTGTCAGAGATGCTTATGCTGACCTAATTATTGTTTCCTCCCCTACCCTCCAGTGAATTTGGGGCGTGGTGTCTATTTGTTCACTAAGTTTGCCACAGGCATTGGAAGAGCTTTTGAGCTGGGATGAGAGAACCTGCTGTGCTGGTGGCCTTTCCTGCTTCTTGCTTTCAAACAGATCTCTTACAGTTGACCAATAGAAGATCTTTCTTCCTGCTGGACCAAGTATCTTTAGCTTTCTTAAATGCAGTTAATTTGTGTGTCTTCATCAGTTCTTCATTTCACTCCTGTGCACAGTTGTCTAAGGTAGCTTGAGATTTTTCATGCTTCTGCGTGCACCTCTGTGATGGTATTCTGAGACTTAAGGTACTGTGGCTTCCTTTTTTCCCTCAAAGTGAAAAAGCACTTCAGGTCTTGCAGAAGAGCACACTGGCAGTGTATTGCAGTGTTTAAAAGGACTTGTTGGTTAGACCCACATCTATAAAAATGGAAGATTCATTTATGCTTGCCTAAGCTCTTTTGCTAGTATTGCTTAAATCGTGTCCCCAGACAGTGAACTGTATTGGTTTGGCTGTGTTTGGCTGATGTACCAGCCTTACAGCAGACTAATGATAGAACAAGGGAAGCAGATGAGACTTCCCATGTTTTGAGCCAAGCTAGTCCTAGAAAGCAACTTCTTAGAGTATGTCAGAGCATGCAGGTCTAATATCTGTTAGAGATGAGGAGGTAAGGGCATTCAAATTCACTGTTGCTCAGCATCCCAGTTCTGCTGAATTGCTAGCCAAGTTCCTAACTGAAATGATTGTTGCAATGGTGTGAGATGTTCT
The DNA here is from genome assembly GCA_030449065.1 of Oceanodroma leucorhoa. Lineage (NCBI taxonomy): Eukaryota > Metazoa > Chordata > Aves > Procellariiformes > Oceanodroma > Oceanodroma leucorhoa. The sequence goes on from JASVER010000077.1 coordinate 4,938,543, forward strand.
TTAAAGTCACCATATCTTTAAAAAAAAAAATTATATATATGTCACTGAGAGAGGTACCAGAGTCCAGTAAATCCAGTCTGATCCTCAAAGTGTTTTTATATTGAGAGACTGTCAAGCAAACAAAATGCACAGGAACCATAGCGGTGATGCTTATTTATTCAGAAAATGCGTGAATTCTGTATGAGTAGAGCAGTTCTGTAAGTCAAATCCTAATGTTTGTGGCCATGGTTAGAGATCTCTGAGTATAAAGGCTTTCACCTGCAGTGGTTAATGCAGTAGAGGAAATGTACTTACTATTTTAATACTCATGGGGCTTATCCTCATTGGTAGTGACTCGATTGTAGGGCTTAACTTTTAATCTGAAACTTGTTTTGTGGTCAGTTGTTGCAGGTAGCCTGAGGTGTAGTAAAAGACAAATTTCAAAATTTCTGAAGTCTGCAGAGCCTGAACATCCAAGGAGCTGTCCGAGCAGACTTACCTGAGAAATGGGAGAGGGAGGGAGAGGTGTCTGCATTGCATGGGGTACATGTTGTTAATTGAAAAGAAAAAACAAATAGGAGTGTTCCTGGCCAGAGATGGCATTGTAAAGCTTTTGTCTGGCAGGATCTTGTGACTAACACTTCTAAAAACAATACGTTCCTTTGTATGAAAGCATGATTTTCTTCCCAACCACGTGCATGTGATGCAAATGGAAAATACATTGTCTCTGATGGCCAGAGCAGACCCTCCAGTTGAACACCACATAGACGTAGACATTCTACAGGCACCACTTTGTCAGCTGTGGCATGGAAAGGGGCAATCGCACTGATGGAACAAAACACGTGAACATTCACCCGTCCAGACTTGGTTTGTGTAGCCTGGAGTAGGGAGTCTCAGGTGTACGGAGAAATGTGCCGTGCTCCTGTATCTGTACAGGGACCGGTTCTGTTGGCATAGCCTCCCTTYTGCAGCAACAGTTCCAGTCCCACACTTCCATGGGACAGCTTTGTTCTAGTGGCAAAACAGATTTAGTGTAAGTACAGCCTGCATCATTGAAATGCTGTAGTGTCTTTTTAAATGTAGCATTGAACCCTAATGGTTGCAAATACGGATTTATTTTGAAAGCTCAAGGGAATGCACAATACCTGAACCTTGGTTCTCATAGTGTCTGGCTGTGGAATACATGTGGAGTAAGAGAAAGCTGAGCATATCCCTTGAGACAAGCTGGGGGGGTATGGGAACAGGATGGGGATGGGAATGTATAACAGGGCTTTCGCAGGATCCATGTGATATGGAAACAGCAGGAAAAGTTTTTTTTTTCCCAAGCTTAGGATTCTTAAAATTCAAAGAATCTTGCAGCAACATTGTGTTGTAGTCCAGGGAAAGACTTAACCGCTCCTCTCTCCCCCTACCAACCTCTTTCTGGTCTGTGGGTCTGCTAGATCTCTAATCTTAATTTCCCTTTATATAAGAAAAAAAAMCTGTGAATAGCAGTCCTGAGAATAGTTACAGGGACGGCATGTTCACAGGCTTTGAAGATGGAGGTCACCTAGCCCACTGGAGCATGTAAAAGCTGCACTTCACATTGGGTTGTTGGCAGTTGATAAGCCTAGGAGAAACTGCTAGCTAGCGATTCCATTCTGTAAATGTGTGTGTCAAAAGTTGGATTTAGATTCCAGTTTTGATCACTGCGCTAGGATTAAGGGGAATGGGTATGGTAAAGGAGTTAGAGGAAGTCCAACTCTTTTTGAAAACGTGTTGTGACACATCTGTACTGAAGTTTAACTGGCAGGAATTGACACTTTAGGATGTTAATGCAAAGCCTGAAGATACAGTCTAGAATTCTGCAAAGCACTAGCGATTCCTCTGCTGCTCTGATGGAGTAAAAAGTCATACCGCTCTTTGTCTTCATCTGCTCCAGCAGAGCCAAACCCTTCAGTGGATGTACTTCGGATAGCATATCGCAAAAGCACTTCTGTGTGAAAAGAATTTCTTGTACCTCTTGCAAAAATTAGGGCAAAGTGATTGTGAAAATAACTGAGATTATCCATGCTGTGCATGTAAGAATTATTATAAAGAGATGATCTGGTTATGGGAGAATGCTTCATTTGCATTATGTAGCTACACAGAATTTATAATCCATGCTTTCTGCAGAAAAAAGTGTCCTCGTGCTGCAGTAGGAAATGTCAGATATGAGCTTTTATTAGCTCTAAGGTTCTGTATTTGCAACATTGAATTCTTAAAAGATTAATCTCTGAATTTGGGGGGAGAATTTCTTCAGGTAGAGACTAACCCAACAAAAAAACTTTTGTCTCATGAAGTTAACTGGTAGCACACAGTAAATCTAGAGGTGCTTCTGTATTGACTTTCAGAGGTATGAAGTTTGCAGTGCTTGCTGCTTGGTTTGTGGCCATAGGCGGTGCTCAATTTTACAAATGGAGATGCATGAATTAGGTGCACAGTTAACCTCTCTTCAGTGACTGGGAACCTGGTTGTTGTTCAGTCTGGGTAGGAGATGGAGAAGGGGTGTGTGTGTGTTGCCAACACACCGGCTTTTCAACTCTGATCTGGAAACTAGTAGTCTATGATATAGACTTAAATAGTGCCAAAGTTTTCCCTTGCTTGTCCAAATGATTAACCCTTGAAGCAATGTGCTATGTGCCTATATAGCAGTGCTGATTTGAGGAGCTGGTAGCTAATATCTCAGCACCTGGCTGGAGAGGCATGAGGTGCTTTTACTGGCATAAGGGGTGTGTGTTTGATGCTGGCTTGCTTACTTTCCTCATCTGTTTTATGATTCTGTGATTCTGCGTTGTGGTGGGTTGACCCTGGCTAGATGCCAGATGCCCACCAAAGCTGCTCTATCACTCCCCCCCCTCAGGTGGAGAGGGGGGGAAAAAACACAACGAAAGGCTCATGGGTTGAGATAAGGACAGGGAGAGATCATTCACCAATTACTGTCACAGGCAAAATGGACTCAACTTGAGGAAATTGGTTTAATTTATTACCAATCAAATCAGAGTAGGGTAATAAGAAATAAAACCAAATCTTAAAAACACGTTCCCCCCACCCYTCCCTTGTTCCCAGGCTCAACTTCACTTCTGATTTTCTCTACTTCCTCCCCTCCAGTGGCACAGGGGGACGGGGAATGGGGGTTGTGGTGAGTTCATCACACATTCTCTCTGCCACTCCTTCCTTCTCAGGGGGAGGACTCCTCACCCTATTCCCCTGTTCCAGCATGGGGTCCCTCCCATGGGAGACAGTCCTCCACGAACTTCTCCAACGTGGGTCCTTCCCATCGGCTGCATTTCTTCTCGAACTGCTCCAGCGTGGGTCCCTTGCTGCAGGTGCAGTCCTTCAGGAACAGACTGCTCCATAGTGGGTCCCCTGTGGGGTCACCAGTCCTGCCAGCAAACCTGCTCCAGCGTGGGCTTCTCTCTCCWCAGGTCCTGCCAGGAGCCTGCTCCAGCGTGGGCTTCCCACGGGGTCACAGCCTCCTTTGGGCACCCACCTGCTCGGGTGTGGGGTCCTCCATGGTCTGCAGGTGGATATCTGCTCCAGCGTTAACCTCCATGGGCTGCAGGGGGACAGCCTGCCTCACCATGCTCTTCACCATGGGCTGCAGGGGAATCTCTGCTCCGGCACCTGGAGCACCTCCTCGGCCTCCTTCTTCACTGACCGTGGTGTCTGCAGAGTTGTTCCTCTCACCTATTCTCAATCCTCTCTCCATCTGCAGTTGCACAGGCTTTTTTTCCCCTTCTTAAATATGTTATCCCAGAGGCGCTACCGCCGTCACTGATGGGCTTGGCATTGGCCAGCAGTGGGTCCATCTTGGAGCCAGCTGGCATTGTCTCTGTTGGACACGGGGGAAGCTTCCAGCAGCTTATCACAGAAGCCACCCCTGTAGCCCCCTCAATACCAAAACTTTGCCATGCAAATGCAATACGTGTGTTATGAGCAAGAAGTTTTACTCTTTCTTACTAAGCTGTGGCAGTTTGACAGTGGCTCTGCTGCTGAATGACCATTGATAATTCTGTAAAAGGTAGAAAAATGCCATGTTAAGTCTTCAGATTTCTCAACTTCTAAGTCCACATCTGGCTGTGAAGTTATTCTAGTGTTGCAGGTTCAGTTGATTGCACAAGGTTCTGCCAGCTCTTGCAAATCTTCATTGGTTTGAGGATCAAACACTGCATTTTTGGTTTCTGACTTGTCTTTTGTGGAGGGTTAATATCCTGGTTCCAGCTGGGACAGAGTTAATTTTCTTCACAGTAGCTGGAGGGGGTGCTGTGTTTCTGGTTTGGTAATGAAGGGAGCGTTGATGGACCATTGATGCTTTGGTTGTTGCTGGGTGGTGCTTGCACGAGGACTTTTCAGCCTCCCATGCTCTGCCAAGTGCAGGGGAAGCTGAGGGGGAGCACAGCTGGGGCGGTTGACCCAGCTGGCCAATGGGGTATTCTATACCATGTGACATCATGCTCAGTATAAAACTAGGGTGTGGGGGGGCTGGGGGAGCTGAGGGGATGAAAATGAACCAGGGCCATCACAGGAACAGAAGGAGGAAGAGGCAGAGCCCGTACATGAGGTGGGAACCACCCGATCCCTGTCTCTGGGGGAGCTGCGAGACATATGAAAAGATTTCAGCCATCATCCAGGCAAGCACATTGTCGCCTGGCTGCTCCGGTGCTGGGATAACGGGGCCAGTAGCCTGGAATTAGAGAGTAGGGAAGCCAAGCAGCTGGGATCCCTTTCTAGGGAAGGGGGCGATTGGACAAGGGGTACGGTACAAGTCCTCAGCCTCTGGAGGCGACTCCTGTCAGGCATGAAGGAAAGGTATCTTCAAGGAAGATGTCACCCAGGCAAGTGGACCACCATTGAGAGAGGTATCCAGTACCTGAGGGAATTAGCCGTGCTAGAAGTTATCTGTGGTGACCTGAATAACGAGCAGTTACCCAATGATCCAGATGAAGTCAAATGCACCAGACCCATGTGGGGAAAGTTTGTACGGAGCACACCAGCGTCGCATGCCAACYCATTGGCAGTAATGACCTGGAAACATGGAGAGGGACAAACAGTAGATGAACTGGCTGGCCAACTCCAGCAATACGAAGAAAGTCTCTCTTCCTCCCTTCGGGCCTGCGTCTCTGCGGTGGAGAAATTGTCTTGGGAGGTCCAGCAACTCAAAGAGGATATGTCCTGCTCCCCACCTGCACAGGCCAGTATCTCAGTCATTCGGAGTAAGCATCCCTTTGCCCAAGAGAGGAGAAATTGTGGGTACACACCCCGGGGCACCCTGTGGTTTTACCTGTGTGACCAAGGAGAGGACATGAGGAAGTGGGATGGAAAACCTGCCTCGACCCTAGATGCACAGGTACATGAGTTGCAGGGAAAAACAGTCACAAAAGGGGGTTCTTCCAGGAAAACTGCTGCTCTGGTTTCCAGAGAGCAGCTCCCCAGGCAGAGCAGAAGGGCTGATTCCACTTCCGATCTTAATAAAGAGACTTCTGATTCATACTTAAAAGAAGTGGGTAGTGGGTACGATGACCAGAAATAAAGGGGCCCTGCCTTCAGCCAGGTGGAGGAAAGGGGCAACCGGGTTTACTGGACTGTGTGGATTCGATGGCCTGGCACATCAGACCCACAGGAGTATAAGGCTTTTGTAGACACCGGTGCACAGTGTACCCTGATGCCATCAAGCTATAAAGGGGCAGAACCCATCTGTATTTCTGGAGTGACAGGGGGATCCCAAGAGTTGACTGTATTGGAGGCTGAAGTGAGCCTCAGGGGGAATGAGTGGCAAAAGCACCCCACCGTGACTGGCCCAGAGGCTCCGTGCATCCTTGGCATAGASTACCTCAGGAGAGGGTATTTCAAGGACCCAAAGGAGTACCGGTGGGCTTTTGGTATAGCTGCCTTGGAAATGGAGGAAGTTAAACAGCTGTCCACTTTGCCTGGTCTCTCAGAGGACCCTTCTGTTGTTGGGTGCTGAGGGTCGAAGAACAACGGGTGCCGATCGCTACCACGACAGTGCACCGGCGGCAATATCGCACCAACCGAGACTCCCTGCTTCCCATCCATAAGCTGATTCGTCAACTGGAGAGCCAAGGAGTGATCAGCAAGACTCGCTCACCCTTTARCAGTCCCATATGGYCAGTGCGAAAGTCTAATGGAGAGTGGAGACTAACAGTGGACTGCCGTAGCTTGAACGATGTCACACCACCATTGAGTGCTGCCGTGCCGGACATGCTAGAACTTCAGTACGAACTGGAGTCAAAGGCAGCCAAGTGGTACGCCGCAATTGATATCGCCAACGCGTTCTTCTCGATCCCTTTGGCAGCAGAGTGCAGGCCACAGTTTGCTTTCACTTGGAGGGGCGTCCAGTACACCTGGAATCGACTGCCCCAGGGGTGGAAACACAGCCCCACCATTTGCCATGGACTGATCCACACCGCGCTGGAACAGGGTGAGGCTCCAGAACACCTGCAGTACATTGATGACATCATCGTATGRGGCAACACAGCAGAAGAAATTTTTGAGGAAGGGGAGAGGATAATCCAAATCCTTCTGAAGGCTGGTTTTGCCATAAAACAAAGTAAGGTCAAGGGGCCTGCACAGGAGATCCAGTTTTTAGGAATAAAATGGCAAGMTGGACATCATCAGATCCCAATGGATACGGTCAATAAAATAACAGCCATGTCTCCACCAACCAGCAAAAAGGAAACACAAGCCGCCTTAGGCATGGTGGGCTTTTGGAGAATGCATATTCCAGATTACAGCCTGATTGTAAGCCCTCTCTATCAAGTGACCAGGAAGAASAACGATTTCAGGTGGGGCCCTGAGCAACAACAAGCCTTTGAACAAATCAAACRGGAGATAGTTCAGGCAGTAGCCCTTGRGCCAGTCCRGGCAGGASAAGATGTAAAGAATGTGCTCTACACCGCAGCTGGGGAGAAKGGCCCTACCTGGAGCCTCTGGCAGAAAGCACCAGGGGAGACGCGAGGTCGACCCTTGGGGTTTTGGAGTCGGGGATACAGAGGATCCGAGGCCCGCTATACTCCAACTGAGAAAGAGATATTGGCAGCATATGAAGGGGTTTGAGCTGCTTTGGAAGTGGTTGTACTGAAGCACAGCTCTTCCTGGCACCCCAACTGCCGGTGCTGGGCTGGATGTTCAGAGGGAGAGTCCCCTCCACACATCATGCAGCTGATGCTATGTGGAGTAAGTGGGTTGCGCTGATCACACAGYGCAAGTAGGGACCCAAGTAGGAAACCCCTGTCGCCCAGGAATCTTGGATCAGTGATCACGCACTGGCCAGAAGGTAAAGATTTTGGAATGTCCCCAGAGGAGGAGGTGACGTGTGCTGAAGAGGCCCCACTGTATAATAAACTACCAGAAAATGAGAAGCAATATGCCCTGTTCACTGATGGGTCCTGTTGTGTTGTGGGAAGGCATCGGAGGTTGAAAGCTGCTGTTCAGAGTCCTGTAAGACAAGTTGCAGAAACCACTGAAGGAGAAGATGAATCGAGTCAGTTTGCAGAGGTGAAGGCCATCCAGCTGGACTTGGATATTGCTGAGCGAGGAAAATGGCCAGTACTGTATCTCTATACTGACTCGTGGATGGTAGCAAATGCTCTGTGGGGGTGGCTGCAGCAATGGAAGCAGAACAACTGGCAGCGCAGAGGTAAACCCATCTGGGCTGCTGCATTGTGGCAAGATATCGCTGCCTGGGTAGAGAACCTGGTTGTAAAAGTATGTCACATAGATGCTCACGTACCCAAGAGTTGGGCCACTGAAGAACACCAGAACAACCAGCAGGTGGACCAGGCTGCTAAGATTGAAGTGGCTCAGGTGGATCTGGACTGGCAACACAAGGGTGAATTATTTCTAGCTCGCTGGGCCCATGACACCTCAGGCCACCAAGGAAGAGACGCAACATACAGATGGGCTCGTGATCGAGGGGTGGACTTGACCATGGACACTATTGCGCAGGTTATCCATGAATGTGAAACATGCTGCCATCAAGCAAGCCAAGCGAGTAAAGCCTCTTTGGTATGGAGGGCGATGGTTGAAATACAAATATGGGGAGGCCTGGCAGATTGATTATATCACACTCCCACAAACCCGCCAAGGCAAGTGCTATGGGCTCACCATGGTGGAATTAACCACTGGGTAAACATATCCTGTGCCCCATGCCACCGCCCAGAACACCATCCTGGGCCTTGAAAAGCAAGTCGTATGGCGACATGGCACCCCAGAAAGAATTGAGTCGCACAACAGGACTCATTGCCAAAACACCCTCATAGACACCTGGGCCAAAGAGCACAGCATTGAGTGGGTATATCACATCCCCTATCATGCACCAGCCTCCCAGAAAATCAGACGCTACAGTGGACTGCTAAAGACCACACTGAGAGCACTGGGTGGTGGGACATTCAAACATTGGGACACACATTTAGCAAAGGCCACCTGGTTAGTCAACACCAGGGGRTCTGYCACTYGAGCTGGCCCTGCCCAATCAAAACCCTCACGTACTGTAGAGGGGGATAAAGTCCCTGTAGTGCACGTRAGSAATATGCYGGGGAAGACAGTCTGGGTTACTCCYGCCTYGGGCAAGGGAAAACCCATTCGTGGGATTGCTTTTGCTCAAGGACCTGGGTGCACTTGGTGGGTAATGCGAAAGGATGGGGRAGTCCGATGTGTACCTCAAGGGGATTTGGTTTTGGGTGAAAACAGCCAMTGAACTGAGGTGTATAATGCTAATTGCTATATAATGCTGTATGTCACATCAATGCTATTGCAGTAAGAATCATCCAGGTTAAAGAAGAATGAACTCTGATGAAACCGAGCAAAGTGCAATGATGATAGACCTGGACGAGCGCAGCGATAATGAAACCAGAACTGGCTTCAGGATGCAAAAATCCAACATCACACACCATCTCTCCTGCCCTGAAAGACTGTTATGACAGATGGAGCCCAAAGTCATGAACTAAATGAACTCAATGGACATTTTAGAGGGATGCCCATAGACTAAGGGAATGATATCTGTGCATATATCTCAAAAGACAGGAAAAGTGGTGATGATTAATTGGGATGTATCGGAAAATGTGAGACCTGGGCATGATGTAGATGGTATAGAATAAGGGGTGGATATTGTCCTGGTTCCGGCTGGGACAGAGTTAACTTTCTTCCCAGTAGCTGGAGGGTGTGCTGTGTTTTGGGTTTGGTAATAAAGGGAACGTTGATGGCCCATTGATGCTTTGGTTGTTGCTGGGTGGTGCTTGCACCAGGACTTTTCACCCTCTCCTGCTCTGCCAGGTGCAGGGGGAGCTGGGGGTAGCACAGCCGGGGCGGTTGATCCAGCTGGCCAATGGGGTATTCTATACCATGTGATGTCATGCTCAGTATAAAACTAGGTTGGGGAGGACTGGGGGACTCATCTGGCGCGGTTCGTTCAGAACACGTGGGTGGTGAGCAGTTGCATTGTGCATCACCTGTTTTTTATATTCTATTATTGTTGTTGTTATTGTTGTTATTAACTGTTCTACTTTGTTTTATTTCCATTATTAAACTGTTTTTATCTCAACCCGTGGGTTTTCCTTCGTATGCCCTCCCGATTCTCTCCCCCATCCTACCGGATTGGAGGGGTGAGTGAGCGGCTGCGTGGTGTTTAGTTGCTGGCTGGGGTTAAAGCACAACAGTTAGTCAGAATTACACGAACATGTTGTGAGCTTTTTTTAATAGATATGTAGGAATGCAAAACCAAGTCTGGATGCCTTTTTGTTGATGACTCCTTTCCTGGCCAGTTGATTTTGCGTTTTTGAAAGATTTTCAAATGGCCACTGAAGTCTGGCTTCGTATATTAATAAGTGGGAGAAAGCAAGATACTTTTACCACAGGTATCCTTGATTGGTATGGCGGTTGGTAGATATTGCGGAAGAGCCTACCAGGAGACTTTGCATAAATTCAAAACTCATTAACATCACAGGGAATTACCAGCAGTCGGTTGCAATGGTGATAATGTTTTCATGCTGACACACAGAGAGCCAGGAGGCATGACTGAGGCAGGCCTATTAAATACTGCTCCAAGCTTGACCTTCGGAAGTGTATTAGACCTTTGCTGAGATTTTATTCCCTTGGTATTGCAAATTTGTTCTTTTGGCTTAGCAGAGCTGAAGAACTTGCTCTTAATAGTCTGAAGCTGTACTTCAGGCTGTSATCTTAATTGGTAAACATGACAAATCCTTTAATTTTTCAAGGTTGAATTCAGTTCATCCTTTTTATTATGCAAAGATAGAAGTGCTCTTCCTTGGTCATTACTATGGCATGGGACTTAATTCTGTTGATTGCCAACGATGGTAAAAAAACCTTCAGCCTAACTGATAAACCATACCAAATTTAATGGGGATCACTTCCAAATGAGTATTTTGGTAATTGCAATAGTCCTCATTCTGCTTTTTCTTTTGGAATAACTACCACAATGTGTCTAAATAGTAGTTTTTTAGATGGACATATGCCTGCTCTTGAAAGACAGGGCTGCTTCCCTGGCAGGTTGTAGTGCTACACATCCTGTATTGCAGTGATAGTGAATGCCATTATGGATCTGTCACTGCCACCAGAATCCTTTCAAACTTCAAAATAGTGTTACACGTGTAGAAATACCATCCTTTACTCAAACAGTCTGCCGATAGCAGTGTCATCTGCCATTTTGTATTGCTGGGTCAGATTTTTCAAAAGCTAGCTATTATCTTCCGTTGAGTTTCCAGGTATTTTGCTGTATTTGTCAGCATGACCTTCAGTTAATACCTCAAGTGCCTGCCCACAGCCAAAGTCTATTGTAAGCAAACGCTGTCTGAACTCGAGTTTCACTCTGGATCAACTGGTGCAAGCAGYGCTAAGGTAGTGGGCACGTACAGCACTCTAAACCAGAGCTACCTGGGTAATTTTCAGGAAGGTCCTGCAAATATGTGCTCCTGCCAAGTCCTCTGTACATCTGTTACCATTTGGAAGAGGGGATTGTGCCTTGGTCTCTTCGAGTGCTGGTGGGATGTACAGTTCCCTTCACAGAGCAAGAGACACCTAACAGACGTGGCTAAGATGGGGTAAAAAGTATTTATGGGTAGGGTTCAGATTAACACTCTCCTAAGTGGTGTCAACAGTTCAAGTTACAGACTTCTTAAAGGCTAAAGCGGCCAGATGGATGTCTTCTGTAGTTATTTTAAAACTACTTACTTTTGTTTTGCAGAAACATTTTTTTTAAAAAATGGAAATATAAGATCTTAAAAAGAGGAATTGTCGCTGTATTTTACCAGTTTATTTAGCAGTTCTGTCTGAATTTATCCTGTTTTTTCCTGCTAGTATTTACAGGTGTCTTGGTAATTCCTCTACAGTAGGATGGAGAAAGGGCTAATAAACCACTGGGGTTTATTAAAAATTGTTTTATTGCTTGCTGAAGTGTAGTAAGTGGTTCTGTAAATCTGGCGTTCTTTCAATTTGGCAGAGCACCTGGAAAACTACCAACCATGTCCAGTGAATGTTTCAGCCTAATTAATGTTTCCTGACCTGTGTTGCTGCTCTGAAGCTCACCTGGGTTTGTACCAGGAAAGAGCAAAAACTTTATTTAGGGCAGAGAAGTGTGCTGAGCGATGAGTGTACGTCAAAAAGCTCTAAATTGGAAGTAAAGATGTCTTCTGGGATGGAAGGGCTAATCCGTGAGATCTCAGCACCAATGATGGGGGAGAGAGAGAATAACATCTTAAGGAGTCTTAAGGAGCTGTTTATCCCATGGTATGCCTCCAGGTCAGTGGATTTCTTGGTGTTGCTCTAGTCTGCTGCAGGTGTTGGGCTGTCTTCAGACCTGACTAAAATGCAGCATGGTTTTCAATAGCACAAAGCTAGTGGACTCTTGATAGAGCCTGCATGTCCCCCAGTATATAGATGATCTATATCAGTCTCCTTATATACCTTAAAGAAACGAAACCAAACCAAAAAAAMCAAGCCATTTAAAGGGGCTAGTTACTTGAGGACATCATACCTCTGATTCAGTAGGTGGGAAGCATTTTACTTGTTCCTGAGATCGGTCTCTGTCCTGTCTTGCATCAGTAAGTTGCGCTCTGTGAAGAGCTTAAAAAATAGAGTAACTAGGGAGACCATCAGGGTGATTGCTGCCTTGGGGATAGAACAACTGTTAGAAATCTCCCTTAAAACCACAAAAGAGGACCCTACAAATTTAAAAGTGGCAGATGTTTTCAGGGTTATAAGTAGGATGGTATAAGCACAGTGAGACTGGGTCAGGGGAATGCTCCAGGCGAAGGTGAGGAACTTGAAAGGGGGTGTAAGGGGAGAGTGGATTGGAAGGAGGGTGCAGATGCAGTCCTCCTGGAAGAAGACTGTTGCAGCAGTAAGTGGTGAGTGTAGTATGAGGCAAGGCAGAGGGCTTAACATGTTTGAATCTGTAATATGCCAAGTACAAGTGTCATCGAAGTCCTACGTCCTGTTTTCAGCATTTAAAAAGATGCATTAAAAAGTGATGCTGATCAGTGTTGTGCTGATGCACCTTTTCCTTTAGGAACACGCCAGTGAAAATAAATCAATTGCTCTAGCTGTCATTTCAGTCATACTTTCTTAAAGGAGCAAATTAGTATCACCATGCATAGTTACCTTCAATAATGGCAGTTGGACACTTTTTGAAAATGGACAAGCTTGTAGCTTTGAGATCTGAGTGGGGAGTGCTGATTAAATGTAACAACTCCGTATACCACCTTCTGTTACTGAAGTGAAGCAAAGGAAATGGCAGCTTAGGTCTGTTCCCCAGGAGCTCTGTAGAAATGATGGGTCAAAATCAGATTTTATTTTGAAATTGAGTCCTGTGGTTCTTATCAGATTGCTATAGTGTAAATGCTGCTGTACAATTAAAATTAATCTGTATCAATATTAGTCTTATTGCCTTACATTTTTATAGTTCTAGCTTCAGAGATAATTGTGTGTCATTAGCAGGCAGTCTGTATGTAAATAAACATGGTACAGTTGGATGCTGGAAACTGCAACACCTCCAAGAGCTCTAATCAAATATGGTGAACTCTGTGGGAAAGTTACTGTGCATATGCAAGGTAACTACTGTGCCAGTCTCTTAGATACTTGCTGTTGCAGGGGACTTCCTACCAGCTCTACAGAGTTGTGTTTGTAAACTGTTGAGGCTCTGCTGCTTGCAGCCCATGATGTGTCAGTGCTTTCACCAGCCTTGGTATTGTTTTATGTTATTCCAAAGAACCCGTATGCTTTTATCACTTTTTTTATAGAGGTCTCTCCCCTCTGGTGTTGATAAGATTCTTCCACTAGCTATTATGATTTGCTGTTGAATGGAAGTTTTTTCTTTAACTTCTCTCTCTGGTTTCCTCCCTTCCTGCCCCTGAAGTCAAACTGAGAATAAGAAATAAAGGTGAAACCTTTACCTTTTGGTTTTGTTCCAACCCTCAGCTGGTAGGTTTATGGGATGAGCAACATCTTCCCTTGAAATCTGCATTATTACCAGGTTGGTATGAAGGAATGATTGCCATTCTTACAGCTGCCAGTGGAGAGCAAATTAATCTTACATGTTGCTTTGGGTTTTTGAAGCCCAGTAACTTCTCCTGGTGAGAAGGATGTGATTAGTTCTACTTGAGATGCTRAGCCTCACTCCAGTTTTTACTCAGTCTCAGCTACTAACTGCTGGCTTTGGTACTGCACCAAGCTTTTGTTGGCTACTTCCCTTCCAGCAGTACCTGTTTGTTTCCCTTCCAGCAGTACATGTAGTGGGTGAAATATTAGAACTGTAAGTGTCAATGCAAGTATCTAAAAGAAATCATTGCATGACATTGCTCTGATAAAACAGAAGGGGTTTCATAGTATGTTGGCTAGCAGGAATAGTGCACACACTCTTCACTTTAAGGAAAACCAGGTTGTATGCTTACAGTGCAATGGCCAGTCTTCAATAACATCCTCAACACGTGTTTAAACTCTGTTTACATGGATGTGTAAACTTAGCTGCCTTGCACCTGATGCAGCGTTGCTGCATGCTTCTGTCACTTGTTCCACAGCAAGTTGTATTGTCACAGTCTTGAATGTTATAACCAGACTTGAGTTTGTGGCCATACGTGCCAGGAAACATCACAGGACACCGACCAGCCCGTGTCAGGCTGTGCCTCGTGCTGCGTATTGAGTGACTCTTGTGCTAAAGCTTTTGAAAACAAATCCAGAATGCTGGGTTAAAAGTTGCTGGTAAACCAACTAGCAGGGATTCTTTCTGATCTCCAGAGGAGCTGCTCTTTGAAGTCCATATCTCTTTCTCATAGCTTGGAGAAGGATTTCTAAAGATTTAGCGATGTTTGTTGTGCTGGATGAGGCCTTTCCTCCCTAGAACTCAACCACAGGGTAGCCTTTACTGTGCTGARTGCTCCTTGAATGCAAAGGCCAAGTAGTAGCAAGAAGAAAAGCCAGTATTATTTAGAGTGCTTTCTTAAAAAGCTTTTCCCCAGCTTTTATAGAATGCACTGATGGCTTAATGTGACACATCCTATTTTTAATGCAAACAGCTCCCTTCTGGATACCTAATGTTATCTAGAAAATGGGCAAGAGAAATAGCAGCTTTCAGGGCTTGGTATTGAGATTGGAGAATTTAAGCTGCATTACAAGGTCCAGTGAACAGGAATATGGACTGTCTCATGGTGGCTTTGTTGCAGGCTTGCCATCTGGCTAATTATCCAGTGGATGTGGGAGGCGTATGTGGTGGTTCCTTTGCTACCTGCAGGCCTCTGACAAGTTTGGGTAAGCTGTGGTACTTCAGGGTTTGCAAGGTAAAGCCTTCCTGTAAACTGTTGTTTTGCTGTTTCGGTGTACCAGGTACACACTTAGCTATGCAAAGAAATCAAAAGATTTTGGGCCACTCCAAAAGCAGATGCATAGCACTTGGGGTGTAGGCAGTGTGTGTCTGATCTGCGGCCACCAGCTAAAACTATCATACCTGCTCGTGTGATCTGCTATAACCCCTTTGCCTGCATTGCTGTTTGTAGCCGGCAAATTGTTGACCTATCTGGCCTTGCCCTGAGGAAAGGTTCTTCCCTGGTTAAGATAAAAATGGCACCCAAGCTCCATCCACTATGGTCTGCTGAAGAGGGGAGTTTTAAAAACAAAGCAAAATATTTCTTCTCTCCTYCAAATTGTTTTAATCTATACTATCTGTGAATTTGTCTCTACTAAAGAACTATTGAAAAAGGTACGAACCTGGACAACTGGTGGTGGAGGGTTTTAGTTCTGTCCCAAAATTTGTAGAAGGTGGGTAAGAGTCACAGAAACCTCCTGATGAGCCAAAATCAGTAAAATTTTCTGGTCAGTGGAAGAAACTTTTTTCCCAAACGTCCAGGAAAGAGGCTTATGGTCCACTTGGTGTGATGTGCCCCATCGTTGTGAAAACTGTTGTCTTATATATTGGGAAAGCCTTGCTGTAGCCCTCTTTGGTGGCACGCTGGGCTTCTGTGGGCCCTTCTGTCTCTCAAAAGAGCTAAAGGTAAGAAACTAGGTAGTTACCTCTGCTTTCCAGAGGAAGAGGTGGCAGACAGTAGAAACTTCAAATTAAAAATCTTTTCTCTAGAATAAATGATTGTTCTTTGGAAGGTTTAAATTTTCTATATGCAGTGTTGATTAAGAAGATGATAATTTTGTGGTGCTGTACCACTGTATCTTTAAGTATTCTCATAAATAACCAGGTCTAGATGTTAGAAAAATAGGTCTTGAACCAGATAGTTGTACTTAAAAGTCAGCTCTGTGTCAAGACAAAACGTCTGATTGGATGTGCCCCTGGTTAACATTGATTAAAATTGCAGTCTCAGTTAAGTAGAGTCTGATGATAGTGCCCTTGTGTTGCTATAGGCAACAAACATGTTGTAAACTTACTGAATATTAGATTTATATTTAATGTTTCCATAGTCTTTCTGGTAGAAACAAGGTTTCTTCCTGTAGATGAAGAGAGCTTTGACAGCCCTGTGAGTACACAGAAGCAATGCTAACAAGATCAGGGATTTAGATGTCTGTTCTCAATTGATTATTTTTTAAATGTCTTTCCACTGTGGCACAGGTTTTCTGTTTAAGTCTGTCTCTCCTTTGCTTCCTGGGTGGTCAGGGGCAAACACATTGGAACCACACAATGCTCACACTGCATATCTAAGGTTCAAAAATGAATTTTGAGTTTATACTTTAGCAATGCCTCTGAGATTCTGGCAGGTCTCCCTATGGAGGTACTGGCCACCTTCCTAAGAAACCGACAAGGCAGGTGAGGGTGAAACAAGGCTAAATGAACAGACTGTTTGCATCCACTTTCCTTTGCAGCTCAGCAGCTCGTGGCTCTCCTGGAAGCAGTAGGAATTCTCCAGTGAAAACAACCCAAAGAAAAATTAATCCTATCCTGGCAATGAAACAGTGTAGGGAACCTTACGGCTACTGAGCGCTAGACACTTGTGTTCCACAGATGATCTCTAATGTAATCTTGCAGCATTGATTTTTGCCTGTATACCCTCTGGTTGTTCTCCCTGAAGTCAGATGGTAGTCAGCAGCCATCGTAGGCTAAAAACATCCTTTTGCAATGAGCGTGACATGCACATCCCCTGTTCTCCCTGAATAGCCACCACTCCCCTTGTCCTACAGACAGGATGTTACAAGCTGGCTTAATACAGGACCTACAATTCTGCAAAGGTTTCACTTTCATATAGACAAGGAGTATATGAATGTGCCTTTACCAGAAATAAAAAAATACTTCTATAACAATTTTTGTCTCTTACAACTTAATGATTTGACTGTGTCTTTCAGCTAACTGGCATGGGATGTAACTATCGCTTTCATTATGAGCTGTTTATCATTTTCTTAAGTCTCTTTCATGGAAGGAACCTCCTGTCCATTATGGGATAGGATATTATGTAGGCAGTCCTTGGCTTCACGGAGGTGATGGCTGTTGGAACCATGTGGGAAAATGAATGGGTATGCAGTATTGTTCTCCATTTCCAGGAACTTCTGAGGGCGCATCTGTGCTGCAACCACATCAGTATAGTGTAGAGATACCTGAATTTATGTTAAACTAAGCGTCTCTGTCCAGACATCCCAGCATGGAGCCCAGCAGGACTGCAAGGTCTATCCCAAAAGGCAGGTAATTTAGCCTTCAGTGAGCTTTGTGCTTTTCTGATTAAAATATACTTCAGGTAATGTGTTTAAGCTGAGTTGTCATTCMACTGCACTGCAGTAACTTAGATAGTAGTGAGTCCCTCAGAGCATTGAATTTTTTTTAGCTACATGGAAGAGATTTGCCTCTAAACTATGCAAGAGTGCGTGCCAGTCATGCAGAGGTTGTATTGCCTCTTGGTTACTTCACTTCCTAACATATTCGAGCTGTTTCCAGTGAGGTTACTTGTAGAGGGAGAGTCTGGAGCAAGATGTTTTGATGTTCACTTACTTGACTTTAGTTTTATGGGTCCTAAAGGATATGTTTTATAGGTAACTCTGCAGGGGTGGCAGCGTGGAAAGCTGGGTACAAGTGTCTTTGCTTAAAAAATAGGGAAGAAAACTTGATTTCTCTTAATAGTCACTTGCTGAACTAAACTGTAATTAAATTTCCAGGCAATCTCTAAGCACTGCAGAATATTGCATGGAGTTGCAAGGCAATGATTACTGGGGGTGGCCTCTAGAGCTTTTGCAGAGGAACAGGGGATGGCCAGAAATGCTGCCATGTTCCCTCCTAAAAAACTGTCTGGAAAGTGTTTTGGGAGGAGGATTTTTTGCATCCTGCAGCTGCTGGAAAAGTGTTTCAGAACAGGGCAACCTGTGTGGATTGGCCTCTGCTATCTGTTCTGTTCTTGCTTGAAAGAATTTTACTCAGTAAACTTTTTTCAAATATTTTTGGTGATTTTTGTAGGTGACTCTATGCTGCCATGGTGCGCTAAGCTCTGGAGGCAACTGGAAACAAYTGAAGACCTCTACAATGCCCCTGTGAAAGCCATCAGATAAGAGTTTTAAATTACCTGTATGGCTTGGCTGTGCCTATAAAATAAATAAATGAATGGGTGGGCAAATAGAGACTTATGTGAAGACTCCTCCAGATGCTTTTGTAGAGGTATGTTCAAAGGAGCAACTACACAGGACCTTTTTTCTAGTAAGTATTTGTTTCAGGACAGTCACGTCAAATATAGTAAATGTGTGAGTTAAAATGGAAACTTCTGCTAGACCATTGCTGGGTCAGTGTGTTGTGTGGAGAAAACTGATGTAAAAAGTTGGTGCCGATTGATTGTAGTATTGATGTGCCTTGGTTCTGGCTTCGAGCTGCTATGCAGGGTTTTGTCTCTCGAGGGCAATTAGCCCCAAAGGACTAAACATGCGATGTTATTTCCTGGCCAATCTGTAATGCGCCCAGCTCCTTGACGCAGCCCTTTTATTCACAAACATCCATACAATTGTGCTCAGCAGAGATAGCAGAGATTTGAGGCTTTCTTGCACAGGGAGTTATTTTGGTTGAGACTTTTTCTTGATTAAGATGTCAGTATTTTGCATGACACAGTTCTGCAGCACCTGAGGACCACCTGAGACATGACGCAGACTGTCGCATCAATGACAAGTTGTAGTAGAGCAGAGCAAAAGAGCCCCTGGAGAACTTCAAAGCAACAACCCATCCATCAGCCCCATACACAGAAGAGGGAGCCACAGGCTTGTCGGGTGTGCAGCGGGATGGGATTTTTGCCATGAAAGCAGCAATTAAGCTATAATTAGGCAGCAATAGGGATGATGAAGAAATACCAGAGGCCAGTGACCTGTAACAAGGCTTCTGGTGGGAAGGCACAGCCCTTGAAAGTCAAATCTTTTCCAAGGTCAGAATTTCAGAAACCTTGGTAGACACAAACCTGCCACCAAAACCTGGTGGGATGGAGGGAGCTTTTGCAGGGAATATTACATATAACACTTCGGTATCTGCATTGGGAGTGCACTTTTAGCTGTGGCTGATGACTGCAGTGGTCCTCTCAGCACCAGCCTCTTTTTCTAAACAAATCAGCATAAATTTACCTCCCTTTTCAGAATTTACAGGAGGAGAGGCCTCTGCCTTCTCCTAGATCCTTCTTATTTTCCTGCCCCCATAAAGTGGGTTGCACAGCCAAGGCCATCCCCTTCACAGTACAGGTATAGGAATCAACATGTCAGAGACCAAAAGCAGTTGCAGCATGAAGAATACCTTTAAGTTCGAGCAACATCCAGCTTTTTTGGCCACCATATTTTACATGGCACTTTGAGAAATTCTTGTTAATATCATGGGGAGATAAGTCACTCAGTTAATCACTTAAAGCATTAATGACTCTGGTTTTGGGATACCTGCTTTTTTTGCAGTGTACTTCTCAACACCTGGTCGTCAGCAGACCAGAATTTGGAGAGGGTTGTTTTTCCTACAAATACTCAAGGCTGCATATTGTTTTTATCGCTTCTGTGAATAAGCAGTACTGCTTTCTGCTGCTGGARGAGAGCAGCATCTGGTTAGGTATGTATGCATGTCCTGTACCAATCTGAACAAGACACATTTCTGCACCCTGGAGACAAATAGTGAGGCTTCAGAGATGTCTGGTTAGTTAGTTGTCAGCCTGTTTTCTGATATTCTTCAACTTCCCTTCTTCTTTCAAGCAAGCACTTACAGATGTCCTGTGTGAAAGAGACAGTTAAGCAGAGAAACACTTTTCTATCCAAGTTTAAAGAAAGTTTCTGGGAATATTACTGCAAAAGTAGAGAATGTAGTGGTTACTACGCACACTTTTTAAGAAGAAAAGTGCGTGGGGGTGTAGTGGAAGGGATATTGGGAAGAGACATGCAGAAACAGTGCTTTGGTGGAGAAATTTGGATTATGATATTATTGCTCATTGTTGCAATCTCAACCCAGTGATGTCTGTCAGGTGGTAACAGGTAATCATATGGAACTTGCCAGGCATTTCACTGGCTAATGTAATTGAATTTGATTTTAAATATGTAATAAGCTATTTTAAAGTTTCAAGACAAATGTTTATTTCAGAATCAGTCTGTGTGAAAGAAACTTGCTACTGTATAAATAAAACATTCAGAAGAACATGTGATATCAACACTTCATGATCAAACTAGCAAACTGGGAAAGCTACTATCTGAACAATTGGTGCATAGGTTTGATGTGCAAAGCCCCAGCTTCTTTGGTAATCGTCTCTTCAGGGGCATGAAAAAGATTTTCAGGTTATTAAGCTGAACTAGTTGAATAATAATTTCACAGTTGAGAAATCAATTGGGAGTTGGAAGAAGGGAAGGAAGCTTACTTTTGCTCCAACTGTGAAAGAGGTCTGAGGCAGACACCTGTTTGTTTTGAAATCTTGTTGGACCTGAGGTCAGAAATTTGATCAGTTTTGCAACACATTGCTTCAAAACGTGCATTTATCATCTTAGATGTGCGGTGCTTTTAAGACTTTTCATTGCTTTTTAAAAGTGGGATTTGTGCACTTGATCTCCAATTTCTATTCAAATGTCGTTTCAGCAGAAAAGTAGGAATTTGCGGGGAGGGAAATCAGATTAATTTATCATGACACCAGCTACTGGATAAACATAACTAGGGGTGATTACTTTTGTATGCAGGCTGTTACCAGTAGCAAAAATAGTAACTATGATGTAAGACTAGATTTAGTGGCAAATTGAAAGTTAACCTTGTCTGAAAAATAGAGACCAATCATCAGAGTAAAAACTAATGCATAAATAGAAAGTTAGTCAATGACTCAAATTTATGTTCCATGCTTGCTGGTTTTATTTTTAAGTCACTGATGTTAATAAGGGTGTAAATCACTTAAACTCATCTTGCTATCTTTACCTCGCAATTCAAGGCAATGAAAACAACCAGTGCCGCAAGGATCTGGCAGTAGCAAAGATGTGTTTTCCCTTGCAAGTTCTACATACCAGGTCATTCTAACCTGCTGAAGCCCTGTGCCTTCATGCTCTTCTGATCGGTATAGCACAGCTGGGTCTCCACTCTAATGTTCTGTAAAACTTTATGGAGCCTTGTCTCAACATGTTCTGTTGGTTGAGTTTCTGTTGTTCTCATTAATAAATGTTTATTTGCACTACTTGCTGTTTCAGAAAGCTTACTGCTAAAGACTCAACTGTTCTAATACAGTTGTGTTTTCTCTTGCCATAGAAGAATGTCTGCTCATGGAATCACTGCAAAAACGAGAATAAATTTTCCTCCTAGAAATAGTTGCCCATGGACTAACAATCATTGTATTATATACAGTGTCTTCATTCAATAGCTTTGGTCCTAATCTCGAGGCATAAAGTTCATCAGTCCTGTCTTACTGCAGTGCTGGGAGGATAAGCTGGATTTTTTGGGGAGAGTGAGGCCTGAAAATCCTTCCGTTAGCATCACCATAGACACATTACAGCACACTATGTGGAACTAGGGGGAAAGGGCCACAGTTGTGCATAGGGCAGGCACATTCTTCCAAGAAGCCTCCCACCTCTCTCTGGCCCTTAGCAAGTCAACAGGTTTTTACCACCAACACTTCTATGATTCAAAGGCTGGTTTACTTGAGGAGGTGAGGCCTTGCTGGGTTTTGTTCCCTGTAAGACTGAAAAACTTCGATGATGTGGGTAGGGTACGGAGCAAATTAGGAAAAGAATTGGGCATAAAGCGCTGGAACTCTAAACTAGAAAGGATGACTTTGGCTTCTCAAAGCTTCAATCRAAGAGTGGTCCTGACTTGCGGTGGTGTTATTCTTCCACGTTTGCTGGCTGGGTTAGCTCTCATCTGCTTTGGTAGGAAGATGTTCTTTTTATAAGAGCAGCTCAGTCCAGAACTGTGGATGGTCACATAAGATCGTCATGCTGCTTCATGCAGCATCACTTGTGATGGAAGTGGTGCAGGCCAAATCATGCAGTCTCTGATACTACTAATTATTTGTTTGGCAAAAATATGGTTGTGAGTTCTTAAAAGCATTCAACACTTCAATTCTAGGTGAGGGAAGGGATCCTGCCACAGGGTTATGTTGCACACTGCTCACCAGGAAAATSTTCCTAGAGAGCTTAAGTGGAGCATGTTTGATCTGGGCCATTGAGATTTGCTAACTTTGAATTCTGCAATGGTATTTTTAGAATTCATTTCCAAATACGGAGCCATGCTATAATTTCTATGCAGGACCAGAATACCATGTCAGCTGACCCTTATAAATGCTTGAGTGGATCTGGAAGAAGCACATCTGTGTCTAATGAATCTAATTAGAAATTAAAAACTTGCATTTTTATAGCTTTGGGTGAGTAGAAAAGGATTTTAATACAGAGTCTTTGTCTTGATGTATGCATGATGGTGGGAGGGGAAGAAAGGTGACCCTGGGAAACCTTTCACTAATTTCTTCCAGTTTTTGAGGCATGTGCACGAAAGCCCACTATGTTTCAGTCTTTACATATTGTTTGAATCTCTAGAGGTAAATGCTATTACGCATTTCATCATATTGGTTAAAATGTGAATGCCCAGAATGCCATTGATTTGCCCCACTTCTTCGCTGTGGTAAGTGCTGCATTGAAGCACCTCTGTGGCACACAGGAAAATGGCAGCATATTTTCAGCAGCATGTGGAAACGTGAAGGTGTGTCATGAGATAATTATTGAAGTGCAGAGCCTGCCTCTATAATGTAGTTTGGTTGCAGAAGGATGGGAGGCTTATGCGACAGTGAGTCTGTCCATTTTCCCCTGRCATACATTTTTGTTGGCTGATACAAGCGAATTTTAAAGCTCTCTTCCAAAGATAAATATGATGCTATATTTCAGGTTCACTGAAAAACAGCAGTAGGGTAGAAGAGACCCAAATGAGTKCCCCACTGTGGGAAGGACGGACAGAATTCAGGCAGGCTGGGGTCGGCGTGGCAGCTGCCTGCAAGCTGGGCCATGCACTCCTGGCTCTCGCCTGGTCCAAGTGATGCTTTCTGCTTCCTGACAGTGGTGACTGAGGAGGGATATTGCAGTGAGCTGGGGAGAGGATGGTTAAAGAGCAAAATAAACAAATCTTTGTGTAACCAAGATTCATTAGTTTCCTGATCAGGGAACAGCCTGTTACTTTTTTTAGAAGGATATCAGAAGGGTTGCGTTTTAGAGAAAAAAACTGGCTATGGAGCAGTGTAATAACAACCAGCAGAGTAACAAYTTGTAAGGTACAAAGCATGTTAATGAAGGGTGAACTTTGACCACATGGTAGCACAGCACTTGGGCTCAGGACTGTATGAGATGATTCAGAAAGGCCCCTCTGAGCATAATATTTTGTTAACTTTCATGTAAGCTTATTCCTTCCACTCTGTGCTTCAGCTTCTTTGTTCCTGGTTCTCTGATGCATCTCCTATTGTCCCCAGTAGCCCAATGTTCCTCTGTATATTGGTTGGGGTTGTTTTTTGTTTAAATGATAGCTTGCGATTTCCTTCAGGCGGAAGATGAAAGAAAAAAAATCTAAGCAACAGATTAAATTGCTCTGTGAAAGCCTCAGTTACAATAATGCTGGCTTTTCACTCTCCCACACAGATTGAGTGGAAGATGTGTTTGGGAGAAGAACCATATTRGAGAAACCTGCACTAGTGTTTCAGACCCTTTAACTGAATTAGCTGTCCATCACATCATAACAGAGCATAGCCACTCAAACCCTGCTATGCTCCATTTTCATTAGCAGAGTTCCTTCTTTTGMTTGTACGAATTAATTTCAAAATCTAAGTCATAATAAAAATTCATTCCTTTCTGCAGTTCCCATGTTCTGGGGCAAAGTGCAGTGACTGTGCCCTTGCACAAAGTCATCTGTCACCCGACTTCCCTAGCCTGTGCGCATCTCAAGGAGAGTGGTGCCTTGGCAGCCTGGCTTTGAGAGCAGTCCCTCCTCAGGCCCCTCACCTGGCGTGGGCAGGGAGGGGTGTGACCAGCCAGATTCGGTGCAAACCATCTGCTTCTCACAGCGGTGCTGGGTAATGATCTCGGCATGTTTCGTGCCCTGGGAACTTTGTGCAAACATGTTTTCATATGGTGGATAACAAGGAAGTCCTAAATGTTTCCAGCCTGCAGAGAGGCTGTGAAAGCAGTGGCCGAATCAGGGGTGGGTCAGATGCCAGCAGTCAGCAGGGATGGTGATGCCGTGGACTAAAGAGAGTCACTCCAACACACACGGCACTGACAGATTGAGCCCTGGCACACAGAGCTTTGCTTGCTCAGCCACTTCTGCAGGGAAGGCGCTTCACTGCGCTGTGCTTGTCTCTGTGGAGACAAGCTGTTCTCTCTGCACAGCCCAGGGCATCCGTCCCAGCCCTCTCCTGTTTCTGCCACCAGCCTGCAGCTC
Organism: Oceanodroma leucorhoa; assembly: GCA_030449065.1. NCBI lineage: Eukaryota > Metazoa > Chordata > Aves > Procellariiformes > Oceanodroma > Oceanodroma leucorhoa. The sequence continues at coordinate 4,962,877 of JASVER010000077.1, forward strand.
TAGGGGTGGTTTTGCTAACCACTAATTGCTTGTTTCATTCAAACAGGGAAGGAAGGGTCTTGGTGGATGTGGCTTTTCTCCCAGTATCTTAGATTTCAGAGCTGCTTTCTGTAACGCTACAGTGCAGGGGAGGCTCATTGTGTTCTGTGCAGATGGAGCTATGAAAAGTAAGTCGTCGTGATCTGTAAACCCTCATCCTCCTGGGGTGCTTCTTGCAGGCTGTGCATAGCCAGAGTGGGGCAGTGTCCTCCGAGCTGGCTGAGTGTGGTGGGAAAGGGAGAGAAGAGGGGATGCAGTGCCTGGGGACAACAGAGCAGGTTCATTCTCCCAGAAACCTATTTCCCCCTTCTCCAAGATTGCACACCTTCTGACCTTCAAAAAAGGGCACAAGCTTCATGGAAACTCAGACACAGGTTTTCCATGTGGTAGTGTGCTGGTTAGGTGGAGTAGCACAGCAGTTTTGGAGCTCATATAGGGCTCAAGAAACATACTTACGCACCTGATACCTCAGAGCTGGGACAAAAGACTGAGGGAGAGATGTTGCATTGTCTGCCACAGCTACTCCTGGAATTAAAAGATGTTGGCGTTCCTGCTAACGTGGTCCTGCTCTTTAGTATGGTGGAGCCCCATTTAGTCAGTACCTGCAGAAAATAAGGTATCTGAGTTGGATCTTCCAGTTGGTTTCATTGCTGGAAAGAAGGAGCGCTATTATCTTTGAAGCCATGTTGTTTGGGTTGTGAACAAGAGAGATTTTCCATTGTCTTTTCCCCCATCCTTTTTTTGATCTGTCTTTTTCAATAATTGATAGCTGCTAATCAGACTGTTCCAAAATGAGCAGAGTAAAACAGAGCTAGTTTTGTTAAGTTTTACTGCTCATGATCCTTTTTTCCACCCTAACAGAGGTACCCAGAACGTCTTTTCTCGCTGTGCTGCTGGTGGGCAGAGCACAAGCAGCCGCAGAAGTCCTGTCCATCTGCAGATGGAGGACAGCATTGCATTGTCTCACATGTGGAAGCAGGGGGCTCAGGGCTTTACTGCTTTCACATGGAAAGTTTCTTTTCTGGCAGGTGTGGTCATCTGTCTGTTAAGGACTGAGTCCTGAGTCCTGTTTCTTTTTTGTATCGGCCTACATAAGTGACTGCTAATAAAATCTGCAATTTACCAGGCCACCAAGATGAAAAGCTCTGTTGTCCTTCATCAGTGCCATCATTAAGGCACCAGGGTTAATCTTACGAAAGGAATTGGCAAACTGACAAGTCAATTTTTTTTTATCTAATTGCCCTTGCATTTTGATGATCAGTTGGAGCCATTGACCTTTAAATGAGTCAAAACCTTCAAATCACTGTCTTGGACAGTAAACACCTTGACATAGTTTCCAAAACCAATGATAAATTACAGCAGTAAAAGCTCTAAAAAAAAGTGAGATAAATACACCTTCAGCAGGTTAGATGCTTCCTTCTGAAACTTGCTATATGTGAGCTGAGACAAATACAAAAGGAAAAGAAGTCAAATGTAAAAGAGGTAAATCTGCTGGCTGCCTTCTCATCTGGTGACTCTTGTGCAGTGTTTTAGGCCTTTTTCTGATTGGCAAGCTGAGTATACTGGTCCTAAAAATCTTAATAAGCCTTTTGTAAATGAGTTTTAATTTGTTAATTAAGAATTTCTAGCTATGGTTATGACCTGCAGGGAAATGTTTAATTGGCTGTTTTCCCTAGCTGGTTAAATGTCTTCTTACTAGAAAAGAAGAAGAGTGTATGCTTACGGGATTTGAATGCCTCAGACCTAGTGTAAGCCAGGATCCCTGTGCTTAACACTGCTGCAGAAATTTTCACCTGTGACCTCTGTAAGGCAACTCTCCACTTCAGCCAGCAGAGCCAGCACTCGCTTGCCTGCCTTGGTTTGCTCTTCCCTCGGATATCAATGCAGGTAGTGGGAGGCAACAGAAACATGCTCTTCCCTGATGGAGCAGGGGCACAGGTTTCCTATAGAGGTGGAGTCTCCATCCCTAGGAATATTCAAAAGCCATCTCGTCGTCGTCCTGGGCGTCCGGCTCTAGGTGGCCGTGCTTCAGCAGGGGTTTTGGACCAAATGACCTCCAGAGGTCCCTGCAAACCTCAGCCAGCCTGTGGTTCTTCTCGTCTAGAAAAAGAGGCAGGGGAGGGATGCACCTTCACAGTCGCAGTAAGGCATGCTGTGAGTCAGCAGCTAGCAGAGGTGCAACAGGCCAGAGAGGAGCAGGGGGGACATTTGCAGCCACCAGCCTGTGTTTGGGAGAGGGATGGCCAAGGCACGAAAGATGATGCTTGATGTTCCCAAATGAGATGAGGGTGACTAGAGATTGTGCGTGGAACCAAAACATGGGCCTGGGTCCGTTGTCAGATGGGAGTGCCTACATATAACCTGGACTGGCTTTCCAGCATCCAAACAATGTTCCCAGCTATCTGCTAGAAAGCCCATTGAATTACTGGATGCTGCGCTAAATTCCACTTGTTTGTTTGTAGTTAAGTACCCATAAAACTTTGGTTAGATAGTCTGGAGAAGCTGTAGAAACTCATTCAGTGCTTCTTACAGTGACACCCACTTTCCCTTCTGCAGAAATGCAGCCACTACTGGAGACAGCGGTACGCCTTGGGTGTGCGGAGCAACATGGGGAGAAGGCACTGCGTCAGCAGGATCATTGCCATCACTTTCAGTTAGTTGGGACAGGGCTTTCCTACTCAAGTGCAGAATGCTTCAGTACCTTGCACAGACCTGCTTTCTGCAGTACAGAAGACGACCAGAAGAATAATTCTATAAAAGTAGTTTTGAACCTTTTTGCAATTACAGTGATTCGTCACTGCGCTGCAGCTTCCTTTTTAAATGCCTGGTTCTGGCTGAAAACAATCCGAAGCTTGAATTCATATTTCAGCATGTTGCAGCCAAAATCTGGAAATCCAGTCACGTCTGTGTACAGCCATTATTGAGTTTAAAAAGAACTGTATGTCTGCAACAAATGGCACCCCATTTGTCTTCATCTAATCATCGATGAAATTCTCCACTGCTAAAATAATCTCAGAAAATTTGGGGTGAATCTCTGGTTGAAAGTAACTGTCTTGTAGCAGTGGCCATATGGAAATGCCTGTTGCAGCATAGCTATGAAGGGTGAAGAAGCCCTCTTTCTCCATTCCCACATAAAACTCTTCTAAGTAGAGTGTTTCATTTCAGAGAGCAGCCACATGGCGTTACCACTGTTGCAAACCACTGCACTGATTCAGATGCATTGAGATGAGCAGACAGTGTGAAGAAGTGGATAGAAAATGACTGAGGATTGTGTGTGCAAGAAAACCTTTAAAGCAAACACTGTTGGAAGAGTGAACAATATTCTGCTTATTAATGTAGATTGGAATTTCCTGCTAGCTGAGAATAATGCAAAGGTCACTCTCCAGCTGCAAGCAAATAGCGTGTGGTTGATTCTAAAATTAGTTAATCTCTAGCACTTCCATTTCTCTTCCCTGCATTTCTTATTCTCTACCTTAGGCCTGGGAATCCTATTAAAAATACTGCAGGCTTGAAAGGAAATTAATTCTTTCTTTTTTTTTCTTCTCTGTAAACTTCTGTAAACTGCTGCAGTTGAGATAACTAGGTATCTGTTGCCTATCATTATGGCCAGGGTATTATTATGGCCCTAAAACACTTTCCGTAGGCTCGGTGACATGATTTTAACTCTCGAATGGCTTAGAGTTATCCTTTCCTCCCCATCAGCTGGAGTTTGTGGGCACAACCATGTTATCAACCATTTTACACTGACTTTTTAAAAGTCTCTTTTATCACCTGAGCTCTGAGATAAGCTCAGGGAGAACCTGAATAATGGCCTCAGAAAACCCTCAATTTCATGGTGTGATGATGCAGCACCATGGCCAGGCTGGAGATGGGAAAATTGTTGGAGCCTTGGATGGAAAGGACAACAGCACTGCAGGCATAAAGCTGCCCCTGTGTTAGCTGACATGCAAGGCAATGCTAACTACTGAGGAAAATAACTCCAGAGAGCACCTGCTCCTGCTTTAGGGCATCTTGCAGAAGGGTTTTAACCTGACAGCTGTATAAAATAAATGACTTCAGAGCAGAAACACCTATCTTGGGACATGTGGCTGATCCTTTGCCTGCAGAGCTGCTTTGTATGGCAGAGAGGTGGTGATCCTTAGAAAGGCTGTGGCCAGCTGATAACACAGAGGAACTCGTCACATTTGAGTGAGTTTAAACACTGAGAGCCCATTGCGCTGTCTGGATATAATAAACTGAGTCCTTCTCTCTGCAGAATATTACTGGGAAGATACTAGTTAGTCTGACACACATCACAGGTTGGATGGCCACTGAGTTGCTGTTCTGCATATTGAGTATTGTGTATCTAAGCCTAAGGTGAGATCTAGGCACCTCTGTTCTGTAGGTGGATCTTACTGCTCTGCACATGCTACTGGTACCTGCTTTTGGTAGAGCTGTGTTAAAGCAGATACGAACACAGCGAGGCATGTGGGACATCATTTCATCATGCAGCTAGTCATATCATACCAAGAGAGTATTTTATAATAGATAAAAGTCTCATTTTTTAAAGCCCTTGTAGTTAGGACAACGTGATCTGGAATGCCCTGTATCTAGGGAGCACTATGGACAGGACACCGCAGGAGGGAGAACTGACAACACTGCTCAAGTGTTGCAAAAGCCTTGGGCATCTTTGCTTTTTCTCCAGCCTGTCCTTCTTCTGCAGCTTGTTTAGTGGGACGGGCAGTGATATGTTTGATAGCTTCTCTGATCCCCTTGTTTATGGTGAAACTTGTAAGAATTTTAATTTTAATCTCTTGTTAAACATTCCTAATCAACAGAGTCACAGAGTTTATCAAATCATCTAATTCCTACCTTGCTTCCTGGGGCTAGAGCTGTTTGCAAAGTCAGAAGTTTTCCTTCTTCTCTGTAATAAATGTAGAACTGTAATCCTAAAGTGTAAACACAGTTTTAGGATTCAGGGTTTCTCACTTTTTAGGCGTAAGACCCAGGATAGCTGGCTCCTGTCACCTCTTCAATATTCTGCGTGTTTAAACAGATCACCTGGCTAAGCAGACTAATGGGAATTTAATACAACAGATGTTAAATGCAGAAATACCTTTTAAATGTTGATTGTATGGAGATGTTCATGTTCTTATATATGGAAAGAGGAGAACATCTTAGATGTTATGTTCTCTCTCGTAATTTTGTTTTGACAGTGATGAGAGTGCTTAACAAGTAGAAGCACGCTGTTACACGAATGTAAAACTCAAGCAATGCAGTTAAAAGAAAAGGTTTTTCTTCAAGTTTCCTTGGGGGACTGCGAGCAGAGTGTGGTCTGCAATCTTGTGTTGGATCTCAAGCATGGAAATCTCTGTACTGATAAAAGCTACAAAACAGAAAAACCAGCCATCGGTGATGTGTCTACTTATACAGAACACCCAAAAAATAGCAGCAAAAGGGAAGGAAAACCTCTCAATCCATGTCCTTGTGCTCACTGAACTTTTGTGCAGCCTGACAGGGGTGACCCACGTACTGCTGGCACCCAGAGCTGTGCTCCCAGGCTGTCTGTGTGCGGCTGGCTGGCAGCTGCCCGTGCACGGGGTGGACAGGGGGTCGTTGGCTGTTGGTACGGCTTGTAGCCATGCAGCAGGAGGATTCGGTAGCCACACAGAACTTCTCGGAAGAGGTGATGTCCGATCTTGTATTTTTGTCCAGCTCTGCTTTCTTTTTTTAGTAGATTCCTGACCTCCTTTTTGTGAGTGTTTGCAGGATATTTGTGACACATGGCCTTAAGGAGGGTTTATCTCTATCACCCATGTCATTCAGGATGCTTATAGCAACATCCAAACTGTGCTAGCAGGGGAAGAGGGAGAGAGAGTCTTTAGAAGAGTTGATGTGTGGTGCTTGCTTGAATATTCTGGAAGGGCAATCATAGCCTTGTACATTTTAAAGACAAAATAACTTGCATTAATACAGGGAAGAAAATAACAGCAATCAGAAATGCTTGCTGCTCAGCACTGCTCCTTAACATCCAGTTTAGGAGAAACATTAGAAAAGGGTTAAGTCTTAAATTCCATAAAGTTAAAGAAAACTCATCTTTTCATTCAACCACCTATTTATGACCCTTCCACTAATCTTGGAACAACTGACTCTGGGCCTTTTAAATTCAAGCTTCTGTTTTCTCTGTCTTCCTTAGCATAGGTTTTCATAGTCCTCCTCAAGGAGGCAAATTACGGAGTCAGAGAAACGATGAAATGGTAGAAATCATTTCACATTTGCACTGCCAGTTACAGTCCAGCAAAGATAATAACCAAGAGTTGTTACAAAGTTATTTGGACAGAAGACCACAGATTTTCATGAAGACCCAATTCTGCTATACCAGAGCCCATATAAAAAATTAATTATGAAGCACACCTTGTACTAATCTCGCTCTTGATCTCACCAAAGTAGCTGCAAAAGAAAGCAGTGTTGGCCGTCCCCCAGGGTGGTGAACTTGCTGTTCCTTACTAGCAACAGATCTGTTTTCACATGTTAATGTTTAACTTAAAGGGACTGCATGGCTCTTCAGGACGGCCTGCCTTGCCCCCAGCACTACAGGCTGCTATCAGTCAGGAGATAGGAGAGGCTGGGTTGCTGCCAGCAGTGCTGAAGAGTCTGGAGTGTTAGGATTAACTGGGGCCATGGAGTGGTTGGAGGACCATCTCCAGCTGTTCCAGCAGGTAGTAGCTGCCAGGTTACACTGGGATGGTGGCTACCAATGCACAGCATTTGTATGTGCCTCTGAAATCTACAGATAAACCTATTTACATCTCATATGTGGGGAAATGAGGACTGATTTCCATTGTCACCTTGTGTTTAATGGGCCTCCTGGGAATCAAATGCAGACATTCGTCATCTATCCTTACTCCTACGGGAAAACACTTTGCTTATGAACATCCAGATATTCTGCTGTCTGAGGTTTATCCAGACTCCTCCTGTGTAGTTTCTCTCTGCCTGTTTCTTGTTGTATCTGTGAATCACTCTGCAGCTTGTCATAATTTATTTTTACAACATGCTGAAAGGTATAATAGGGAACTTAAAACATGCTAGGGAGAAGCTGCCTGAAATAGCAATTGTTTCTAATTATAAAGTTAAAGCTGCCTTTCTAAGCTATTTGGTTCTTTATTATACCTTGAACAACCTGAAAATGTACTTGGCTACAATTAGACTTCCAGATACAATAGGTGAATTGTAAATGAAAATCATCCGGTGGAAAATTACACTATTAGCCTGGAGCAGTAGCCCTGATCCTTTACAGTTTATGGTGCTGCACAGCCTGCACATCCAGTAATGTTCTGTGAGTCCATGAAGTTGAGAGGACAGTCTCTTAAAAGCAGAACAGTTTAGTTTTTTTAAAAAATTAAAGTCATTATTACGTTCTTTTATGTTTGGGTTTTTTTTTTTTTAACAATCCCAGGCTTTTCCATATTAGTCTGGTTTACATGGAAAGTAATTTATCTTTGCCTTACCAAGATCTATTAGGCAATGTTCCTGAAAGAGCTACATTTAATTAGTTTCAGTCATGGTTTTGGTACCTGCAGGGTAAAAAAAATTTATATGTGGATTTCTGTAGAGGGGAGAATAATAGTAATTGTAATTTGGAGTTTGTGTGTTCCACAGTTGTGCTTCGATTTTAGTCCCTTTCCTTATGCAGAGTTGCATCTTGATGGTCCGTGTTTGCTGCTTTATGAAAATGCTTTGCCGACTGTACTAATTAAAGGCTGTGGTGCACACCTTCAGCCATCACTGATTCGTCACAGTGTTCATGGAGAAACGAGAGTGGAAATGTCACAGCTGGCACAGGAAGAAAGGAGCCAAAGCTACACAGGAGCGGGTAGGGATTGGGACCACGCGCATCTAGGTTCAAGAGAGCAATGAACAATTCCAGGTACTCACTGTCTAAAGCTGTCATGTCCTGGCTCCTGAAAAGAAGTCATCACACTGGCTGAGATTGACATCTGGAGGCAGCAGTCTGAATACAGACTCTTCTTCATCTGCTCACTGCACTGGGAGCCAAGGGCATTTCAGATGCCGTCGGAGATGGTTTGAGTAGGGTCTTCAGTAATTACATTAGTTGGCTTGGGCACATTGGGACATTAAAACTGACATCGTGTCCTCCTACAGGATTTGAATAGGGGCCAGTTTGCGTGAGGCTTGCCTTAGTAGTTAAAATAAACAGAAACAGGAAAGGAGCTTTCACTTGACTAAAAAGAAGAGCTCTAGATAAGCAGTTCTTTTGCTAGGGAAGAGGTTGGAGATCCTTATGCTTTGTTTTGCTTACTTCAACCTCTGTTGCAGGTAACATAATATTCAGGGTCTTCAATTCTGAATGTATCTGTAGTTTGTTTGGGAGGGATACTTAGCAGACAGGGATCAATACCTTAATACAGTTCTCAAATGATCTGTTACAGGATATAATATGTGTTAAATGAAATTCCTTGGGTTATAAGATGTAGAACACCACTAGTGTGTTTTGGATTAAAGTGATGTGCTTTCTTGTTTTCTGCTGAGAAAGGATTTTGCCAATGGCATCTCCCTTCTTGTATTTTTTGAAATGCAGCAAAAAGAAATAAAGTCTCTTTAAACCATCTTCTGAAACACACATGATTCTTTTAGATTTGTACTTTCTTTTTAATTCATGGAGAACAGCTGTGGAATTGTTACTCCAACGACGTAAGTAAATCTCTTAACAGATGGCTCTTGCACTGGCTGGGATGAAAGCAGCCTCTTCCATCCTGGTGTGGCTTGTTTGTTGTTTTTGAATCTTTGTATCTTGACAGGACTCAAGTAAGACTTTGCAGTTTTCATTGCAGTGTAAGTCTAATGTCACTCCAGTAATTCTGCATTGAAGTCTTGCCCCTCTCCCCTTTAATATTTTTCTTTTAGAACAAGGGAACAAAAGTATTGACTTTTTTTCTTAAATCTCAGCGCTGGTACAACACGTTCAGCTAGAGAGATCTGAATGGAAATGTAAAGTTCCTCCAGCTGGAAATGGTTTTACAAGGGAGTGCAGTTACATCAAAGACACTTGTTTGAGACCTTGAAACTTTCTTCCCTCCATTGCCTCAACTGAGGAAAGTTTATTAAAAAGAAGAGAAGATGTTTGGACCATGTAATAGTTTGCATACAAAATACCAAGCTTGCTCAGGTAACGTTTAATCTCCTGTTTCTGAAGCAGGGATGAATCTTCACATTGCAGAAACGGGAGGACGCTTACTCACCTCACAGACTAAAACAGATGTAGGAGTCTCATGCTTAGAGAGTCTATTTTTTTCACCTGCAGTGTTTTTGTGACAGTCATCTTGAATATGACGTGAGATGCACCAACCCCCTCCCTTTGCTGTGCCAGCAGAATCAGTGAATCAGCGAAGCTGCAGTGGCTTCACGGAGCTGCATCCTGCCTTTGAGGGCCAGCTGATGCGGTCGTGGCTCCAGCAGTAAGCGCTGGGCTGCACGCGTGTGTAAGGAGTGGTGTGATCCCAACCTCAGTCCGTCCCTCCAGGGACTGCAGCAGCTGCTCAGGCTCTCTGTGCTGGTGAGCACCACAGCTTTGAGGAGACGATCAGACGATAAGGCAGCCTATGCTGCCAGAAGAGCCATACCCCGCATCTTTCAAGGAAAAAGCAGCATGCCAGCCTGGGCTGCCAGCTGAACTGTGCTGTTGTAAGTGGTGGAAGAAATACAAAAACATACTGTGAGCAAATGTCACAATTTGTGGGTGAATGACTTGTCAACCTGGCAGTTGACTGCGGTTGAAGGGGGAATGCATTGCGTTTGTAGTAAGAGGCCCATCTGAATAGCTGAGGTCTTGATTCAAGTCATTATCATAGACTGTTTTGTGTTCGCCTGCCTCTATTAGTTCATGCCCTCTGTGGGGATGTGACTGGAAAGTGATTTTCCAAACTCCTCTTTTTATCGATCATCTGCAGGTAGAAGTCTCAGGGAGTCACACTGACAGAAGGAACAGGAGGTCCTCTTTCCAGGGGCTCAGTAAGAAACCCTGTTTGCTGATTGTTAGTGGGCTGGATTCTTCCCCCATAAGAAAACACCTTCACTGTGATAATTACCTGCTGTAAACTGTATTGATGGTATGAGACCTAGGCTACTTCTGGAGGCCTTTTGGAAAGTATCTCCTTCAGGAGAAGCCAGACAATACAGCCGTTGCTGGATGCAGCAGGGAGTAGAGACAGTGAGGAGTTAAACTGAAGTGGGGGGAGAATGCAACTTCAGCATCTGTGTTCTCCCCACAGCCACGTTTTTGTGAGATACGTCTTGGCTCTGTATGAACTACAATACTAGCTCCTGTTCTACTTGGTGTACTTTTCATTTCTGGATTTAAAACATGGCATGTTAATGCAATTGGGTGCCCCCCAGTGTGATGGAAGTATAGAACAATTACTGAAATGTTTATGCAGGATGAGCAGGAGTGTCTGAGTTCAAGATGCTGGGCATGGTTGTAAATTAAAATCTGTTTGGCATGGCTCCTGTATAATTAAGATGCCACACCTTGTCTCTGTGCGTGGGTCACTGTCAGCACCTCAGGATTACTGTGGGCATGATGGCAGGAGGCAGCTACCTCTATAATTTGCTTGATGTAAAAGCTGGGCCTGAGAACTAGCAGCTCAAACTGGAGTTCAGCCATACAGGTGGTTTTGGAAACTTCAAAAGCAGCCACAAATTCCCTGAACCCTGCCCCATTATAGCTGGGGGAGTAGTTATATCTGAAAAGCCCTTGGAGCAGTTGGAGTAAGTGGCCCTAAACTGTACTGTTTGTGCAATTTAATATCCATTTATGCTCAAAGCAATTCTGCAGGGATTTTACATAGGGTAAGAGCAGAATAATTTAATTTTGCTGTTAAAGTCTGTTAGCTCTCCTGCAAACAGGAAATAGTTCATAGCTTCTTGATAACTCTGAAATGACTACGGTGGGAAATTCAAGTGAATTACATTTCCCTGTAAAAGCACAGGTGTATACACAGTGTTGACTATTGCTGTGCTCCAAGTGTTTGCAAATACTGCAGAAGTGGAAGCATAAAAAACAGATAGAGACAGGCTACATGTACACCAGCTATCCTGTGATTAAACATAACACTGTCGTAATGTTATTCTTCACGTATGATACTTATCCTAGTGGCTGTGCAAACTGCGTGAAACACAGATTAGAATTAAATTGTTGATCTCTCTGGCATGGATGAACCACTTGAGTTGTTTTGGGTGTTTTCTGGCCATGACCCTATTTCTGTTTCTGTGATCCAGTTCTGTTGGGCTCAGACCACCTCTGTGTGCTGTCTCAGGATCACCCCACATCACACCTCTCAATTAAAAGCTATGGTTCTGCAGCACTTTACACAAGCTCTTGTGATGATGCCCAATTTCCAGATATGCTAGATGGTCCTGCAACTTAGATTGAAAATATTGCCTTGGAGGTAAAGTAGGTACAAGATGGATTTTTACTTCAACACGTGTAGAGACAGAGAAGAGTTTAAATGGAAATGTAACCAGTTCAAAGTAAATTGAAAGCCTCCAAGTTTTGTCAGGTTAGAGCACAGGTTACAGGTAGGGTAAAGGCTGGCTGCTTCACTGGAAGAGAGATGTCTCACCTAGGAATTATTATCTCGACAGGAGACCCTCTTCAAGACTAATGGGCTTCCATTAGTGAGTGAAAATAAAAGGTCCAGGAATAAGGAGAGGAAGATGGTAAGAGCAAAAGAAGGTATGTGAAAGAGCAGTAAAGAGCAAGCGAACCTAAAATCATGTCCTGAGGTAGCTGCACTTAGCTTACAGGTTGATCGTTATGATTTGTATTGTCGGTACATTATGTGATTATACATCATAATGGGCCAGGACTCTGCTGCCTCTTTTGAAGGTCATTACAATGCACTTAGGTATCTTGTGTTTGTACAACATGAGCATCAGCTGAGATAGATCTGTATGCAGTAAAGTATGCTGAAGATATACCCAGGGGTTAGGCTATATGTAGATGAGCTTTTTAGAACACAAATTTCATCTAAAGCATCAGAAGCTCTCTCTGAGCTGTGGTGCTGGGGGCAGGGACCTAATGAGACTGCTTTAATATAGCTCTAACATACACATTAGGTAGTGGTTGGAAAGACAGTCAATTTTTCAAGGTTTAAGCAGCACTTTCTGAAAGTGCCTTCAGTTAACAGCTAATGACAAGCTTTCTTTGGTGATTCTCTCGTTATCTTGTATAGCCAGATAATGAGAATGATCACCCAGAGAGACTTTAATTTATTTACCATTTTTTATTTCATTGTGAGGCTTCTGGATATTTGAGCTAGTAACATTCCTGATTTGTGCCTCCGTAAGTCAAGTGCCTGAGTTCAGCTTCAATCTATCATTGCTCTGAATATTTACATTTCAGATAGCTTTTTCTAGCAGCACAGATGTTGCAGACCTTAAATTAATGCACAAAGCTGCTTCTACCCTGCAGAAGATGGAACTAATAGGTAAGGAAAACAGTATCTCTTTCCCGTGCCTGTCTTCTTAATGATAATGGAATTTAAAAGATCTACAAAGGGCTGTTTCAGCTATATATCTTACGTCCACCGGTATTTGAAAAGAGAATAATGAGCTGGAAGTGTTTCCGTGCCCACCTGCAGTGTTAATTGAAAGCTGTGAAGACAAAGAGGTAGAACCAGGCACAAAGGACCTTTCTTACTGAAACTTTATGTGAGCCATCTCTCCTGTATCTGAATGTATTGTCTAAGCTGTCCTCATTAAGCTAAAAGGCTTCAGTGGTAATGAGAGGTCTTCTTAATGCTTTCACTTGTATTAATTCTATAGGTAACTTACAAACCAAAATTAAACCCTCGCAGAAGATCCCATTCTTATGTTTTGTTTGACTCTTCTCTAGTCTCCGCTTTTCTATATACTCTGTGCACAGCAGAAGAAACAGACACAAATGTGGACCTAGTCTCCAAACTTAAAACTGAGAAGGTACCTTAGCAGGAAAGTTGTGCATTTTTTATTTGCTTTTTAAGATCATGTGTTGCTCTTCCCCTTTTAATTGCAAGCTCCTTATATGAATGAGACTTACAGGGAGAAAAAATTGTCAGATGTGACAGATTGGTAGAGAGGCGACTCTACATTGATCAGGGATGTGTGACATAATTGAAACATTGGGGAGCTCTGTCTGAATTACAGTAGTTTGGATGTTAATGAAAAAGCAGTAAGTTCCTGAGAAAATCAGCTGAGCAAAGAGCATGAAGCTGTTCACAAGGCAATTCTGGAAAAATATTTTGCTGGAAAAGGAAGATGATAGGATGAAGAAACGAGCCCGTATACTGAGACCAACCTTTAAAATGCCTGGGGAACAGTCTGGCCTGTGAGACTTGCGATTTGTTTATGTAATTTTCTGCTTAATATCAAATGCTTGCAGGAAGGGACCACTTTTCAGGACTGTAATATAGTCCTGGAACTGCAGCTCCTGACCACTTTTTTTCCCCTGCAGTGTCATTTGAAGTGTAATATTGATACTTATTGCTTTCTGGTGCATGCTATCAAATGTATTCAGTAGAAATGGGTTTATGAAGATCCTCGTGTCACAGGGGACAGAACCCTGGAGGAGGACTCATCTCTCCTGCTCTTGTGTTGAGCAGCTTCATTTCTCTGGATCTCAGTTTTCACAAATATAAAATAGGGGATAATGATTCAGACCTTTCCTGCAAAACCACTTTGAAAGATGAAAGGGAGGGTAGAAAAGCTGAGACACGGAAAAGAACTTAGTGTCACTGCAGGGAACACGAATGAAGCCATCTGTGCAGTGTGGAGAGAAAAAGGCAAACAAAAGTTCAGGGAGATTAAAATGCAGACAAAAAACTGTGAAGCCATTCTAGATCACTAGTATGTTGCCTGGGACACGATGTGTGTTTCTAATCACCCATCCTAAAAAGGATATTGTGGAATCAGGAAGACTTTGGGGGTTTGTAACAAGAAAGAAAGAAACAGTGAAAATACTGAAGTTGTTTCTTGTTGAAGTAGCAAATAGGAGGAGGCATGCTAGGAGGAGGAAAGTAATTAAAGAGGTAGAAAAAAGAGATAAGGGGTTAGTAGATACCCAAACTCCTACTCCAAAGCACAAGATATTAACAACTTAGTGGGAGTGAAAGACACTGATCCCAAAGCTGAGTCAGTGGGATGAGGGGGAGAGGCTGGGATGTGAATCCATTCCTACAGCTTATGGACCTGCTGGCACAAGACACCAGTTAATGTGKAAAGAGGATGCAGGGATCTACACCAAAGTAAAATTAAACTGGATGAGAAGGAATAGACATTCTTTTTTCAGCACCTCTGGCAGCTCTGTAGTTACTGGGGCTTGAAAGGGAATTTTCCCAAGTGCCAGGTCATCCCGAAAGAGATTTCTTACCTTGTTTGGGGTGAATGAGCACAGGCCTTTGGTAAGATCGATGTAGAGATTGGAGCTGCTGCTCTGATTTGTTATAATAGTTCCCTTGCTCTTACTTCACTGAGTGCTCCCACTCTCCCAGCTCTTGGTGGAGAACAGCTGTACAGGCGGTGGGGTGATGCTGACAAGGAAGCTGGCAGGGTTGCAAATAGGGTTGCAAGACGTGCCAGTGCGTCAGGGGGAAGGATACGTCTACTGGGTGAGAAAGACACGGCAGAGCCACGCACACACAAGATGAAGAAATGCATAAAAACAAAATTCCCTGACAGCCAAGTAATTAATTCTGCGGGCTGTTCTGTGGCATTTGGCACGACAGATAGTGTCTGAGCACTTCACAGAGTCCTTGTTCATCTCTGCAGCCCTACTGCTAGGTAAGGGGATGGATTAGAAAGCCTTACCAGATCCCCCTAGTCCTTTCAAAATCCCTTCCCTCTCTCTCATGATCTTGTGGCTGGGTGGATAAGGGCTTGAGACAGAGACCAGTTAAGGCCAGAAGATCATTTGGGGTTTTCAGTGCAGCATACCTATTGCCTGATGATTTTTCCCCCCTCCTGATTTGTATCTTTTCACCTGCTCCTACACAGCTCCTGCCCACTTTGGTAGCATTTGTAAGCACTCAGCATATTACGCTGCAGGGCTGTGATCCAGGAGCCCAGCAGAGGAGGGAGACCTTATTAGTGACCCTTTGTGGGAAATCTGGTTTTAGAGACTTGGCACATTTCATGTAAGAGAATAAAGGTCCCTGTTCTCTAGGACAGCCCCACATTGTATAACCACAAGATCATCTTTCCTCCTATGCGCTCTGCTCCCCCGTTCCCTACATGACTTGCAACTTCTGCAAGAAATCATGTAGTTGGGCTTCTTTTCCTTCCTTGTGTAACCCTGATTCATCTCAAGTGTAGGTCCATGCTGGCTCCTGAATTACCAAGGGAAAGGTTTTACATGAGTATGTCATTAAAGACTGTTTCGTAGCACAGAGGTTGCAGGGGCTCAAATTGGGCTGCAGTAGCTGTATTTGAGAGCTTGGCAAACCAGCCCTGATGGTTTTTTCTAATGTCAGTTCCCTGCAATTTTAACAGAGGAAAATGGACTATAAGGAAACCCCAGCATGGCCTGGCACAGCAGCACCAGCATGGCTCTGGGCCGTCTGAGCACATTGCTCCATGCCACCAGCCTTAGCTGAGTTCAGGCCACAGAGTCAGTTATGTTCCTAAATCCCTTCATTGCAAGAAGGCTTCTGGAGCTTCACTCAAAGGTAGTCTGGGACCAGCTGGGGAAGTAACAGCAATGGTTGGTTGTTGTCCTTCATGTGCGCAAGCCCTGGCAGAGCACCGAGGTGCATCGTATCACAGATGTCTGACAGCTGTGTCCTCTAGTGCTTTTAACCCTGACCGCCTTTCACTGTCCCTGTCCTGTCTCTTCCTTGTCTTCTTGGACCTGTTCTTTTAGGAACATCACTCAGCCATTCCTGTTTCCCCTCCTGGCTATCCATCCAGTCTGTTTCCCCCCTCCCCTTCTCCAGTCAGCTCTAGTCCTCCTGGCAGACCCTGCCTTCCCTCCCTGCTCATCCCCCGCCAGTCCCCTGCCCTCATCAGCCTCAGCCTCGGACTGCAGATGCTGAGAGGGATATCACTTAGAGGGGAGGGCTCAGGGTGACAAAATGTGTTCCCAGCACCCCACCACAACAAAAAAAATGTATTTTTATATATATATATATAAAATTATATATAAATATATGTCTGTTTCAAATCAGGCTGAGAGAAATGTCCAGAGTGTAAAATTTCACCCCAAAGAGTAGACGTTTGGCAAATGAAAAAACCTGTCAAAATGCAAAGATTTTGGGCRGTCACACTCAGCAAGCAAAGCAGGCAAAACCCTCCATGGCTCACAGCAGTCTGCCTTCCAGCAAGGCCTTTGGGAGCCGTGGCGCAGGGCTCTGGGGCTGGTGTGTATCTCCACAGCAGAAGGACCAGCAGCCCGAAGGGAGCTGAATAAAGAGCAAGAGCCAGAATGCATGTGCCTGTCCCAGGGAGCACTGCTGCTGCGGTCACCCTTTCATCTCCTTTCCCAGCTCAACCAGGGATCTGGTTTGGCTTTTTGTGTGTGCAGTGAGCTTCCTCGACCTCCTGTTCCCACCTCGTGCAGTGCTTCCTCCTGTGCTCTGCAATCTGCTGCGGCTCCTCGAAGGGGGCTGGGGACAGATGGTTTGATTTCAGCTGGTAAAGGGGCTGCCTTCAAAGGATAAGCAAGGCGGAAGCCGTCTGGCCTGATATCTCTTTCTGGTGCTGTCAATGGGAGGCCAAGGAGACAAGCTGGAGCCAGATGGAGAGCCGCTCCATTGCAGCGAGCATGGAGGGGAAACAAATTCTCCTTTTAAAACGCTCTCCTTGTGCCACTGAATGGTGTCTGCTTGCCTTTATTTCAGACAGCTCCTGCCAAGCCCAGTTTACCTCAATATTTAAGGTATCCTCCGGTCTTTGCTCAGCCCACTGTACTACATGAAAGATGACAGCACTAAATATCTTCAGACACTCTTGAGGGGCGGCCAGGAATGCAGCTGGCATTTTGTGTGCCGCTGACTTTTTTAAGCTCAACATGGTAAAACGCTAACCGGGCTTGTTACTTCCCATCCACAGCATCTGACAGCGCTGGGGCTGTCGGACACCTTGCTGAGCCCAGCCCCAGCAGGCAGCATGGGGCTGGCAGGCTCTCTAGGACCTTTGCAGTGGATAAACTGCAACCCTGCGATAACCGAGGGAATTGGGAGCAGCTTAAGTGAATAGGAGACGCGATAAAAGCCACCACTTCTGTGTGGCTAAAAATAGGTTTTTCTTCAGGAACCCTAATTTTTTTCAGGATTGGGAGGGGCAGAAGCATCCCTGCCCTTTCGAGACAGAATAATTTATAAGCCACGTTTATAAAAATCAGCAATTTCCCTTTAATCTGGCTCCTGTGCCTTCCTTTCGGCTTCTCTGATTAGTCACGTAATGAGGATATTTCTAATACAAAGGTGTCAGGGGAGACGGGAGCCAAACTGCGCTTTATCAGAGGAGAACCTGTATCCCCCCAGATGCTAATTAGTCACGGAGACGCAGCCGTGGAGGCCGGGGGCGAGGCGAGCTCTTATTTTAGAAGCCAAAATGATTTGTGCCCTCACAATTTCTTGCGTAGGGCTGGAAAGCCGTGCCAAGGTAGAGAGTGACTTGAGATCTTCCTCAGCTTTCTCATCCCCGCCCCTCAGATGTGTTTGCCATGCTGCTGCTCCTGCTGCTGTTTGCGGGGTTATTTCTGTCACAAGCTTGGCTAAACAGAAACTCTCCTTATAAATATGGAAATCTGATGATTGAGCTTTCCATCTCTTGGGACAAGTTGAAAGCGTTGTGCTGAAGAGAAAAGGGCTGCTGAGCACTCGGCTTGGTGGCTTTGTTTTCTCTACTAGTGGAGAGAAACTGGTAAGGTTTTAATGCTGGGATCCACCTTTGCAGGATGGGCAAGTGACCGCTCAGGCCGTGCTCACAGCAACGTGCTGAAGACTTCGAACTGGTGACCACGCTGAGCATGGCGAGGTGAGGACAAGAGCACTCCTGCCTGCCTGGTGCTGCTTTCTCAAAGCCGTTAGCGTTACCCACCGAGATCCTGGCTGAACCCATCAGTCTGGGTTGTGGGGTCAGGAGGCAGCACTGGGTGGGTGTGAAAGCATGGGCTGTGGCAGAGTCCCCAGCTCCGACCAGGCTAAGCTAGTGTCCACTGCTGAGATCCCCATCTGGCTGCTATATGACAGATATGCTCAGTGCGTGAGCCCTGGGCAGCTGCTCATCTTTTGGGTTGTGTTGGAAGAGTCTATGTTTTTAGATTTGTTAAAGAGATTTGAATGCCACTGTGTATCCATTATTATTCCTGAGAAATCTCTTGAAGCCTCCAGCCCAGAATGGTGGGCCCCCAGAGTGCTTCTTCAGTGCTTTGTCTGGATCCGCCTTACAGCCTGTCTCCTTTCCTCAGTTTTCTCAGCGTCCCTCCTTCCTGGAGCCAGAGGTAGCTTTGATCTTGGACAAATGCACAGGTATTTGCTCTTCCCTCAACATCCTGACTGCATTTGCTACACAGATCTTCAGCTTCCCTAGAAAGCAGGGTGCTGAGTCCTTGAGATTTCCATGCTGGTGACTTTAACTCTTTCCTGAGCCAGTTTTGGCTGAGTACCTGAAGGGAGATGCAGTGATTCCCTGCTGAAAGTGCTTACAAGATCCATGCATGCCCTTGGATGTGAGTGCAGGCTGAGTAAAGTGCAGGCGTACAAACTGAGCTTGTATAGAAAGCAAACACCCTGCCCAGGGTGCCTTGGGTTGAAGGCAATAGACCTGGCAAATGTGAAGTAGGTGTGCGATGGGGAAGGCATCCTGTGGTTTCAGCATGAATCCAGAGTCTGAAAAACAGTTCTGCAGTCTGCACACATCTCATTTTTATTCCAGAAACGTCTGACATCAAGCTGACACTCAGTGGGTGGCATTGTCCATTGTGCGGGTCTCGTCATTGACTTGAGACCTCAGTCAGAGAGCCTGCAGAGCCAGACACCCCTGCCCTCTGGGAGAAGGGGGATTTACTAGGTGCAGGGGAGAGGCAGGATGAAAAATGATTGTTGGTGGAGTGAAGAGGAGAAGCAATCTAACAGCTCAGAAAAGGATCTGAAGGATTGGATTAAAGGTACCCGGGGTATTCCAGGAACAAAAAGCAAGACCTCATTCATCTTATGTGTATAGGAGTTGAACATGTAAAAATCAGCTGCCTTCCTTAAAAAAGGGCCCTAACTGCTACCTGGAAAATAACGAGTGACCCCAGAGATATGCTAGTAATAGCTGTGACATTGAACCACTGATTGGAGCCCTTGATTGTTGAAAGGTATGGATGTGGAGCCGTCCTGGCTTTTCCTGCTATTGTTCTCACAACCAGAGGCTCTGAAGGCTTAGTAACATCATATTTGCCATGCTGGATCCAGTCCGTGGCCTATGAAAGCGATTATCCAATCTCTGGGACGTTGGAGGGAACTTATATCACTGGAACAGGACTTTCCTACTGCCATTTGTATTGTGCCAGGACATTTTTGTCAGAATATATAATTTCTGCAGCATCTGCCAGAACCAGCCAACAGTTTTAGTGTTTCCTTCAGGCAAACTTTGATCTCGTCTTTCATGTACAGCTGGAACAGCCTAGCTGCGTGCGGAGAGGATCTGTAAACCATTCTGTATAGGTCCACGACCATGGCATTTCAGCAGCGATGGCACCACTTGTCTTGCACTTTCTCAGCCAGTTTCTCCGCATGTTAGGGTTGTCCGTGGGAAGGAAGCACAGCTCCTCTCCACCATGTGGGAGAGTCTCTGGTCGTCTTCGTTTCAGGTGGAAAACTCAACTYGCTCTTTGAAAATGGGCTTTCCCTCTTGGTGAAGCTGCTTTAAGGCCTTGAAGCAGTAAAGATGTGACACACCTTTGAAAGAAACTCTAAACACTAACCAATGAGCATGAATTCAGTCACTACAAGATTCTGCTGTGGTCCCTTATGGGCAGCACTAGGGCTGTGCAGGGCACTGCAATTTTCTATAGGATTCAGCTACAGCATGTAACCAAGGGCCCGGGCTCCAGTTCCTGCCTCCATCCTCCAAACACACCGTGACCTTGGCTCTGACACATTTCTCAATTTTTAATCATTTTGAGGGTATCCTCCCTCATGAGTCGAGGTCTAAAGAGCAGTTGTAGAGTTGTTTGCGGGTTTTTGAGATCCTGGTTTGGCCAGATGCCGGCTACTAAACTGACTCTTACAATAGCTACTAAGGAATTTGTGATGCGTTATTGCCCTAAATACTCATATGTCTCCTGTTGGACCTCAGAGCTGTGGCTGTATAATCAGAGGTACAGAAGGTGTAATGTTCTCATGTATGTATCCTTTACAAGGAAGGAAATGTTTTGGTGTTGAAGCATCCTGAAAACATACCTCRGTTAATAGSTCGCTTTAAATAGTTATTGCATGCCAGCCACTTGGCAAGTGCTGCAGGCAGTGGGGAGTGCAGTGTGGCATTTCTCTAATTTGCAATGTTAATGATCCAATTTAAGTCATGTAAAGTTAGCACAAGATACCAAACCTATAAGTGCATGTGATAATAGTAATGGCTTATGTGCGTGAGAAGAGCCTGGAGGGAAATACAGTGTTAAATATACTCTATCATGATTGAAAAGAAAGGACTGGGGGCTGCTTGTGCTGCTGGTTTCTCGGAGGGAAATCTAACAGAAATCATGTCATTACTCCCATTTTTCTTCCTTGTCCCTCAGTTGCTTTCCCAAAGTATTTGGTGTACTTACTGAATTGGTGCTTCCTCTGTTACTGTAGACTCCCAGCATTAGTCATACATCATCATCTAAAAAAAAGCCTTTCTTCCCTGTGCTGCAAATGTCATTTTTGATTAGCAAAACAGACCTCTGAAATGTCTTGTTCCTTTCCACAGCTTATGCCTTTCTGTTTGCTGCGTTTTGTTCAGCCTGAATGTGGCAGTCGGGCAGACCCTTCGCGGCCSGAGCTCCAGGGCAGCGTTTCAGCACAAGCACTGCGGCACACACACAGGCAGACTGGCACTTCTTTTCTGCCCCATTTGAAACAAAGCAAAGATCTGAACTCCTCATTACCTGCCAGTGAGTTGAGCTACCCCGACTGCAGGTGTACACAGTAAAAAGTCATTTCAGTGACGTTCTGGTTCAACTTAATTAATATGACTTGAAGTTTTAATCATGCAGGAATATTAACACTGCTGGCTTTTCAATTGCTGAAAAAAATGGCTTCAAATGAGGTTAAAAATCTGGATCTTGTAGCGAATATTGCAGGCCTAATTTGTTACTGTTAAATAAGATCTGCTCAGCAGTTGCTCAGAAAAGAAAAACAGCAATGTTGTAACTGGTGCATTGACAGAGCTAGTAGAAAGTCAATAAACAGTTGTTGTTTATTGCTTTGTTGAAACTGAGTCACTAGCTATCAGAATGTATTTCAGTGCATCTGTTGCTGTGTCATGAAAATGCCATTTATTTTCACTTTGGTACGGGGTGGTGATGCTGAGATGAACGGTTAGTGCTCTGGATCCAGCAGCGTGCACATGTTGATGAAAAGTGACAATGACGTCTTCCTGGGAGGCTTCTGCTCAGGTCACTGTGGGATTCTGGAGTTCCTTCAACATGTGAGACTTTGAGAAAAGGTGGTTTTCTTCAGCTCCCAGAGAGGAGGTGAAAGTCAGCCATGGTCCTTGGCAGTGGTAGGGGAGTTT
Organism: Oceanodroma leucorhoa; assembly: GCA_030449065.1. NCBI lineage: Eukaryota > Metazoa > Chordata > Aves > Procellariiformes > Oceanodroma > Oceanodroma leucorhoa. The sequence goes on from JASVER010000077.1 coordinate 4,984,654, forward strand.
GGAGAACCTCTCATTCCTGGGATAAACTGGTGTTCTGCCTAAATGAGTCTGGCTTAGAAGCAGGCTCCTCTCCTCTTAAGACAGATGGGGGAAAGGGACCTAAAAAGATCAAGGATCTTACCAGTTTGCCCCAAATCCGGATCAGGCTGCCCCAAAACCGGATCAGCTCTGTTGACTTTCTGTGACAAATCGGTTTCTAACCCAGGCTTGCAACAGCAATTCCACAACTTCATCAGGCGAATGTACAGCTCCTTAGCCTTACCTCTACAGTTTTCTCTGATATTTCCTTGCAACCCTGCTGCAATTTAAGGTAATCATTTCTTACTCTAGTGATCAGAAACATGAAAAAAAAAATAGTCCCTTTTTCTCTGTGGCAGCCCTTTCTGTATCTGAAGACAGCTATTGTATCCTTCCTTAGTCTTCCCCTTTCTTCTCTGAACAAGCCCATTCTTCCATTGTTCCTGGATGATTGTAGCTTCTAGCTTTTATCTATAGTACTGCTGAGCGGGTTACATCTCCCTTGAAATAATGGGCTCCAAAACTGTACGTTTACACTGGAACCTGAGGGATGTGGAGGAGAGCATGAGAGAGTCCTTTGTGAGGTTGGCAGGTTCCATTCCCGCCATACATCCCCCTGTGACGCTTTCCTTGCTCTTGCTGAACAAGCTATTACTGACCATTGTTCGTCTATATTGTGGATTCATCTTGGTCCGCTATAGACCTCACAGCCTTTGAGCCTCTCCTTTTCTGCCATTTCTGGCATGGACAGGCTGTGCACATCTTGGTTCCCAGTGGTTTTGTTCCCAGTGTTTTTTTAATCACTTTATGTTCATAGATATTTCCTGTCTATATTTCAGTGATACCTAGAGGCTGCAAAGGTCTGTTGTCCAAAACACTGTGAAATCGTGCTTTTACATACCCACCTGTGCACATCAGAGTCCCCTCCCCGGAAGCCTACAGCTGCATTTCTCTGGATAACCTAGTGCAGTGCAGCTTGAGGCAGAGTGAATCTGCAAACGGCATAGGATTTTCTGTTCCCAGGGCAGAAAGACTGAAGGCATAAATACTTATGAGCAGGAGCAATGTTCTAGCCCGAGAGTCTGGCATGACAACAAGGGAATGATAGAAACTTCTCAGTTACCCAAATGTACCCCCTGTACTTGGGGTGCATGCGATTTGTCACTTGTTTTTCTGCTCACTAAGTCAGACTCTCATGCACAGAACATCTATCAAATTTTCCAGACTCAATGTTTGATGTGGAAAAGAAGCAAAACACTTGGGCTTGTCCTTTCTTGTTAGCATTTGTTTGCAGTGTGTGATCCATATGGGCAGCTTCAGAAAGCAAGAGTCTGCTGAGCTGTGAGCGCTCGCTGTAGGCTGTCACACACGTGTTGGTACCGAGACTTCCAGCATCTTTAAGCTGGACAGAAGACAGCAAGCACATCATCAGTTGGTATGGGAGAGGAACAAAGGTAGCTGGGTGATAACTCTGGAGCAGTCAGCTCATACTGATTCAGCTGATGATGATCAGACTGAAGCCTCTGAACTTTGGAGAGAAGCGGTTGGTAAAGCCCTGAATATTGGGTCTTTCCTTGACATTAGACGGTAAGGGCAGTCATGCCTCTCTGCTTTTATCAAAAAATGAGCTGTGTTAATGATCACAGAATTTCCCACAGACAGCAAAATGGAGAACATTTTCTTAGGGCTGTAAAAATAACTGATTTTTAGGCTTGGGAAGGTGGACAGATRGAGGCATCTCAGTTTCCAGCTGTGTTTTTAAGGGGCAGCTGAAGGCCACAGAACTGCGTATGCCCATGCCCTTCCACATGCACTGGGGTCCCAGAGGATTTGCAGGGTGGAAAGCAGAGGGTTGTTAGGCTTGCAAGATGTCAGAAATGTTGACTGTGAAGGAAGGCAAAGGAAGCTGCATTTTCCAAGGTGCTGTAAGGGTGTGTTTGTACCCAGCACCCAGCTCCATTGGTCAGGGTGTAACTGCACAGTTTGCTGGCTGTTTGGGGCTATTTCCCCCCCCTAGTCAGTGTGGGTTACTGGGAGAGGCAGACAATAGGAGTAACAAGGCTATTGACCTGGTGCATTATGGCAGATGATGTGTTTCTTGCTAAGTACCGCAAAAAGCAAAGAGAAGGAATAAAAACCCTGCTGAGCATGCCRTCTTCCTTAAACCCCTGATTTCAGTTTAAAGTGGTTTCAGCTTCTCTCTGTTCCCGTGCATACCGAGGATTCACAGCACTCCTGCTCCATGAAGGTTCAGTGGAACTAATTTCTGATGTTCAGAAATGGCACATGGTACACACCGTAGGACGTGGCTGTACCTAGCAGGAGAGCAGTTTTCAAGGTCCATTGTATAGAGCCTATAGAAAAAAAAAACAAACTAGTAAGGAACCGCCCCACTGTTCGAATGCTGTGGTTGTGAATGYCCAATTAAGCCGTGAGCATGTGGGGAGAAAACTTTGATTAAACTCTGGCCCCAGCCAAACGTTCGTGCAGTGGCCTGATTGAATGTATTTTTTCCTAGGAATGAAGACATAAGGAGGCCTCAGAAACAAAAAATCCGTTAAATGTATTAAATTCCCACAGCTATTTAGAGACCGTGCAGCCACATCTTGGCACTTGCCTTTTGATTGGGAGTGTTCCCCCCCAGCGAGCAGAGARAAATCACATCATCTGGCCTGGGACCAGTCACACTGCGTAACTGAGATTTTGACGTCGGGGTCAGAGCTGAATGCATCAGTTTAGGGAGGCCTGTAAAAAAAGGACAAAATCGCCAAGTGAATTCCAATAGTGAAAGCCTGCGGTGAGTCTCTGTGTGCTCACAGGCATTCACAAGCAAAAGGCTAATTAGTCAAGTGTTTCTCTGGGTGGATGAGCTATATAGAGAGAAATGGACCTGTTCAGTATGCACAGAGGCAAAGCGTGTTTGTGCAAAGAGGCAGCTCCAGCCGAGCTGTGGGAATGCTGTCGTTCTCGCAGCCGGGTTTGTTACTGTGGAGTCCTGTGCATTCTGCAGAACGTATATGAAGTAATGGATGGGAAATACAACAGTGCCTTGGCACTCCAGGGCCAGGGATAGATACCTGCTGGCACTGGAGACACTGTCTCTGGCCCAGCTCTGTTTCCTTCTGGATCCATTTTACTCTCTGGAGGAAGCGGACCTGGCCTGTGCACACAGCGGTGGTCACCCAGACTCTGCTGGTGCAAGTCATGGGTCTGTTGTGCAGCCGTAACATTCCCTGCAGGTCTGTGCCATGCTGGCGGGGCAGAAAAGTTTCGTTCCAAACCTTGGAGATGAATTCCTGGTGTGGAGTGGCGTTAGTATGGACTCTGCTGCTGTGTCCTTCATCACTCTCACCTCCAGTGTCAGAGGCAGGGGTGCRGTCTCCACCAGTTGCCAGGCCTCCTCCGTAGTCAGTGGGAGAGGGAGACACATCTCCAGAGATTAATTTGTCTCCTTTTAAGATGAGTGTCTAAGACAGGATGGAATGAATTGCTCTTTGAAAATCATCTTTGTTTTCTCTGGAGGTCTAGGAAAGCTTTTCTATTTGTTTGGTCTAGAGCCCAGCTTTGAGATTGCTCCAGATGAGCCCTCTGGTCCAGGACCAGAGTCCGAATCCTCAAAGGCACCTCAGAACTTTTCTCCCCTCCCTCTGTTCATGCAAATGGATGTCTAATGTCACTGGCAGGTTACCCACAAGGAAAACCTACTGTCAGCACATCAACTTCCGAGAAAAGTAAGGGCTGGTTTTGATGTAAAGAGTTTAAGCGTAATTTTAACAGTGTGAACCTGAGCTAGTCCAGGTGGCCAGGCCCTTTCTCTGCCATGTGAACTTCTGGCTGTGAGCTCACATGGTTCTATGCTGGACTGCATCAACACAGGAGGCAGTATGTGGCCATCGCACCGTGTCCTTTACTGTAATGTGTCTGCTCCCATGCCTTCCTGCAGCCAGCAGATTGGGGCTCCAAGGACTTGTTTGTGTTCAGTAGCACTAGGAAGCATCCAGCTCTTGGAGTCATGCTCCTTAAAACTGGCTGTATCTTGCYTTTTCCCAGGCTGTCAGAGAAAAGATTCTTATCTAGGAAGTCTGGACTCAGGTGGTGCCACTTACCACCTTACACATCTTTCTTGGAGAGGTTCTAGCATGTCTGGGAGACAGCCATGTCCTTTGTATTATCTGACCATTCCCATGAATATCCTTTCCTACACCGTGGATTCTGGTCTAGCGCTTTCCAGCTGGGCGTGTTGGAGACTGATCCCATGTTACAAGGATACCGCAAGAACTGGTCTTCAGCTGAGATCATAGAATGGGTTCTCACACAGAAAATAAGGATGGCTATTTCAAGTCAGATTAAAGGTCTCACCTACCCCTGTGTCGTGTCCCCAAGAGGAGAACAACAGGGTGAGCCTGCAGTGATGCCTCCCTGGTTCCCCCCCTCCATCGATCTGTGCCTGGGGACAGCCTGAACCAGAAGCAGTGCTTTTGGATTTGGTGGATGTTCCTTCCATTCGTTTTTCTCACCCTTTCCTGAGCCCCTYTTAGCATCCACAGCAGCACATCATCTGTTGCATGAGTTTGTTTCCAGCTGCTGCATGTTAACTGCCACTTGGTATCTCATGCTTGTAGAAAATAAAGGCTAGTTGATCCCTATGCACCTTCTCACCCCACTCAGGATTATTTAGACTTCTCCCAGAGCCTCCGTCCATTGTCCTTCCCTGGCTGAACAGTCCTGGTGTGTCTAGCTGGTCATCTGATGGAACCTGTCATCTGAGATCTCTTCCTTGAGTAACAGTAGCTAACTACAGCTCATAATTTTCGTTTATAAAGTTGGAACTGTTTTTCTTCTGTGTACCACTTCACTTTTAGCTTCATTTAATTTCAACTGCTGTATTTTTGCCATTCAACTGCTGTATTTTGTCATTTAGTGTGCTTATTAAAGTAGGATTTTTAACCTAAAATGCATGTGATTCATCATTTATGCCTAACTRTGTTCTCCTGGAGACTGGCTTGTTTGTTTGCAACCTGCTCTAACATTTTTAACCAATCATTAAACTGCTACATTAGAGGAAAAGTGCAGCAGTGCCTGCATTAGAGGAAAGCAGAAGAAATTGCATATGGTTCAGCATTATCTATTTAATGTCATCGAATGCAAAGTCTTGTAAGCACCATCCATTTCAAGTACTGTCAAAGTCTACTGGATAGTGCAAAGAAGCAGAATTTTGATAAGACATTATAACCCTACATATGTTATTTGACCAGTTTCTATGAAGATAGAGCCTGATTCAAGAACCACGTTTTATCTCATAAGCACAGTGTATTAAAAAGAGCTAATGTGCACTGCAGAGAGAAGGCAGGCACTGGGGAGGAAGGGACAGTGGCTCACCGAGTGATTTTTTTTACTGAGAGCAAAGAGCGATGGTATCTTGCTTTGAAACTCAATGACTCTGCCTTGCATACAGGTGACACTGCCAAATGATGGGTTGCATGTTTATAAGAAATTGTGCACAAAATACAAACTCCAGAAACTGAGAGACGGACAGTATCAATTTACCAGTTTGGAATGATATTTTCTAGTATTTAGTTTCTGATGCTTTGCTCCATTTCTTACAAAGTGATGGTTTCTTCAGATATTGGACCTAATATTGGATGTTTGTTTTCCCTGTACAGCTCTTCCTATTATAAATCCAAATTTACATACTCATATATGTATATATATATGCATGTTCAATTTAGTTTCTAGCTTCTAGGTGGAAAGAAGTTAACATGTTTGAAAACCAATTTTAATTTTCACTATGGTGCTAAGATAGAGATAGTTCCAGCAGGTTTTAAGTTTGCTGTGAAAGGACTTTAAATATTTTTAGCAGTGGTAGAACTGCCTGAATTGGTAGTTTGTCTCTCTCTGAATCCTTTGATGTGCTGTACCATAGAGTACAACACTACCTGGATTAGGCTGCCTGCAAGTAGGCGTGATAGAGCGGGCTCCGTGTTTGGGGAGCTTTGGTTTTCGGGGTGATTTCAGTGACAGTGAAAGGTGCTGTCCTGACAGATACTGAAATTAAATCTTTCTGGTTAGCCACAAAATAGGTCCAGCATGGGAAGTATAGACTTCTTCATCCCTCTCCCAAGAGGAACCGGAGATTGAATTTTCCTACTCATTTAATCCTTGATCCTTCTGAGCTAGACTTTTACACAGGTGGTCATGAGCTTTTTAGTTTTAATCATGAGGTTGACTGGTCCACTTGGAACTCGTCTGAAACTGTAAATGCATTTCATACAACAGCCCAAAGAGTCATCACATGAAAATGGTTTGGGACTACTGCCATCCCAGGCTGAATTTGAACTGATGACCCACCCTCCACATTATATTCCCATATAAGTCTGATGTTGAAATCCGGAGCTTGCAGAGGTACTTTTAGCATGCTAAATGTGCTTCAAAGTTCTGTGTTTTGCCCCTGGGTTTCAGCCGTTCAAAACACTGGCATGTTCTCTGCTCCATCTGAATGCGGGTGGGGATCAACTCCCCAACAGCCAGTTAGAGAAGAGACTGCATAACTTTTAGCTAAACCATTCCATTTTGTTTCCTTTTTTTTTCTTAACAGGATCCAACAGCTGCATCTATTTCGGACAGAGATTGTGATACGAGAGAGGGAGAGACTGTAGCCATGAACTATAAGCCGTCCCCACTTCAAGTGAAATTAGGTGAGTCTTTGCTGATGGAGAGTGAAAAGGCTGAATCCAAGGTCTGAAATAGGGTGAGGTGCTCGTGGGATCGTATGCAGATCTCCATCCGTGTGGCTGAGCATGCCAGCTCGGCTCAGACAACTCACAGAGCAGTTTTATTATTGCGATTCTGCTGCTGAGGGAACTGACCTACAAACATGTAATGACTCTGTATCTTGGGCTGTGGTAGAGAAAGGAAGCTATGCCTTGAAAGGAAGGCATAGGTTTTTAAACCTACAGATTTTTATCAAGCTAAGATCAAGGCTTGGTCAGATAAAGAATGAAGATAGAATAGAGGGACTGTAAAAAGAGGAGACGACAGAGTAACTGCAAGCGAAAGAGAAAGGATCAGAGACTTCAGCCACTACCAGGAAAAGTTAGAGCTGTGTTACTGTGAGATGGAGGGCTTGTAGGTCTGTAAAGGTTCACATACAAATACTCATGCTATTTCTGAGTAATATTTTTTAAGTTCTGGAAGCAGAATCATCCAATTAGCACAATACAGTGCTTCCTCACAAGGCTAATGCTTACAAGAGGACAGCAATCCACATATGGCTGTCCTGCCTCCAAAACCTGAGCCACTGTTGTGCCACACAGCCTCAAGAACCTGACAAAGGACAGGTCAAAGGAACAGTGTGCTTTTGCTCAGATCGTGCATAAAAAATGGGAATCTAAGTCTGGAAAATTTCCCAATAGGAGCAGAAAGCAGTCCCCTCGTTGTCCTTCACATGAGAAGAAATGACTTTGAGAGGATGCTGCTGGAGCTGACTGTGGGTGACTGTGCCATTTTGGGGAAGGCTCTGAAAGAAGTGGGTGCCCACATGTTCGGTGGTATAGCTCTAGCCCCTACCAAATGAGTAATAGGGAAGGTGAGCAGACAGCTGAGGTCTGAAGAAGATTTGGGAAAGTTTGTGCATTGGTATGTAATTATGAAGAGATGTTCTCAATAGACAGGTTTTACCCAAGGACCTGCAGTACTACTGCAAACACTAGTGTTGGCCTCATTTATAAGAGGAGCCTTAAAGAACCACCAGGAAAAGGCTGGGGAGCACTTGTGAAGTCTTAAGGCTCTGCCCGAGTATGTGGTAAATTGAATAATCAGACAAATCTGATCACAGCAGTGCAGAAAGGAATGTCACAGAGTAGTCCCGTCGATGGCAAAGGAAAAGAAAGTAGTTGAATAGGCAAGCTCTCAGTGAAAGAGTCACTAGGAAGGAGAAGACAGAAAGTTGGATATGCAAATGCAGCAAAATAATGGAGCAAAGTGGAGGACCTTGAGCTACTGATACAGGATATGAGGAAGTGCATTGGGACAGTAGATCTGTCCTGCAATCGCAGTCATGAATACTCTAAAACCAGTGGCTGCTTTTCAGGAAAAGGCAGGGAGCAGCAGTATGTGTTAATGACAGCACAACTCACAGTTTGGTAAAGATTATCACTGCCAGCATGCCATATGCCACCAGGATCCTTTTTCACTGCCAAGAGAGTTCTGTCATATTATTAGAGACATAATTACTACTGCAATGGTTGTTTTGGATAATTTAACATCAGGAATCAGGTTGGAGAGCAATTGATACTATTATTGGTAAGTCTGAGATATTCTTTCATTTCTAGGCAATAAAAATATCCTCCAGAGATTCACTAACGTGACAGGAAATGGTGCTATTTTAGACTTGGCTTTGGTAAGTCATGAGGATGTTATAGGAGATCAGATCATAGGGAACAGATTTGGATTCAGGGATAACAAGTTTGATTCATGCAAATTAAATGAAAAGGTAATTTGAGGTAGATCTGTAACAAACCTCAGTTTTATAAACTAAGTGCTTAAGCAAAGGCAGTAGATTGAGAGTCCCAGGAACTCAAAACACATCAGGTAGCGTTGAAGGAGAAAGTATCAGAAGAAAGACATTGCTAGTGGAGTTCTCCAACAGTCATTTCTTGACACAAAAAAGAGGAGCTGGCAAAGAAAATCTAGTCATAGGGTATTTGGGAGACATCAGTACAACAAAGACTCAGAAATACCATAGAGAAAAAACATGAAAACTGGAATAATAGAAATGAGAAAAATATGACAGAAGAAACTCAATGTGCTGTAAACTGGAATTCAACAACTGCAGGTGGCTAAGGAAGAGGAAGCCTGTTACATTAGTTGCTTGCAAGGTAACTAATTATTAAAATGGACTAATACATCAAAATACACCATAGTCACATTTCTGCAGAGCTTACCAGCTTTCTTCCAAGGATCAGATACAACAGAATGATTAGTCTTTCTGCCAGAACTTCTGCTTTTCCACGTAGGGAAAATTTTATTTCATTTAGCCACTGCTGAATCCTACTATCCATCAGTAAAGAGGCAAAGGGAGGTATTGGAAGAGTCTGAACTGTTTTTGCACTAGATAGAGGTGTGCCATTGCCAGGACCTCCTTTCCAGCTAGTGCTCCTGCCCAGTGAATACTCAGTGTGGACCACAATATGCTTATGAAGGTAATAGTGGGTGAAACCCACCTGCTTAAGAGGAATTGTCTTGCAAGGCTGACGAGCATCTTCCTGCCTTGTCTCCAGAGAGGAGTCTGCTCAAACACCTTTCTCTCTGCCTGTGGAAACAGCATGCCTCTTCAGATAGGTGAACACTTATCTAGTGGCATTTGGATTGACTCTCTACTCTTAGCCATACCGAGATGAGCTCCAGGTTACCTGGGGAAAAACGAGACTAATGGTATTGTCTGTAGCCAATGTAACATGCCTTTAATCCACATCAGCTCCTGCTGCTGTTATTGTTAAAATCTGCCCAACCTTTACAATTTTCAAGCAGTTTAATGGCTCGCATCTTCCAGATCTGGCCCCTGTTCCTCCAACTATATGTTTTTGTCTCTTCTGCATTAAACTTGTCAGGATTTGGATTGTTTTTTTAATCTCTTTAAAGCTAGACAAAGTTAAGGTAGTACATAAATGTTTCATTGCTTAACTGGCAGAGCCGTTTTTGGGGATGGTAGTGACTAGGGTTTTAATCCTGTTGCAGGTTTTCCATACGGATAGTGGCATTTTTCACTGTTAAATCAGAATCAATTGTTCAAATGTCAAATGCTCTGATGGAAGGTTGATAAATGTCATTTTTCAGTCTGTGAAGATTCATATATAAATCTGTCGTATGTGCTTGCTGGAAGCTTGGTTCAGGTGAGCTCGATTAAATACCACCCCAGCATGAATACAACTTTTGCTTCCAGAGGCCGCAGTGATTGAAGTGTAGTGCTGCACACACTGAACACAGATTTATCCTGCTGCTTGAATGGTCTTTTCCTTGGTTGTTTCTCCCTCTCTGAATAAATATGTTTGGCCATGTGTTTGCTTGGGGGGTCAGTTAGATACAAGAAAAACTTCACGAGTGGGTTATATTTCTAGTGACTTCCTACAGGTTACACCTGTTTATACGTGGAACAGTAAAACATTTAGCTTGCTGCTGGGGCCACATCAGAAAAGAGGACAACCTCACACCAAGGGGAAATGACATCTCCCAGTTCATGTAGTCCATCATCTTAAACCCTTATTGATATTATATCCATATTAATTATGTAGTTCTTACTTTTCTAACACTCCCACTTTGTCTTTCTGTCAGGAACTGCAAGGCTCAGCCATACTTCTTTCTTTCTTTCAAATCACTTGATAAGGAGGCTCCTGATAGCGCTGGGGCGGTGCTGGGTGTACATTAGTGCTTGGGAGATGTCTCCAGCACATCCTTTTTAGGAGGCATAYCCAGATGGAGCACATACCACAAGCCTTTTGAAAACAGAAGAGAGTTGTGATAAGGAGAGAGGGAGGAACAGAATAATCCCCAAGTGTAAATCTGAGGGGCTCCGTATCCACTGGAAGGCAATGGATCCTCATGGGATCTCCAGGAGATGAGATACTATTTTAATGAAGCTTATGCCATCTGTTTTTCTACTTTGCATTTTTAATTTCCCTTCTCTGTGCTGAAATCCCCATCCAGACAGTCTGTCTGTCTTACCTAGCAATTAATGATGTTTCGGTTTGTGTTAAAACAGAATTGGCAACGTGGCAATTGGCTGGAGTGCTGCAGAACAAGCTACAGTGGTGTTGAGGGATTGTGGCAGTGGCATCTTCATCAGCACATCCACCACAGCGGGAGCTTGGCAGTAAATCTCCCGCATCCCCATMTGCAGATGAACTTATGGGAGAGAGGCAGACAGACAGAGACACTCATAGCAGCCTTCATCCCTCTGAGATACCTGTTGCCTTAGATGTAAGCATCTCCTCTCCTTGGACTTAGATAGAGAATAAGGCACTGTTTTTGGAAGATTGCTCAGTGGGGTGCCTAAACCTAAAATGTGAAAAATTAGTGTCTAAGCTAGGCAAACTGAGTCCCACCTTAAGACTGAGTGAACTACATGCAGATGAGGTCTCTTGCCATATGACCAAGAGGAAGCCTAGTTCACATTGATGCAGGCTTCAAAGTATTTATGGTTTTTGTTTCAGATTTTCTTTGCAAAGCTTGTTGTAAAAAAATGACCTGAATTGCAAATGTAACAGATTATTTTCCTGCTTTCCTAGCTACTGTTTTGTTCCCCTCCCAGCTTAGATCTCATGCTGGTATTTATCTTAATACAAAAAGCACAGTGGCTGATACTGGTCACCCCCATAAGGAGAAGCAAGTGTCACAAAGTTGCCTTTGGTRTAAGCTGCTGTAGCTCAAATATATAATCCACCAGCCTAACCAGAAGCTTTCCTTGCTTCAAGAGGCAGGAAATTGTTGTAACACTAAGAGAGCAGAGCTATTTAATTAATTAATAGGATACTAACACTTTCCTCCTGCCATCTGCGTTGTAGGGTGTTGCTTTATTTCTCTAGGCGACACAGTGCAGATCGCTCTTAGAGCAGGTCAGCCACAGCCCAGCTACTGCTGGAAGGAAATTCTGCTTGCCGGGAGCCTGGACGTTTTGGTAGAGTGAGCATAAAAGCCTCTTGAGTCACCCCCGCCTGGCCTTTTGGCTTTCTGTATGACAGGAAGGAGGTGAGAGCAAATGAACGGCCATAGTGGGGCCTGAGCCAAGCAGCTGGCTCAGGGAGAGGTGAAGGAAGTCTTGGTAGAAAAAGTCATTCTCTGACAAATAACCATAGTGCTCATCCTCCAAGGAGAGATCTCAGATGAGACCACCAAGGCTTCTCATCTGCCTCTGCTTCTTCCTGTATCAGTCCCACCTCTCCGTCTTAGGTTGTATAAACATCCTAAGATTTTACTTGGTGACAGCAGAGGAGTTCATATCTCTGTCTTCCAGAGTCTCTRGCTGGGGATGGGGATTCTGCGTGGAGACACCAGTTAGGTGCGTCCACTTCCAATCACTGAATTATTTTACTTGTGCTATTGGATTAATTCTTGCTTGTGAACAAACAAGATTCTCAAAAACCTCAAGCAAGTAACGAATGACGTTCGCTTAGAGCAGGCAACTCTGGTAGGGGTAAAACAGCAACAGAAACCCTATCGCAAGGAAATACAGCATGTTGTTCCCTGCTTTGTGCTTGACTTGGATAAAACTGAGGATCTAATTTATGACTGGGCCCCATCTTGGTGGAGACTGAAATCAACAGAGGAGGTAATCCATTTGGGGACAGAGGCTGATGACACATCTGTGGTGTTAGCTCCTGCCTTCCAGACTGCTGCTGTGCATTCATGGCARATACTGAATTGCTGTGCATACGATCAGGGAGGAGCAGTACTGGGAATATCAGTCAATGAGCTGAGAACTACAAAGCCCTGAGGGTTCAACATAATAAAATTGGTGCACTTCTGGTTGAAACTTTACAGATGGTCTCTAATCCCAGTAAAGGACAGACKGCCTTTATCTCCCCATGTGGCTCCTGAGACTGATCTTTCAATTGGTGTAGTTATTTAACCCCCTCTCCTAGGGTTGGGTGTGGGTTCAGAGCTTATTTTAAAACATCTCCATCAAAGAGCCACAAAGCGCACAGCAGAGCATCCTATCCCAGTGCTGTTCAAAAGGATGCCTTGCTCAGAAATCCCCTTCCAGGGCTGCSTTTGCCGCAGGTCAAGGTGAAGAACTGACACTTTGGGAGTTACGGTCCCAAACAGAGCAGGCAGCAAGTATCTTGCATAGGCTGAATRGCTCGGTACCTGCCTGCTTCTGTGGCTCCTTTTCTGCATCATCTCTTCCCAGTGTGCTTCACAGCTTGTGACTTCTAAGCTTTTCATACAGAAAACAGAATAATAAGGGGAGGTTATAGTAGGCTGGACAAATCAATGCCATTAGTGTATCCTTTTGTCAGTACCTCAAGTACTGTACTATTCCCAGTTGCTCTTCTGTAACAAGGCGATTAATGCTAATTAGGTACAGCAGCTGTTGTTTCTGGGAAGAAGCTCTGTAGGTAAATTAGGGAAACATTTTATAAAAAAGCTGTAACTCTTGAGCTAGGTCCCCAGGTTCCAGCTCTATTGACAAAACTGCGTATTTCCATATCCATAACAGTTTGCATGGCGACCTCAAGTGACAYCATTACCTTAAGTGCACAAAGCCGTTTTCCTCCCCTGGGAGCACCCATTTCCTTGAACACAGTCTGTACTTTGTACAGCGGAGGATGAGTAATGTGGAAGCCAGAGYGCAGTAGCAATATAGCACAGCTATTGATTTTCTTCATGAAGATAGAAGTGCAGCCTACCACTTGGAGGTCTCCTGGGTCTTGGGAGGAATTTATTTAAACATTATTTCATGTGTTATTACTCTTTCCATTTATAAAAGAAATTGCATACACAGATTTATTGTAGCATCCTTCCTGTAGGATATCTCTAGGCTCTTTTTGGAGGGGTTGAGAGAGTGAACAGCTGCATCACATTAAGGGCAGTAGGGCTGTTTGCAGACAGAGCAGCAAAGATGGAGGCAGAAAAACAGTTGTGACAGGCATATTATTGCAGATTAGTTAGAGGAGAAATAGAGAGGCAGAAAGGAAGAGGTGTGTGAGACACTGTAGCTGATACAGGCTCGGGTAAACAGTAAGGCCATTAAGAGAAACTGGAACAGAGCAATTCACTGGAGTTCAGCAGAGAGCTCTGGGCAGGAGGGAGTGTGTAAGTGGGTGAGACGGAGGGAGGTCAGCAAATCCCAGGAGCAAAGCATGAGCACATGAATATGAGTGTGATGTGGCACGATGTTCACCAAACAAGCCCAGTCTTTCTGTCACTGCAATTTGCTTGATTTGTTATGCCACCCCACCAGGGCTTTACTGGCCTTTCCCAACCCTCCGTTGTCATATGTGCACTTCTCCCGTGACAAGTCAGTGGGTACCCACACACCTCGCAAACCGGTAGACACACACCCACTCACAACTTGTGTTGCACACACCACTCTTGGCTAATATACTTCAGATAAAAAGTCATGAAGGAGCTGAAGGTAGCTGAAGGTAGCTGAAGGTAGCTCATGTAAGGTAGCTGAATCATTTTGTTGGGCATTATCTGGCCATCCTTTAGCCACTCCAAATTTTTACAGTACCTACAGGTTTGATAGTCTAGGAAAGAGCTAATTCTGAAGATCTGCTTCAACACAAATTATTTTACTTTGTAATGAGAATGGGACAAAGCATGTGGAGTCTGAATGGGGATTTTGTCCCTGAAGCAGAAGACCAGAGCTGCAAATTGCAGGTTCTCTTCTTTGCCCTGACCCACCATAATCAATCATCTCAAATATGAAAAGCAGCTCAGAGGCAAAACAAATTAAGCAAATTATTGAGATTCTCTGATGGAAGGAAGGCAAAATTCAGTAACTGAAGTAGTGATGAGAATTTAGCAAAGCCTAACCCCAGCAGGCAGCACCACAGCAGTGATAGGCTGGTGGTCTGTTCAGAGGTCTCGTTACACAGTAYGTATTACTCTCATCACTGTTTTCTATGAAGTATATAGAGAGCTGGTTTAAAAGAAAGTGATGTCCCCAAAGGTGATTTACACCTTGTTCCTGACATTAAAAAGACTAACACCAGCTGAGTTGACAAGGCTGCCTGCTCAGGTGTTGGCATCTTTAACAAAATCAAACACAAAAAAGGGCAATAGTACTGTTTYCTGGCTTCTCAGAGCCCTGTGTCCTTAAATGTAGGTTGTACCTGATCCTCTGGCCCACCGCAGGGGAACATTTCCCCAGTTCTGAATTACCCACGTGTTACTATTTCTGTAATTCCTGCTGATGTCTCCATAGGTAGATGAATTTCTGCATAGCACTCAAAGGAAGCAAGTAGAGCCCAGTGTAATTGAAGTAAACTGGCTCCAGAACAGACCACAGCATCCACAGACACTGTTGGATGATGCATTTTTTTAATGTATTTGATTTATTAATGATGAGCCTTAAACTGTACCTGATGGTTAATTGAATTTGTTCTGACTATTGAGTGATGTGGGCTCCCCCTTTGTCTTCTCTGTGCTGCACACTCAGCTCTTAACTGGGAAAGGTTACTGTCTGCTTATTGAGTGTTGGGGCTAAAATGCTCTGTCAGCAGATTGGTATCTATTAAGTAGAAGTAACGCACACTTCTCAAAGGGAAGGGATTTGTGCTGGTATAGGAAGTTCACTGCAATTCTTGTTTTTTAACTGCTACCCTTTTGCACAGAGGATGCTCACAGCACCCTRAAAACTTCTCTGAGATCTTAAAGGATCCTTTGGAGACTCAGAGCTCAGAAAAACACATACCCCTTGGTGTGCCAACGCAGGAGAGCAGAATAGATGAGGATGTCATCAATATCGTGTGTCCTGTCAGTAGCAGTCTCCTTGTTAGGTGAGGGTATGGTGGTCTTGGATGAAGACCTCAGCTGAGCATGAACAGAGAAACATCCAAGGAGCCCTTCTGCTCTGAACCCGGGGACAATCTTGGCGCCAAGTATAGCAGACAGCGTCACACCCAGCTGTGCCCGGCAGAGCCCCGGTGTGCCAGACCTAGCAAGTGATGCAGCAAAAGCACCGCCGGCATGGCCAAGCTCTTATGGCAGTTAGGGAGATGTACCGCATGAAGAGGTGGAGAAGAGGTAGGATAGAAGCAGCAGCAACAAACCAAGCACAATTTTTACCCAGTTAGCAACAGTCAGACTTCACCATGTCCATCAGTTTTGGTTCAGAGGTCTGGGGAGGAGCAATTCCCAGAAGCAGGGGGCAGCACAGAAGAAACCACGGTGGTTCTTCATGGAGGGAGAGCTGATTGAAGCAGGTCATGGAGCAATATGGGCCTGTGCTGGGCACACGTAAAAGAGGCTGTTGCCTAGGTTAGCAGACTGGTAGAAGCGACTCTACTGCAGCTTCAGCAGTTCTCAGCATCTCAGCTTGGGGGCAGAGATACCACCAGCCTCTTAAACCAGCAAACACCACTGCTTTATGGAGACTTTTTAGGAACAGGAATTAAGCTGCAGTGGAGACGGTGGGACTAGTTGTGCAAAGGGGCTTCTGGATCTTGTGAGTCCTGACTGGGAGGGATCTTTGCCTGTTCCCTGACAGACGTTTCACCCCTGGCAGTAACAAGGCAGTGGCCCCTCCAGGAAGGACCACAGCCTGTACTAGTCACAGCCTTTCTGCTCTACTGTGTGCAGAAAGCCTTCTGGCACCTCTCCTCCTTTTCTTTCAAACCTCAAGCTTTTGGCACAGCTCTTTTCTTGTTCCGCTTGGCAGTTATTCGCTATAAAGCAGGTCTCACTGGAGGAAAATAAAGCCATTTTTATAGATGCCACAGATTTACCAATATAAGATTTTATTTAAGAAGTTGTAAAGTCACAGCAATAATTGGACAGTCTGATCCCATTTCTCCAGTTGTTAAACACAACTATCATTCAAAAAGCTTTAATTACTGCCTGAATCATGGCTGAATAGCTTGTGCTGAGGGTATGCATTTATTGCATCGTTCATGGAAATGAGGCGTTGCAGTCTGGTACTGTGCAAAATAGCTGTAGTCCCCTTTTTGAAACTTCTTCCAGAAGGAAAACCAGGAATTGTTCATCAGATTTTAAAACATTTGAGCATTGCCCAAACCCTCTTTCTGAATTAACCTGTAGAAAAAGCATGCCCCATAAACAACATTTGCATCCTTTCTCCAGGTCCAGTTACAGGGAGAGAGGAGGGGTAACAAGTATGTACTTGGCAGATAGATCCAAGTCTTTATGTATTTGCTCAAAGAATCATCTCCAGTTTCTCCTGTGTAACCATTGCGATCTCTTCATCTCTGCCTCCAGCCTCAGCGCAGTACGAGTAGTAGACTCCCCTCCACCCTGCTTTGCAGACTGCTCCCCTTCCAGGCTTCCTCCACTTTCCATATCAGTGAAATCATCCATCCTCACTTTTTAAGACTGCACAGCAGAGCCATTGCCTCTCACTGACTCCTGCCTTTCTCTTATGTCCCTCTCACCTGTGAACTCTACTCAAATCTTTTTTTCTTTTTCTTTTCTTAACTCTGTGCCTTTTTTTTCCCTTTCACTGCTTACCTTGAGAAGAGCTTGAATTGATTCAGCCTCAACTTTGTGAATGGGGAGCTGTTTCAACTCTTTGTCTTGTAAAGTGCCACTGTTTATAGCACAATAAAATAAATCCTCTACAGGGTTTTAAGGCAATTCTACTGTAAACCCAAAACCATCATGTTATGTTTGCTATAACTTTGATTTTTTCTACCTTCTGCTTTAAATGCAAGACAATCCCCACTTTTTCCAAACAATCTGTATACCCTCTTTTTTGCTCACTGCTATGAAATTGGTACAATCAAGTCAGCAGGTGTTGATGTCTTTAGGACGAATGATGCAGTTCTTCTGTCTAGCTCAGTAGTCTGAAGCTTGTGAACTTAAGAGTGCTTTCTGCCATGAGTAAGCTGTGAGCTGGCTATGAGAAGGAAGTTTAATCACACTGGTGTTTCAGAGCTGCAGGCTGCAGCCCCTTCAGAGCTCCCAAKTAACACCAGCTGCTCCATGCCAAAAAAAACAGCCCCTCTCTGTTCCCCGTCACTACCCAGCCCGAAAGTAAGAGCAGATTTTCAAAAAAGAAAGATTTGCTATCATTTATTTTAAGTACTGGTTGTAGGACTAGGAACTGGAGAGAAGAGGTGAATAGTATAAGTGAAACAATTGTCCTTTGTGTAAGTTGATCTGAGAAACCGTGTTTGACATATTAAATGACACTGCATAAAATACGCCTTGAACAAGGCTAGCCTATTTAATATTTAAAGTGATGCTGTCAGGCATGGGTAGTTTGAGAGAACAGAGGCCACTTTTAAAATTAAGGTTTTCAGGTTTTACTTACAATTTTTAAAGAAAAAACAAGTATCTGGGGCTTAAACTCTCTAGTAAACCCTAGCACTATTTTTTTTTTTTTGTAAGTTCACTAAAAGAATATGTAATTGGTTGTTCCAAAACTGTTCACGAATTCATGTCTAATTTACAAGACATTTTTGGCTATTAAAAGTTTGGGAGGCTCAAGTCACAAAACAGCTGTGCTTTTTTTAGCTACAGACTTCCAGCCAGAACATGGAAGATTCAGGTTCAATTCCTTTTGCTGCCTGAATGCTTTAACTACCAGGCTGAAATGTGGCTTTACGCAGCCTTTACGCAGGTCTCATTGACTGGGTGAATGGAAGCATCTTCAGGAGGTCTTCAGGACATTCATCTGACCTAGATCCAGGCTGCTTCAGCGCAGGGCAGAGAGAGAAGGGGAAAAGGGCAGGAGTAAAGGCGGAAAAGATGGTGCCAGCTGTCTGCATTTACTCAGTAATGGCCATCAGATGGAAGTTGACCAGGATAATCTGGAATGTTGTAAGAAGAGTGGAAAGGCTTCATGTGAAACTGCCTTTGTGCTAGTGAGGAATGATATCAACATGGCTGAGTTGGCAGTAAATTGCCTGTAGCATCTAGTGGGTACTTCATTCCCAATCTGTTTCTTTTTTCACTTTAATCACCTTAAGGAAATCCTTTTTCACCATGAGGACAGTCAAGAACTGGAAAACTTTTCCCAGGGAGATTGTGTCATCTCTGTCTTTGAAAGTTTTGAAAACTTGACTGAGTAAAGCTGTGAGCAGCCCAGTCTGATCCCATAGCTGATCCTGCTTTGAGGAGGATTAGAAAGCTGCTGAGGTCCCTTCCAACTTGAAGTATCCTATGATCCTATTCCTACTTAGGACTCTGGTTATTTTTTTAGATGTCATATACTTTCTACTTGCTACTGAAAAAGCCTGTCTAAGTCCTACCTAGTTATTCTCTTGGGTTCCCAACACAAACATGGTAGGATTTGCAGAGGTAGACTTAGGTAACTTATGTGCTCTGGCACAAAGCAGTCCTCTTCCATAAGCACTGGTATGCCCACTGGTAAACAAGAGAAACCCAGTTGCTACTTGATTTCATTCTGATACAAATGTTCTTCTTTTTAAATTTTAATTATTGCTCTCTGTTCTTTCTCTTTAATTCACCAAACCTCCTCGATTGTACAGTAATTGAATTTAAGAACATATTAAAACTAATTTTCTCCTTTGCTTGTATCTCTTACTGACTCCAGTGCACAGACAGGGAAATTTGTTCTTTTACAAATATGTTTTCTGACTTGCATTTTATCCATGGTTCTCAATGCTGAATGATCTTTTAATACCAGCAAGCAGCTGATTTCTTAGACCCACTATGTGCTAGCAAAACAAAGGCATTCATGGAGCGTCGTGATGGAATATTACAAAGCAGAACCAAATTCAAGGTGGTTGTGCACGTGTTCATGTGAGGTGCGGGTCGGGGGGCAATCAAGCAGCTGCTAAAGTGGCTGTACAACACCTCCATTTTGTAGACCAATTTGAGCTCTTCTTGGCATTGGTGATGTCTCAGGCAACCATTGGAAGAGACACTTAAATCTTAGATTGGCAGAGGGATTTTTTTTTCTGCTGTAATTTGGCTTTTTAAGTGGACTTTGCAGGAAAAGATCATTGCCCAGAGGCTGACTGTCACACACAGATCCCTACTGGCTGCATGCCACCAATAATTATTGGTGAAGAACAGAAGAAAAAAAAAATTAATTAATCCTCCCACCTCATGTTTTTCCCCATTTGCATCCGATACATTTTTTTCTGTAGGACAGGAGAATGGGTTTTAAGCAGAGGTAAGTTAAAATCCATCCTGGAGAATGAGGTCTACTATTTTAATAACTTGAAAAACACTCTTTTGATGTTCTTAGGAGGAATTTGGGACAGGAGTGGAGGCAGTGGGCAGATGTTCAAGACTGTTAAAGGTGTGGAGGTTGCCTTAGGAAAAAACAAATGCTGGTCTGGAGCAAACTGATGTTTTGCCTGTAGCCCAGAAGAAGGAAATTCTCTTTCATGGTCTTGGAGTTTGGAACAAAGAGGTGCTTATGAAAAGCTGATTGTTACATCAAACAAGGTTACAGAACTATGCTAAAACTTTTCAAAGGCAGGATACAACAAAAAAGCAACTTTTCAGGCCTGATGGACCAGCTCTATAATCCAGATGCAGAATCACAGAACTGTGAAAAATTAAGCAGAGAATATTTGGGGTTCTAAAAATGAAGATTTGTTTGAACATTTCTTCTAGTCCTTCACTTCAATAAATTATTTACTCTCGCTTCCTGAGTACTCATCATGTAGTTGGTGCTCAAGAGGGCCCTTAGCAGTGGTTAACAGAGCTGTTGAAATGCTGAGTACTCTGAGCTGTGCTCTGTGGAGGAAACGGGGTTATGTTAGGCAGAAGGAAAGGTTAAGTAGTGGCATGTCATGATTTGTAAATGGCCACCACTGTAAAACCTGTTTTTTGGGGCAGTCCTTGAAAGCCTGTAGGATTTGCTACATACGGATCCCTCTGCCAGTCCAGCAGTGTTGAAGTCAGCCATGTGACTTCAAGTGGTGGCCTTGGTCCTCAGATTTCCAGAGGGAGAGTGCCCCATGTAAACATCTGCTCAGGCACTGACTTTTGCTTTGTTCCTTTGGCCCAACAATGTTTTGAGACATTTTTAGGTACCAAAACCCTGTACAAGACAGCAAGTTAGTGAGATAATTTTAGCTGGCTGATCCTCGCTGCAAATAGTGGCTTCACTTGGAGACTGTCAGATGTACCTGATAAACACAAACTCTCTCAGGGTGATGCCTTGCCAGGTCCCCAGCACCTTGCACTGTCACTGGTAGATGTTGGTTGCCCTTCTTGAGGTCTGTGCAGCATGACCAGATTATGGAGCTAGTGGTGAATCCTAAGTATGATTTTTTACAAAATCAACCAAAGTAAGCACAGTGCATTTAAATTTGCAAATAAAGTAAGAAAACCATACGGTCACTGTTCCAGCTACCAAGACCTTTCCCTTGTGCAAAGTATGGTAGGTTAACCCCCAAATTTATCTCTCTGTGTTACTGGAATTTGCTGTTGCAATGCACCTTCACCAGCACAGGCACTTTGTTGGGTTCCTGTTTATTCCAGTTAGCTGCCTTTAAGCATCAAATTGATGCAATTTACAGAAGTGAAGACTTTTTGCCTCTGGTTTCCGACACTGTCCTCTCCAGAGGGATGTGGAAGAGTGATGGCTGTTCCTGCCTTTCCCACCAGATACTGCTGCAGAGGTGAGGCCGTCAGAGCAGCTCTGACAGCTTTGTCACAGCGTGGTTGGAGAGGAGATGCAGCTTGCTCTCCCTTATATGTTGCTGGCCCCTGGAGACCTGGTGGGAAGAAACCTTGTTCCTGTCGTTGGGCTGAGCCAATGTGACTTAAGGCGCCTGAGGAACAGATGCAGGGGACAGAAGAATGCCGGCTTGAGTTGTTTTTCTGTCTCTCCTCATTTTTTATCCCTGTGGGCTCCCAAGTCAGGACGCATCTTCTCAGCCGGATGGTTTTGCTGGGTTGTGTATTGGGTGATTGAAAAATGATGATTCTTCCTCTCATTCCCCCAGTGCACACGCTCCCCAAGGAGAGACTCTGTTGAAGACAGCTCAGCAGATCCAAGTGCCCCCAGATTTTGGCGTAAGTGCCATCCCTGGAAAGGACAAGGCTGTCAGTCCCTGGGCTTCCTCCACATCTCTACTGGTGCTGACCTGGAGAGAAGTTAAAGGTTTTTTATTCCCTGAAGCTCGGCATTGGCCTTCTGTTCACCTCGCAAGTGCAGCTGTTAGCAGCCACAAAGGCCTGTTGACAGCAGAGAGTATTTTCTGCCACGCTTTCACTCTGCTCGCAGCTTTTGCAGGTCCTTTTTGAGCACTGAGTGTGCCGGAATCGGTGGGGTGGAGAGACTGTCGGGAAATCTGAGTGTTAAAGCTATTTCTGTTTGGGTCTTGGCAAAAGTCAGGCTGTTTCCAGCATATTGTGCGTGAGAAAGAGATTCCAGGCTTGAGAGAGTCACTGAACATGTGTGTGTGTGTGTACACACACCATAGCTCCTTCATCCTGTCTGCACTTGCTTGAGGTTCTCGCCTCAGGGGAACCGGTACCTCATTCCCACTCCCTGTCTCCTGCAGATGCCCCAGCCCATGTGTTCAGAGAGAGTTTCTGATGTTGCTTCACACTGAAGTTGTCGATGATAAACACATCACCTTTCTTTTCTGTCCCCGGAGTAATTTGAGATACAGTATGACCTAAAAGTTGCTGATACTTGTATGGAGAGAAATAATGAGGCAAAAAAGACAATAGTTGATACTACTAGCCCTGCATGCAGTTGGTTGGCAATGGAAATCTGTGTTCTTGATTCAAAACAGGTTATGAACAGGAAAATTAGTTTCTTTACAAAAATGCATGACAAAAAGAAAAACAAAGCAAGCTTGTATCTCTGCAAAGGCTCTCTGAAATACCACCATGCATTAAGATTACAACCCCTTGCTCTTCACATATTTTGCTGTAAATTGGAGTCTGTAGGGTTTTGTTCCTTGCACATCCTGCTGCCCGCTCCATCAGCAGATGTGCGGTACCCAGCCAGCATCTCCCCGCTGCCATCTCCTCTTCCCTCCCCTTCACCTCTCCCTGTCCACTCGGCAGCACTACCTGGCTGAAGGGCCGGCAGGTCGTTTCTTATAAAGTCCTTTAAAGGGGATTGGAATTAACACAGACTCTGGCAAAGTTCTTATCAGGGGAAAAAAGCTGACCCTCCTCACTCCACTTTTTCATCATTAAATTCAACCCGCTTTCGCTGTGCTTAAGTATCTGTGTATACAAGTTAAAGCCTGTTGTAGATCTTAATTCCTGAAAGATAATTCAAACTGAAGTTGGAACCAAGAGGAACTGTACATCACTGAAACACTTACCATTTTAGCTGCCTGTACTCCTTATGCACAGTCTGTTTTCTGTCTTAATTTCCTCAGGCAAGGAACTACATGTCTTCTATACAGACTCACTAGTCCCTTAGCGCTACTGCAATAAAGCCTTGCTTGCTGAAACCCTCAGGCTGTTTCTCTCCTCTTTTCTTTTACTCTTCTGTTCCTCTCATCTCACCTCCAGCTCCAGTCAGGCAGCCAAACAGGTAACTAAACAACAATAAGCCTTGTGTTTGTATGCAGTTGGTGATTTTAGCTCACAAATATGTATGTACCAAGTGAAGTTGAACATGCATGCAGTGTGGCCCAACGCAAACCTGACCCAGGCATGCAAGGGGCACAGAAATTATGGTAATTCTTGTACTGCTTTTGCTTGTCTCCTCCCTTTTCTCTTAGAAATGCTGTAGAAAATCCTTAGCTAATGGTCTTTTGGTAAGCAAATCCAAGCTGGGGTTTTTCCTCCCTTCAGTGCATACAGCTGGTCATCGAGGAGTGAGGCAAAAAGGTTGGTCTGCCAGGATTTCTGCCTCACTGGGTCATTTAGAAGAGTGGGTCACATAGTGGGGACTTAGCAGCTGCAGCGTTGCCAGCAATCTCATTTAGTCCTACAGTGTTGAGAGCAGGCAGCTGGGAGGCAGAGTCCGAAACCTCCCCTGCCTGCTGTTTGGGGGAGGTAGGCTCATTTCCCAGTCGGTGGGATCTCATCAGGCCTTTAGCTGCAGCAAGACTGAAAAGTGCGAGTCTTTGCAAGATTAGTGTATGGAGTGAGATGTGGGGTCTGACATTCAAAGTCTAGGTTATAGCTGCCTCCCCTTCGCCTAGACTCTCTTTTACAGTCCCCCCAAAAGCAGTGTGAAACCTTGCTCAGGCCAGCAGTGCTTTGGCACCCATCCTCCCTCCTTTGGGGCTGCCTGTGGTCCGGCAGTGGGCGGCGCTGGGAGGGCAGTGCCATAACTGCAGCCCTGAACGGGCACACCAGCGCCGGACAGCTTGTGTTAGCAGACTGCTTCTGAGCATCGATGCCCCGTGCCTTGTCCTGACAAAGGGTAACAAAGATGTAAAATACATCAGCATTAAACCATGTTTCATTGACATCAGAGTTCTCTATTAAGAACTGTCTTCTTTACCTGTACGTTACTGCTATCTTCAGCATGAGTCAGGCTTTCACTGCGTCCCTTTGAGCTCTCCGTGCCACCGGAACTGCCATTTCTTTGGCAGAGGCTTTAGCTCAGCAGTGCACACGTCTGATCTGCAGTTTCGGATGACATCTCTCATCCCCCAGCCCTGCTTCCCCTCCTGCAGCACTCAAAGCAGCTGCAGTCGGCAGCCTTGTCTTTCATTTTGTCTTTCAAGCTCCTTTCTCAGGGGTTTCAGCAGGAACATGTTTTCTCTGGCCAGCCCTGTTTCCCTCTGCCATTCGAGGCATGGCTGTGTTTTGCCAGCCATGAGGTGGAAAGAAAAGGCAGCTGCCAAACCGTCAGCCCTGCACCTGGAAGGAGGAGGACATTAAGGAACATAAAATAGCTGGCAACGGCAACCTACCATCCCCTCAGCCATCCTCTACTGGCTAATACTGACAGATAGCAGCCCTACCTGAGAAAGGAGGCAGGGGATCCCTTGAGGATGGGGGAAGGTTTAATCATTTATGATAGTTTGGGACTAATCCCTGAGCCCAGTTCTGGTTTCTCTACCAAAGCAGGGTCGGAGCTGGAGGAGGAAGGTGGCAGCATCCTGCCCCCTCTGCCAAGGAACAGATCACAGCACGCAGTGAGCCCTGTCCTTCAGACCATGCGGCAAAGGACAAAGACAGAGATGAAGTCATGAGTTTTCTCTAAACTCTTTGTAAAGAGAAAGAGGAAAGGAGTTCCCGCTCCTCCCTAGGGTGGGCCACCCACCCGAATGATGAGAGCAGTGTGGATATCAAAATGACAGACTAGGCTCTTTGAAACTGTACTTGTGAGGTCTGCGGCTGCCCTAGATAAACCCTGCCTGCCTCTCTCCGCACCGTCTGGCGAGGCTTCAGAAGAGAGGAGCGGGAGTCTTTGAGCTGCACCAGGTATAACAACCGGGCTGCAATTCCGTGCTGTCCCCAAGGGCCACCATGCCCCAGTGATCTGGCAGCAGCCCCAGGTGCCACCCAAACAGCTTTTGCAGGTTCTTCTGCAGCAGGAGAGAGGTGTCGGGGGGTGCCGCAGACAAGGCCTCACACAGAGATCCCCGACCCTGCTCCAAGAGGGAATGTATTAAATTAGGGGCCACTATCCCCCTGAAATAGAATTTCTGCAAACCTAATTAACGAAGGCTTAATCAGCAGATTGGTTAATCATAAACTTATTAAATAACTAATTGAACTCTAAGGCTTTGTCAAATTCCCAGACAATAGCAATCTCGCTAAGGGAGAGATCAGGTCAGTAATCCTGTTAAGGCATCAGGTTTGTTGTGCGGGACGGCTCTCTGGCTGAGCTGCTGCTGATCCAAGTACCCAGGACTGGGGCTGATAAATTGAATGGCAGGAAGAGGCACCCTGGGCTGTGCATATCCTGTTCTCCCATAGAGATTCATAGTAAACAGGCAATTCAGCTAGTGGAACAATGCCTGAGAACTTTTCGTGTGGGGAGCAGAGTATTTGGAGAGCGACATGCTAAGTTAGTAACACTCTTTCTTTCCCTTTTCCAGGGAAGAAAACAGTAGGTATCATACTGCAGAGCAGAGATTTCTCAAAGCATGGTGGGGTGAGGAATATCCATCCATTCAGCGTGTTAACCAGCCTGGTTGCCTTTCTCCATCTGCTTTCATTTTATTAGATACAAAATATGGAATTTTGTCTGAAATGCATAGGGTTGTAGAAACCCAATGCAGCAGATGATAAACCAGAATGGGTCAAATATATGACATTTTGCRGCTAAATCAAAGCCAGAAACACGGCTGGGACAGTCAGCTGCAGTCCAGTCCTGGGAACAAGAAAAGTTAAAGGGTCCTTTCCAAGCAGTATGTCAGTCCCTTCCAAGCTCATGTGCTGMCTGTGGCATTAGCACTTCTGTCCTTATTTGTTTTGGCTACTAGATGGGAACTCAACAAGTCATTCCAAGCAGTGGTATCTGCCAGCCGGTGAAAGCTTTCCCAATTACAACACATTAAAAATAAATTAAATTTGTAGTTTAGGCTATAAAACGTGTTCTCTGCCATAGACCAATCATTTAGTGTGTATTTTAGACTCATGCAAGCATGGACATTTCACTAAGTGTGTATGCAGTTCAAGCCTACTTATGTCAGACTCTATTCAAGTGTTTTTTATACAAATATGCACTATATGATGATCTCCTGTGTAATCGAAGGCTGTGAGTATTCAGCTAAGCAAGTTTGTACTGTWACTCCCTTAAATACACATCACACTTACCTCATGCTCAGTGACCTTAATGCTTCTTCACAGAACATCAGGACCTACAACAAATGTGATGTGGGCAGTAATGTTAACTCTGTTTATCTGGTAGATTATGCCTTTAGCATAAGTGATGCTTTAAATGAAGAGAGCTATTTAAATGAAAAGAGTTAAATTGCACTTAACAGACTCCTTTCTTTTTCTTTTTTTTTCTTTTTGTTTACACCATACAGCGGGGTCAAGCAAATGGCTTTGACTTAAACCTGTGTTCAGTTGAGTAGAAATGATGAGGAGGCATTTGCAGAAGTTCTTTCCAGGTGAAATAACTTAATTGTCTCTGTCCCGTTAAAATGTATTAAGGGAGAGAGTAGCTCCGTTTTATGGATTATRTTTTGTAGAGTTCAGTTTATAAACTGAAACTTTTTAGCTGGGCTTGTCAGGATGCAAACACTTCCCCAGCTATCTAACTTTGTTCTTCCATCTGGCAGGAAAAATATTCTTTGAAAAGTACATGAAAATACTAAATAAATCCCTTTCTGAAGGTAAATGTGAAAAACAAAAAAAAAAAATTAAAATAAAACTGATGCTATTCATATATTCTAGTTTTGACTGACAGTGATAAATGAAATCTTTACGTGCAGTATTTTGCAGCCATTAGGAATAAAAGTCTCAATCCTYAAAAATTAAGTGAAAAAGCACAGGCTGAATCACAACAAGATGTCCTTGTGAGCTGGGAGCTGCGACAATAGATGCCTTTGAAATCAGTACAGAAAGATGTTCAAAGGTGAAGAGAGATGAATTGCTGCCTGCTGCTAGATGGTTGCAACCTGTCTAAATAAAATGGCTGCAGGGACAGTTCAGGCAGAGGACTCGGAGCCAGGAATCCCAGTTCTCTGCTCCCCTGCTGCCACAGATGCTCTACGTGGCTTTAAGGTAAACCAGTTACATAGTTTCTCCCGGCAGTAAAATACAGTTTACTGTTTTACAAAGATGATTTGTGATTATGTCGTGCCATGAGGAGGTAAAATGTTCTGTGTTCAAAATAGTAATTTTTTCCCCTAAAGTGTACAGCCATAAGGTYTTCTTTGCTAGATGGCTAACTGCACCGGATGCCCTGCTTTCCTACCCGTCAAAGCCCAATAGTGGATATAAACAGAGAAGTCATTCCTTCCTATAATCACGAGGGTCAGAGAAATGACCTTTGGGGCTGGGATAGTGTCGCAAGGGGACAGGGACATCCTGCTGGAACATAAAGCCACTTTTAGAGATGCYTGTGGTTTAAGTAGATGATAGCTTTGGTTGGGACTGGAGTACTCATTTACCTGTCCTCCTCTGTGCTAAGGAATAGYGTGGCGCTTCGGTTTGGTGTCTGTTTTCTGAAGGGAAACGCAAAAAGTAACATCAGCCAGGCCATCAGAAACCTCTCTGTAACTTGTGCAGGCAGCGCTCTAGGTGAGCGCTACCCYGGAGTGAGCCCTGCTTTGCCGTGCATGCAATGCACTGACTACTTGTTGTAGTAGCTCCTATATGAGTTCAGACCTGCATCCTTGAATAAGAGATGCAAACATCGTCTTTGTGCTCCCTGGGTCATTTACCAGTCATTTACCAGAGGCCAGGCCTTCTTGGGAGCTGAAGGGAGCTTAAAACCACTCAAAGCCCGTTGGTGTTTGTGCCAGCTCTCAGCCATGCCAAAGGGACAGAGCAGCRGCCAGATCAACAAAACATAAGGAAATGCAGCTACTTGGGTATTTAAAACCTGGTCCAACAGGGACCTTGGAAGACAGATTTATGCGCCTGGTCTTGCTAGCCAGTTCTCACMATTAGCCGTAGTTCACCGATTTCCTCAAGTTTGGTTGGGGAAAAAATAAYGTACTTCAGCTAAAAATACTGTGCCTTGCCCAAGTTGGTAGTTGGTTGACTTAGCTATCTGACCCTTGCTTATCTGAACAGTCTTTTCTGAAGCGGGGTGAAACAATCCTGATTCAGCTGGCCTGTCCTGAATAATCAACGCTGATGCCCAGCACTTAGCAGCTTGAAACCATATTCCCTGTATTCAGAGCAGGGGGCTGGCCGCAGACAGATCCTTTTTGTTTCTGCTACCCCTGTTCTGTAGAAATTGCTTTTCTTTTGCCTTTCTTTGCGATGCAGGGAGGCACAGCAATCGGCTGCACTAATGCCACCCATGTGGTCACACTTACACTCTCCAAGTCTCCCCAGGGAGCGCAGCCCTCACCAGGATCAGTGTGGCTCTGGCACGCAGCTTTCTTATACCTCCCTTTCTATATAGCCTGCAGCAAAGCCCCTATTGACGTACGTACCCTGAAATCTCTCCAATAAGTGACACAGTTCTCACTGACAAATACTCTCTGTCAGAGGTGAAAGGTGGTGAAGGTTTCAGTGTTAACTAGATGCATGCTAATGTCCCCGAGCTAAATGATGCAAGTGAGYTGAAATCAGGAGTTGGCTTGAAGTGGAAGCTGTAGTCAGCACTTCGTTCTTTCTCCCTCCATTTGCTCATGRCTGTGTTCATCATTCAGTGGGATCTGAACAGACAGATTAATTTTATTTACTGTGTAATTTAAATTCTCGGCTTACTTGAGAAGGTAGAATTCATTAGGGAATCGCTGCAGTCCTCAGCCTCTGAAACAGTTCAGCTGACCATGGGGAACAGAGGAGCAAATACATCCCAAAATCTCATCTCATAGACCCTGAAGATGGAAAAATACAACTTTGTCACACCRGATTAATTTCTCTTTGTCTTCCCACTGCAGCAAATCCCATGGACCCACACTGCACTGTCCCCATAGCAGGAAGCTCCATCTCCTCCTGGTCAGGCAGGTTAACAAGCAATTGAGTTAGCGAGGTTTAGCCAGTGGCTCTCATCAAAGGGACAGGAGCAGCCAGCATCTTGCCCAACCCATACTGCAAAGGAAGCAAATCAGCCTCGTCTGCCACTGAATGATTTTTGTGCCTATTAGCCTGCCTCAGTTGAGGGGGATGCACGTAGTCAAGCACAGTGGCAGTGAAAGGCAATGGCATCCTAAACCACTCTCCACCCCCCACTGTCTGACTGTAGCCAGAGTCACTCACTATCCTGGGACAAATGGTAACCATGGATCTGGGGAAGACTGACCCTCCAAATAGCTCTTCAGCATAGTACAGGGTGATGTTCACCAAATTCCTGGGTTGTCTGCTTTGCCTGATACCGCAAAAGGAGYGGTTCTGCAGGAGACTGAAATGTGGCTACTTTTGCCATTTCTGGTATGGGGCAGAGTGTAGGCAAAACCAATGCCCCCCTACATAGCAACATCTACCAAAGAAGCTGTTCAACATTTCATTTTTAAAAAACAGGAAAACATTATTAAAAACGGTTATGATTTCGTTTAGACATTGAAACCAGAGGAGTAATTGTAAGGATTTATTCAAGTCTGATTTTTAACTTAACTTCATGTTAAATCCATTCTGCTTCACATGCTCCGTTACTATTTTCCCTCATCATAAAGCAGCTAGACACATCTSGCCAGCTGAACAGGTAACCATTTTAAATTGCACTAAGTAATACAGCAGTGCTTGAAATCATTCATTACGGCTGTAGCTGTTCCCAGTGGTAAGGGGAGAATTCAGCCCCTCTCAACTTGGACACGACTTTCTCTAACAGAGGTTCCCTGTGGGAATATGCTTCATTTGTCAGCGTGCAGTTATTTGCCCATCCTCTGACACATCCTAAATCAGGCAGGTGAAAGCACACCAGGGCAGGGATGGTTTGCTGAGTGGTTCGCATGCTGGGGCACCGTCTTATTGAGGACCTTTGCGTGCAGCTATAGTACGAGACCACTGTCAGACAGGATGTAAGGCTGGGCCAATTATGGTCCTGATTGTGTCTGCAGCATGCATTTCCTTTGCTCCTTTATACTTAGGTGTTATTCCTGCCTTACTGAAAGCTCCGCGGGCTTCTTTGGCTGTTGTTTTGTCACCAGTAGAGCTTACCTTGAAGSAGCACTTGGAGCAGATGCTGAATAGCTCAGATGGGGTCAGCGAGCAGAACAGGCTAGTGTAAGGCTAGCACAAAGGTAGCAGCTTGCTCATTGAGCAGATTCATCTTCTTTCTTTAAATGATTTTAACGTCATAAGGGGACAAAGTATCTTAAAGATGAAGTGACAAGGTGGACAAGAAAGGAGGGGCGAGATGTGATGGGGTTGGCAGGTCCAGACRAAAGGCTGTCCCGCATGCTGTTCAGAGCAGTATAGTGGTGTCAGAAGGATCCTGGACCCCCTCCTCACATACACACACACACATGAACGCACACACATGCCGCTCCATGTGTTCTTCTTGTGACACAGTGTCCAGGATTAGCTTAAGAACTGGTGCAGCCAAGTTCCCCAGTGCGTCAGGCTGACAGCACAGCTGTCTGTGTTCTCTGAGCTCTYCACCGAAACAGAAGCTAATGCTGCTTTTCTCCACTCAAGCATGGAGCCAGATAGATTACCTGTGGTGGGTTGACCCTGGCGGGATGCCACATGCCCACCAAAGCCACTCCATCACTCCCCTCCTTGGCTGGACAGGGGAGAGAAAACACAACGAAAGGCTCATGGGTTGAGATAAGGACAGGGAGAGATCACTCAGCAATTACTGTCATGGGCAAAACAGAGTCAACTTGAGGAAATTRGTTTAATTTATTACCAATCAAATCAGASTGGGATAATGASAAATAAAACCAAATCTTAAAAACACCTTCCCCCCACCCCTYCCTTCTTCCTGGGCTCAACTTCACGCCCGAATTCTCTACCTCCTCCCCTCGAGCGGCGCAGGGGGACGGGGAATGGGGGTTGCAGTCAGATCATCACACGTTGTCTCTGCCGCTCCTTCCTTCTCAGGGGGAGGACTCCTCACCCTCTTCCCCTGCTCCAGCGTGGGGTCCCTCCCATGGGAGACAGTCCTCCACGAACTGCTGCAACGTGGGTCTTTCCCACAGGCTGCAGTTCTTCATGAACTGCTCCAGCGTGGGTCCCTTCCACGGGGTGCAGTCCTTCAGGAACAGACTGCTCCAGAGTGGGTCCCCATGGCATCACCAGTCCTGCCAGCAAACCTGCTCCAGCGTGGGCTCCTCTCTCCACGCGTCCACAGGTCCTGTCAGGAGCCTGCTCCAGCGTRGGCTTCCCACGGGGTCACAGCCTCCTTTGGGCATCCACCTGCTCGGGCTTGGGGTCCTCCATGGTCTGCAGGTGGATATCTCCTCCAGCGTTAACCTCCATGGGCTGCAGGGGGACAGCCTGCCTCACCATGGTCTTCACCATGGGCTGCAGGGGAACCTCTGCTCCGGCACCTGGAGCACCTCCTCCCCCTCCTTCTTCACTGRCCATGGTGTCTGCAGAGTTGTTCCTCTCACATATTCTCACTCCTCTCATCTGGCAGAGGTTGCTGCAGGTTGTTTCCCCACCCACACCCCCCACCCCCAATTCCCCACCCCTCCTTCTTAAATATGTTATGACAGAGGTGCTACCAAGGCGYTACTGGCCAAGTCGCTGATAGCTTGGCCTCGGCCAACAGTGGGTCCGTCTTGGAGCTGACTGGCATTGGCTCTGTCAGACACAGGGGAAGCTTCTAGCAGCTTCTCACAGAAGCCACCCCTGTAGCCCACCCACTACCAAAACCCTACCACRCAAAAGCAATACCTTACCCAACACAGCAACCCTGCTAATGATTAGACAGGATCTTCAGACTCCTAATTGAGCATACCTCTTAATGTCAAAGGCACATGCAGGCTGCTTCATGCCCTCCCAACCTCCTCTGCTCTATCCTGCTTCTTCAAGGAAGTGTCTTTCTGGAAAATTAGTGAAAAGCCAGCAGGCACCTGGATTTGGTTAAAGCTGTCTTTCCCCCAACTGTACCAGCCCTGCTGGTATTGCTAATGATTGCCTGTTGGCTCAGCAAGCCATCACACCTGTACTTGCAGTGTCCTCAGTCACCCACAACCACTTCATGGGAAGGGGGATGACAAACCACAAGTTTGAGTATTTCACTAGGTACAATGGTAAAAAGTAGAACATCCAAGTGAAACGAAAGTTAAACAACTTATTTCAAATACTTACAAATGCCGTGTAAAGAGCATTGTTGGAGCTCTGCTGTAATACTGCTCTTTTACTGCTGGTAATTAGTGATTTCTCTGGAGTAGCTGGAGAGGAGCCTTGTTTCATTCTGGCTTCCCCATCTCTAAGTCTCTGTCCTTCACCTTGTATCTCTGCTGTATTAGCTTTTCATTGATCATCCAACAGCAAACTCACCAGACACAAAATAACCAGTGGTTGGAAATCAGTGTCTTCTGTTTTTTCATTTGTTCTTGTGTGTCCCACTTTCTCTGTATTTGGCAGGAGTGCCTGTTAACCCTTCCTCATTCTCCTGGTGCCCAAGAGTTGCCCAGAATTAGGCAGTTTTGTAGGATCAGCATCGATTTTCCATCAAGCTGCATTGCCTTCCTGGAAGTTCATTGCACATACTGGAACGCTGCAGGCAGCACAGGAGTCACAGCCATGGAAACCATTTTCATATCCAGCACCAGAAACTGCCAAGTGCTGAGGACAAGCTATGCCTATCCCCTCTGGTGGGACCTATCCCACCATGGTGGGACCTCAATGTCTCAAGCTAAGCTCTTGAGGCTGGAGGAGACATGTGGGAACACAGATCTCATCCAAGTCCAATGGGGAATACTTGACTACTGTATCAGAGAGTCTGGAATGACTTGGAAGGAAAGAGCATCTTAGCTTTTCATTACCTGAGAATTGCCCAGGTGCATAGTTGCCAGGTTTCACAAAAAGGTTAGCACAGTTTGGTCAGTGGAGGGTTGTGATCTTAGGATTCATGCTCATGTGGGTGTAGCATCAGCCAATATGGGGCAGACTTTAAAGAAAAATGCCATTTACTTATCAAAGCTAGGTTGTGGTTCCTTCTCTCACCTTGTCTTTACTGTGCTGGTTATGTGTTTGATCTCAGATTCTATGAGAACTTTAATTTATGAAATTACAGCATTTTGTTAAAATGTTAAACCCTGAAAGTAACATCAGAAGTGCCTAAATCAATCACATTTCTAAAAAGAACTCAGGTACTTAGAGTTTGGGAACCTGGCCTTCAAACAAACATCTGGGAGCAAAAACCAGATGAGCTGGAAGCCAGGGAAAGAGCTCACTACCTAGAAACGGGGTTCACAAACTCCACCTGCTATACCAGGAGGAAGCACCATGCAGAAAACGGGCACTGAAAACCTCCTTTCCCCATTCTGATGGACCTGATGGTTGGTGTGCGAGGCTGGAATTTATAGCCCAGAATTACTGCAAGAGATTGGCACCTAAAAGCTCCTTTGGATGCTGGTGGAAGTAGCAGTAGTTCGTAATACTTACAAGGCTCAAATACTAGGTTTCCTTGTCTTAAAGCCTAACATGACTCATGCACTTCTCAACCACCTTCCAGGAGCTTGTCCTAACACACCAGGGCTGAGTAGGCCTCCCATTCCCCCTGGAAGCCATTGCATTTTGGCTGCCAGGGTCTCGGGATTAATAGCATCTAAAAAGGAGATGAACTGTTGATTCATGCTTAAGAAATTTGGCTGGGGACACAGGCATAGATGTTCCTACCACACTTACATTGCATTGGGATTGTTCACTCCCAGCCACTAAATAAGTAAAAGAAGGGGTTAAATAGGAAATCTTGTATCATTCAGACCCACACATTGCAATAGGACTCAGTAATAGCATAGAAATAGTCATGGAGAGACCTACGGGAGGAAAAAGACACTTAGCTAAACTCCAGATTCATCAGCCAAATGAGTAATGTGAGTTGGAGAAGAGCATTAGTGCTTGTACAGAGTGATCGATACAAAGCAGGGAGCGCCGGTCCATTTAAATGGCTCAGGCAGGCCTTAACTGCCTTGACAGAAAATGAAACACCTCTTGTTTCTGAGACAGGTGCCTTTTGTGAATTACACGGCCTGTTAAAGTATTGACAGCTTGTCTCAGTCCTGTGTATTTGTGGTCAGTGCTGGAGCTTCTGGTGTAGATGGGTGGAAGTTGGGCTGCATTTAGGGTTGTAAACATTTGCCTCCATAAAACCCCACTTTATCCCTCTGTGTCTGACTAAAAAAAACTCATGTGACCTGCAAAATACCAGCCTTTTATTCTGGAGACAGAGATAACCAATGCATTTGCAAGTTCCAGTGCTGAGAAATTACTCTGATTTAAGGTTTTGACTTCGATCCTGTATCAGTCTCTTTGTTGCTCATGCCAGGGAGAGTTATTAATCCTATCCTTTTCCTGCCAAGTTCAATGAGCCGTTCAATTCACCTCTGCTGGCAGCAGGAGCAGGGCTGGGCATAGTTCGTAGGAGCATGTACTCTTCTCTGCAGGTTCCTCAGCCATGCTCATCATCACAATCTCTAGGCATCTCTGCTGCTTATTTGTCCCTCAAAAAAGGCAGCCTTGGACATGTGTCCTGCTGCTCTTACCTATGTGGAAGGGACAGAGTTGGCCCACCTTGCACTAGCACACCCTGCTAGGCACGCCGCTTTTCCACGACAAGTGGGAAAAGGTGCTTTTCTCTCCAAAGGGAGTAAAATCTGCAAAAGAAAAAATATATCAGCACATTTCACACACCGCAGGGGAACCAGAAGCAAAACGAATTCACTATTCAGGTTCCCCAGCCAGCAGTCTGGKGAACCCCTATTATTCAGGTGTGCCACAAAAATAGTTCCCAACATTTTCTCACACTCTGGAGAACATTTTTAACAGGTCCCATTCCTGCCTTACTGGCCCCACGCTTGGCTTTTCCCTCCAAGCCTCGCCTGACATTGTAGGATGAGACTGGGGCAGTTAGCTCAACTTTTGTGGCTAATTGCTAACTCAACCCAACTGATTTCCCACAAGAAACAAGGAAGGATTTTGAATCAGGAAACTGAATATCAGTTTATATGAAAATCCATCATCCATGGGCTCCTATCCCTGCTGGAGGCAGGGCTGTATTAATACAGCACAGACATTGCATACCTGCAGAAGGCTTAGCTTTAGGACCTGAATTCTAGTTGTGATCCTGTGGTGAGAAGTTATTAAGAGAAATAGTCTCTCCTAAAGAAGAAGCTAATTTAAATCCCCTCTTGCACTGAATACATAAAGAAAGTTTGAGGTACTGTCCACGTTTTAAGGTACATTTCAGCAGCAAGTAGAACATGCTCTGAAAATTTAAACAAACGGTATGCTGTTTAAAGATACAGCTGCAAAATGTTTCACTTTTTTTTTTTTAAATAAAGCAAGCAAGCTCCCAAGAATCAATGTGAGATAAAAGAGAAAAACACACAGGGAACATCACAGATTGCCATGAGGAGAAGCAGTGAAGGCAGCAACAGTTTCTGTTCTAGGGTGAGTTGCCGTCTAGTGAAACAGTAATAACTCAGGCCTGGTGTCAAGCTAGGCTGGACTAGCACTAAATGATGGTGCTGCTTTGATGGAGACACTTTTCTGTCCCCACTGGGCCTCTTCAGCAGCAACCTCAACAGGAGGAGAAAAGGTAAAAGGATAAATTCCCTTGCCTGGCACAAAGCACAGTCTTAGGGCCCATGCAGCAGCCAAGTGCAGATAGAGACAAGGTCTCTGCCCTTTTTCTGCCTCAGCTGGGTCTCATCCAGAAGCTCCGTGACCATCTTAGTGTGGTGTTGTCAACTAGCTGCTGTGAGTCAAGGTACATTAGTTTTAGCCCCTGGTGACCTTGGAGGCAATGGGACACAGCTCATCCGGCCTTTGCATTGTTCCTCCTTGGGAGATGGAGAGCTCACGTCCTTTGCTATTAATTCTGCTATGCCTTTTGCTGCCATCAAATCTGGGTTTCTGCAGCTGTATGGTGGCCAGCCAGGCTGATGCCCTAATTTTGCTTTTCCCCTTTGTATCCCATATGCAGAGAAGCAGAGGGAGCTGGCTCGGAAGGGCTCCCTGAAGAACGGCAACATGGGAAGCCCAGTTAATCAGCAGCCCAAGAAGAACAACGTGATGGCACGAACAAGGTAAAGGACTGGAAAAGCACTCAGCTGTGCTCTAACCTGCAATCCCTAATGGCCTTAGGATGATGGGCAAGGACGATGTTCATTGCCATTCGCTTATTGCCAAACACGCTGCGAGAGCAGTGGTCGCCCTTCCCAGAGCTGGCAGGCCCAAATGCTCTGTGCTGTGTGCATCCCATCCCCTGGGGAGATGCAGGGACAGCTGAGGCCAGGACCAGTGACAGTGCAGCCTGCAGGAGGCAGAGGCAGCCCAGCCTGGTCAAAATCAGGGGCTTGATATGGCTGTCTTGCATGTTCTGGGTAGCCTCATGTAACACACAATCCTGCCAGCAGAAGAGGTATGATACTGCTTCCTGTAATGCAGGCTGATTTAGAGCTTAGTTCTGCCTCRGCTGCTTTTATCGCAGTAGTTCCCCAGCTGCTTTTTGTTGATGACCTCTTCCCCATACTAATGGACTTAATGAAGGCTTGTAAATAATCCGTCTCTTTGTGCTTTGCTATACACCTCCTCCACACTTTGAACAGCATGGTCATACTTTGCTGAGCTGCTTACCCCATATCTGTATGACAGTATCAGGCGGTGCTACAAACCGCTGTAAACAAAGACATTCCTAGCTGAATACTTTCTTTTAGAATATTTCCACTTTTTCCATGCAAGCTTCAGTACGCCAGTGTGTTASTAACCTGCATTCTGCTTTGCATACTACTAGAAAGGTGGCAGTTTTTAGTGGAGGACCTCACTTAAAATGATAGAAGAATCTGCATGAATGCTGGGTGTTTACTGATGAATGGGAGAGTTGCATTACCATATATTAAGTAGAACAGGAGCTGCAGGTCAGAGCCTCTCTGTATGCAACACATCCGATGGATGAGGTTCCTTGTTCATATTAATTCCCAAAACCCAAAATAGTAGTCATAAATCATGCCAGGACTTTGTCAGGTTTTATTTGTAAGCCTCTGCAATGTCRGTGGAATATGCTGCATTGCTTCCTGCTCTGTGTTTGGTTGTTGAGACCATATAAGGGAGCCAGGCCCTTAGAGGCAGCAAGAAATTCAGCAAATGCTCTCAGCTGGGTTTTCCATGCCCATTGTTCCTCCTCGTCTTCCAAATATAAGCTGGAAAGACTTGGTTTCTTTTGGCAATAGGCTGCATGCTAGCTTCCCGAGAGCAATGGTAGTTGATTTGCTGCTTGAGAGATTTAGARACACTGAAATTAGTGGAGGAAGATGGTAAGGAAGACAAGATGGAATAAGCACAGGTGCCTACCTGTAAAATTAGTGACTTCTGCTTGGAGAGGTGGTTGTTTCTGAGCTATCAATGGAAAGAATGGTGATTTGAGTGGGGARGAGCAGAGCAGTGACACCTACTGACAAAAGCTTCCAAACAGCCAGCTCAGTTTTATTCCATTTGTGGACATCTTAGCACTGTTCAGAGGACATGTGGACCCCTCCACAGCCAAGCATAGCCTGCTGGCAGTAGACTTGCTTTTCTTAGTTACTTTTCACACAGCTTTTAGAAGCATCCCTTGGGATCTGCAGAACAGAGGTTTGCAGCCATTGCTTTAGTAGCAGATGTGGCCAAGCTCCGTTGTTCCCATATGGCTGGGAGGTGTCTGGCATAGGGTCTCACCGGGCCAAGTCCCTTCATCCCCCAGCTCCYTTGGCTTTCTGGCAACCAAGCTGCACCACGAGCACAGCCCTAGTAATACCTCAGAATGGTTTGGTCTGTCTTGCCACAGACAGGGCAACCCTAGGAAGGCAGAAATGCCACAAGCTTGTTCAAGCAGCTTCTTTTCACAGTATAATGGTTGCAGTAGAAGGGGAGGTACTCCAGTRGGATACACTGCAAAACGTCCAGGTTATGGTTTAAGTCTGAACGGTTGGCTTCGTCTGGTCTCTGCAGGAGGAGAATAAGCTAAAGCCATTTCCCCCTTTTTAACAGTTTTGCTGTTCTCATCAAATACGTTTTCCTTTGTTCAGGCAAACTGCATTGCCTCTCCTAGTTTCTACTCCACCCTCTCCTCCTTTCCCAAGGCTTCTGTTCTGTATTATCTCTATGAACTTCTGACGTCAGCCTCTAGTACCAGGTTGCCTGCCTTCTCCTGGGGCAGGGGCACAGCCAGCCTTAGAGGTGAAAGGATCTGGATCTATAACATGTTCGGTCTCCCTAAGAGCTATAAAATATGAACAGGGTTGGGGTGATGCTGGCGCACTTGCTATGAGCAGAGGCAGAGCCCACAACACCATCTGCACCACTTGGGCACAGCCAGATATTGCAGTCCACTCTGAGAATAACCTAAACTCGGATTTGTGTCATAACATGTTTCATGTTAAGTAAGCAAAACCACCAAGACAAGAAGCTCATATTGGGACAGCTGTGGATGAAAGCAGCTACAACTGCTACGTGGCTTTGTTCCAAGGACAGTGGCAAGCGAAAATAAGGACAATCAGGATGTGAGGGAAAGAGTTAGATCAGGGGCAGAGACATTATCACGGTTATTGTCTGTTGCAGAAAAATTGAAGTTCTGTGTTACTAAGAAAAAATGCATTTCTCAAGAAAAAGATTATGTGATTTTTTTTTTAATCAAGTAAATAGCACCACAAAGGGTTCTTCTCCTACATCCCCTGACAGTGCTTTGTTCACTCATGATATAGTAACAACTGTCAGGGAGTATATATGGARCAGTTCCGGGGAACTAGCAAAAGTCAGCAAATGTGACGCCCATCTACAAGAAGGGCCAGAAGGAGGATCCAGGGAACTACAGGCCTGTCACTCTGACCTCGGTGCTGGGGAAGGTTATGAAGCAGATCATCTTGTATGTCAGGTGGCACGTACAGGACAACCAGGTGAGCAAGCCCACTCAGCATCAGTTCATGAAAGGCAGGTCCTGCTTGACTCACCTGATCTCCTTCTATGACAAGATGACCCGCTTAGTGGATAAGGGTCTACCTAGACTTTAGTTATGTTGTCTGCCTAGACTTTAGTAAAGCCTTTGACACCATTTCCCACAGGATTCTCCTGGAGAAACTGGCTGCTCATGGTTTGGATGGGCATACTCTTCACTGGGTAAAAAGCTGGCTGGATGGCTGAGTGGTGAATGGAGTTAAATCCAGCTGGCGGCTGGTCACAGGTGGTGTTCCCCAGGGCTCAGTATTGGGGCCAGTTCTGTTTAATACCTTTATTAATGATCTGGATGAGGGGATTGAGTGCACCCTCAGTAAGTTTGCAGATGACACCAAGTTGAGTGGGAGTGTTGATCTGCCTGAGGGTATGAAGGAGCCTTCCCTGCAGAGGGATCTGGACAGGCTGGATCGATGGGCCGTGGCCAACTGTATGAGGTTCAACAAGGCTTAGTGCCGGGTCCTGCACTTGGGTCACAACAACCCCAGGCAACGCTACAGGCTTGGGGAAGATGAAGGCTGGATATTCTCCAAGGAGGAAGTCTTAAAGGCGCAGGAGCGGGCTGTCCCTGTGTGCCGTTAAGAGGAGCTGGTGGGGAAGACAACCGGCCTGCCTGAACAGGGAGCTTTTGCTGGGACTCAGGGAAAAAAGGAGAGTCTACCACTCTTGGAAGAAGGGGCAGGTGACTCAGGAAGAGTACAGGGATCTCGTTAAGTTGTGCAGAGAGGAAATTAGAAAGGCAAAAGCCCAGCTAGAACTCAATCTGGCCACTGTCATCAGGGACAACAAAAAATGTTTTTACAAATACATTAACAACAAAAAGAGGGCCAAGGAGAATCTTCCCTCCCTTATTGGATGCCGGGGGGAACGTTGCCACTGACGATGAGGAAAAGGCGGAGGTACTTAATGCCTTCTTTGCCTCAGTCTTTAATAGTCAGACCGGTGATCCTCAGGGTATTCAGCCCCCTGAGCTGGAAGACGGGGACAGGGAGCAGAATACAACCCTCATAATCCAAGAGGAAGAGGTTAACGCCCTGCTACGCCACCTGGACGCTCACAAGTCTATGAGGCCAGACGGGATCCAGCCGAGAGTACTGAGGGAGCTGGCGGAGGAGCTTGCCAAGCCGCTCTCCATCATTTCTCAGCGGTCCTGGTTAACAGGGGAGGTCCCGGACGACTGGAGGCTTGCCAATGTGACGCCCATCTCCAAGAAGGACCAGAAGGAGGATCCGGGGGAACTGCAGGCCTGTCAGCCTGAGCTCGGTGGCGGGGAAGATTATGGAGCGGTTCATGTTGAGGGCGCTCACAAGGCATGCGCAGGACCACCAGGGGATCGGGCCCAGGCAGCACGGGTTCATGAAGGGCAGGACCTGCTTGACCAACCTGATCTCCTTCTATGACCAGGTGACCTGGCTAGTGGATGAGGGGAAGGYTGTGGATGTGGTCTACCTGGACTTTAGTAAAGCCTTTGACACTGTCTCCCACAGCATTCTCCTAGAGAAGCTGGCGGCTCATGGCTTGGACGGGTGTAGTCTTTGCTGGATAAAACACTGGCTGGACGGCCGAGCCCAGAGAGTTGTGGTGAAYGGAGTTAGATGCAGTTGGCGGCCGGTCACAAGCRGTGTTCCCCAGGGCTCAGTTTTGGGGCCGGTCTCGTTTAATATCTTTATCAAGGATGTGGTAGACGAGGGGATCGAGTGCTCCCTCAGTAAGTTTGCAGATGACACCAAGCTGGGCGGCAGTGTTGATCTGCCTGAGGGTAGGAAGGCTCTGCAGAGGGATCTGGACAGGCTGGATCGATGGGCCGAGGCCAACTGCATGAGGTTTAACAAGACCAAGTGCCGGGTCCTGCACTTGGGTCACAASAACCCCATGCAGCGCTTSAGGCTTGGGGAGGAGTGGCTGGAAAATTGCCCAGCGGAAAAGGMCCTGGGGGTGCTGGTYGACAGCYGGCTGAACATGAGCCGGCAGTGTGCCCAGGTGGCCAAGAAGGCCAACGGCATCCTGGCCTGTGTCAGGAATAGTGTGGCCAGCAGGAGTAGGGAGGTGATGGTGCCCCTGTACTCGGCACTGGTGAGGCCGCACCTCGAATACTGTGTTCRGTTTTGAGCCTCTCACTACACGAAGGACATTGAGGTGCTGGAGCGTGTCTGGAGAAGGGCAACGAAGCTGGTGGAGGGTCTGGAGAACAAGTCCTGTTGGGAGCGGGTGAGGGAAGTGGGATTGTTTAGTCTGGAGAAGAAGAGGCTGAGGGGAGACCTTATCGCTCTCTACAACTACCTGAAAGGAGGCTGTAGAGAGGCGGGTGTTGGTCTCTTCTCCCAAGTAACAAGCAATAGGACGAGAGGAAATGGCCTCAAGTTGCGCCAGGGGAGGTTTAGATTGGATATTAGGTAAAATTTCTTCAYCGAAAGGGTAGTCAAGCATTGGAAGAGGCTGCCCAGGGAAGTGGTGGAATCACCATCCCTGGAGGTATTTAAAAGATGTGTAGACATGGTGCTTAGGGACATGGTTTAGTGGTGGACTTGGCAGTGCTAAGTTAAYAGTTGGACTTGATGATCTTAAAGGTCTTTTCCAACCTAAAGGATTCTATGAATCTGTGATTCTGATTCTATGACTTGAAAACTGGAGAGTGAGAATGGAAGTCAATACTTCTGATATAAGTATGGGCAAGCTGCTGCTGCCAGATCACTRCTTCAGTTCCAGACATCTTTGCTTCTTGAATTCCTGCCTACATGCTTCAGGAGCAGAAGGACCATCCCTATGATATGAGAAGGGGTGTTGAATGTTGCAGGTGGATCCCATTTTCCCCAGTCCCCTGGTGCAGCAGGTTGGAAATTCTGCATCAGTTTTAAAATTAATTTCTTTAATCTTGTGTTTCAGTGAACACAGTAAGAAAATACAACTAGTCGTGAACCTATATATCTGCTTTGTGGTAACGTTTGATATGTTTTACTTTCCCTGAGCCTGCCCATCTTCAGTGCCTGGCAGGCCTTTGTATTGCTAAAACTGTAATGGCTTCCTGAAATTTTCTGAGCAGAAGCTCAGAAACATTTCTGGTAGTTAGAGAAACATTTCTGGTAGTTAGAGAGCAGTTGGAGCATGCATGAGATGGATTATCATCTTTAGATTTATATTTCCCAAACTCTTAGTGAAGCATCATTCTGCATTATTGTGTGTTGTTAAAGACCAGCTCTTCATCTGGGAGAAAACCTGAGTTAAGTGAGAAAATCTGAGTTAAGCCACTGAACGAGGAGATTTTGATCACTCTTACAGTTCCCACCTGCTGAACATAGAATCTTATTCCATTTGCTCGGTTTGGTTGATCTTATTTTAAATATGAAACAAAGTCTTTGTGCAGTTTTGTGGATGAAGGAGCTCTGTTGTGAACTAGATACCATTGTGTTAATGAATTTTCGTTATCCTAGAAGCTCTGAAGCCTGTATTCCATTTCAGAAACTCGCTCAGGCCATTAAAGGTGCAAAGTCATCATCAGCCTTTGTAACACTTCTGATGAAGTGGAAGTCATTACAGAATAATAGGATTTAAAAAGTGCTAGTCTGACTGGGCTCTTATGCTGCACCCACCGGCTCATATTTCTCATATTACTAAATTTAGGACTGAGACCTCGGAAGTGTTGTGCTGGGGGGCTGGACARGGACTCAGACAGAAAGACCACATCCCTGATTTCCAGTAGTAGAATAGTAGGAGCACTGAGCCTCTGCCTTCCCCTAGCCTCCTTCTCTATTTACTTATTGCTAGTGTCGTGTTCTCCTTGACAGGAAAAAAAGCAACACAGAAATGAGCAATCTGGTACAACAAGCACTGCTAGCCAAACAGGTTCACCAGAGTGAAGTGTGGAGTGTCCCAACGTTTTTTTGTTCCAGGGAGGAGCATGTTCCCAAAGCATGTCCAACGTTCATCCCTGTGAAACTGCTCTAAGCTACCCAGAGACACAGCTCGCTTCCTCTGAATTGTACACATTTAAACGTCTTCAGCGATAAGGGAGCGCTTGCAAGGAATTGAAACGGGGAAAGCCTAACTGTCATATAGCTTTGCCCTAGACTATGTGTGGTACAGAGCTTTACTGTGTGGTTAACGGACAACATTTAATTATTTCAGGCTCGTCGTTCCCAATAAGGGCTATTCGTCATTAGACCAGAGTCCAGATGAAAAGCCACTGGTAGCCCTGGATACAGACAGGTATGCAAAGTGTTAATAAGATGATATACATTATGGTGCAAGCGAGTTTTCGTGCCAGAGTGCAGCACTGAAGCTAACTCCTGCTGAAATTGCTCTTGCAGGCCACTTGCACTCTTCTTTGCTGTGCCCTTTGGCATATGCTGTAACTCATCTGTGTGTGTAAATAAGTAGGAAGAGATGTGAATAAAGAGTACTGTGATGGAAAGTTCTGAGGGTCGCAGATGAAAGTTGCTCTCCGGACTCCCTTGATATAACTTCTGTGTGCCTCACGGACAGCTTCACGGCATGAGAAAGATAGGGCTGACCAGGGAATACGGGTCTCTCTAACTGTTTCCTTCTTTGCTATGTCTTGTCCTTTCCTGCAGTGATGATGACTTTGACATGTCCAGATATTCCTCCTCGGGATATTCATCAGCTGAGGTGAGTTATATTCTTTCCTGCCATCCTTGCCATGAATGCTAATAGTAAAGCAGCCAGAAATGGCTTAGAGTGGCCTTGTACTGTCAGAAATGATTACACAATGAATTTACCAGTAGTGTAGACTCTGTGAATCTGGAAGGGGCCATRGCAGAAACTGTGTCATGTTTCTTTCTTCCCTGGTGATACAGTTGGCTCCATCTCCGCACTGCTGWGGCACAGAGATCTGCCCGTCGGCTGTTTTCACAGCTACTTTTGGCTTTATTCAAGCTTTTCCCAGTTCTGCTTAGTCCTGCAGTGTTGGCCCATGTGGTGCAAAAGCATCAACTTGTCTGTCACACCAGCTCAGCAAACGTATGCTTGCCAAGGACACAAATAAAGGATCTGAGGATGTGCTGGGATTTCCAGTTCCTGGGGCGGTCAGGGTGACCCAGTGCRTGTTTACTTGGAGCAGGCAGAAATTCCAGAGAGGGCTTGCAGATATGAACTCCTRCCCTTTCAAAGAGAAAAGGCAGGAAGCTTAGGCTTGTTAATCCCTCTACATTGTTTCTGAATATATTCCCAAGCTCTCTCCTGAATTAGTTGCTCAGCCTCTGGCTACTGCTTCTGTGGGATCTGATTTTACATCCAGGGTGCTGAGCAGCCGTTCTGCGCACAAGCTGCTGGGAACTCTTCCCCCTTGTGTCCCTTCCTTGGGCAAAATACATCTGAAACACAGAGAAACAGACAAGAGCAGGGACCAGATCAAATGATTCRGGCCATCTGTGGGCCCTGATGAAGTGTTGTTCACCCAGAACTGGCTAGACAGCACTTGAATCTGAGATTACAAAGAGCCAAGAGGCTTTACCACCTTTCA
The DNA here is from genome assembly GCA_030449065.1 of Oceanodroma leucorhoa. Classification (NCBI taxonomy): domain Eukaryota; kingdom Metazoa; phylum Chordata; class Aves; order Procellariiformes; genus Oceanodroma; species Oceanodroma leucorhoa. Next base: position 5,029,424 of record JASVER010000077.1, read on the forward strand.
ACTGCTCTAGTGTGCCTCAGACTGAGAGGAGGGACTGCCCAGCCTCCAGTCAGTTTATTAACATTATTACATTACTTTAATTGAGGGCTTGTTTTCATTGAAAGATTATTCCAGAATAAAATAGCATATCGACTTGCTGCTCTGTAGATATTCCTATTCTAGAAAAAGCTGGAACAGAAGGCAGCCCTCACCTGTGGTCAAAAACTGKGACTCTTTCATTGGTGGGGCAGCTGCTAATGATGGGGAAATCTATACCAGAATAAGGGACCTCCTTCATCTTCCGAACATCAGAAGTAAGAAGTCTCAAGTGTTTGACTATTTGTCTCTTTGTCTGTAGCAGATCAACCAAGACTTGAACATCCAGCTGCTAAAGGATGGGTACCGGTTAGATGAGATCCCAGATGACGAGGACCTCGACCTAATCCCCCCTAAATCGGTCAACCCCACCTGCATGTGTTGCCAAGCCACCTCCTCCACCGCCTGTCACATCCAGTAGTGAGGCCGGCAGGCTGTGATCAGTGCTTTCCACTATAACTGTAAAACTTAACAGCCATTGCTTCCTCCTATGGTAGGACATGCACCTCTTTGTGTTCATGGAGCCAGGAGAAACCAAAAAATTCATTTTATGATTGGTTAATAAGTTATTTTAAACTGTGGTTAAACAAAAGAGAAGTTGCTCAAAGTGCCAGGCAGTGCCTGGCAGAACTGACTGGCTTGGCAAGCGAATGCAGAGGGGTCCAGAGATACCTCCTTGTTTTGTGTAGGCACTGGGGATATTTTGTAAAGTGTCTGTTCCAGAATGGGAAGGGTCAGAGGGGCTGCAGGTAATCCTGCCCACTGAAACCAATCCATCTGTGAGATCAGGGGCAAGTCTGAGGTGTCAGGGGGTTTTACCAGTGAGAGGAGGTCAGTTCTTAATTCATTCTCTAAACCTATTTCATTTGCATAACCAAAATGATACTCCAGTTGGGGCACAGGAATGGGAACGGAGCGGAGCATCCTTTCCTACAGCAAGGCTAGCCAGGACTAGCATGACATAATTCGTTCACTTGCAAAGAGGACGAATAGGTGGCATTTCACAGTAAGTCAGTACTATCTAGAGCTGTTGTGTCACATATCCAATACAATCTACCCTTAGCGCCACATAAAATTACGGCCAAACACATCAGATTCTATCTGCAATCCCACTTTAGGGATTCAGTCCTTGCCCAAGAATACCATACTCCTGAGTTCAGTCCAGCCACGTATACTTCAGCCAGTATATACTTAATATACAATAAGTATATACTTAATATATACAATATATTTAATTCCTGTGAGACCCATCTGCTTCCAAAAATCTTAAACTTTGTTCAACTAAGAAAAAATGAGTCCTGCACAAGACAGGACTAGAGCTGTACAGTCTGAGGGTCAGTGCCAGAAAAGCTAGTTGAAGAAAGCACATTTTTACAGTACTGGACTGTTGATATTCTCGTGACACTGCATCTCTTGGTGCCTGTGGGAGGGATTTCTTAACGCTGAAGGCATCTGTCTGGTGGTGTCAGACTTTAGGGGAGCTTTCTGCAACAGCAGGATTATGAACAGCTTCAGCTGGAAAAAAAACATGAGAGGAAACTACTGTTTATCCCATCTCTGCCCACTTGTGAACCAGGCTTGGTCTGTGTTAGAGCTGTCCCATGTCGGGAGCAATTGTGTTTATTTGGTACTGGAATAGTCAGGAAACCTGGCATTACATTAGGTTGCTGGACTGAATTRCCAGTTCACCAGCAGATTGTTTTGAATGCAAAATCATTTCTGKAATTAGGAAACGTTTCCTCTCCCTGGCTGGTCTTAAACTGCTGGCTTCAGCATRTGCAGGGCTCAGGCGAGGGATGGGCTGGCATTTTTCTTGGTGTTGAAATCTTTGCCACAGGCATGATGGTGTGTTTTCCTGCCCTGTCAGGAGGGAGGACCGCCTGCCTTGGGTCATCACTTGCTTTATAGCCTGGGGAAGGGAAAAAGCGAGGGTAATTCTGAGCTTCCCATCAGAATTCCTGAGTCAGAAGGCAGAGCTTGAGCTCCACCCCAACAGACAGATCCCCCATCTGAAATCAGCATGAAGTGAGCTGAGTCTTTAAGAAGTCCTCTTCATGATTAGGAGGAGATTTATTTAACATCCTGGGGTTTCACTTTGTGCAGTGCAAAGCATGATACCATCCACAGCATGAGCAAAAGAGCACGCACACAAGATTCCTGGGCTTTTTTATTCACTAGCTGGTATGGGCAACTGTTAAAGCTATGTTTGTCCCCCCTCCCTAAAACAGCACGCTGCCACCCTGGCTCCAGGCCATAGAAAGAGGACTGAGTAGTGCTGTTTACTGAGCACCCCTGCCTCCTCATGCAGAAGTGCTGGTTAACTTGCCAGCTCCTCTAGGAAGAGTGTTCCTCAGGTGAATTCCTCTCCCTTTCTCACCACCTGGTAATGCTGAGGGGGAATACTTCCAAAATATTTCTGTGTGTTTCTAAAGAAGCCCAAAGCGTCAGGTCTCCAATTCTTTGCTTCTTCCTTTGTGTGCCTGCTTTCCTCTCCAGTGCTAGCTGAGGTTGAGGTTAGCAAGTTGTCTGGAGGTGGGAGAAGAGCTCTAACAACGCTGTGTAGAGAGAAAAGATAAAGGGGAAAAAACATTCCTAAAGGAGTCTTTTTTCTTAATGGGGAATGTAGGCAAAACCTAACAGAAACACCATGGTCAAACCAAATCCTATAGGATATGACCGACTTTCTTTAAATCTTCACTCTTCTAAAGAGGGACTTTGCAGTTCAGCGTTGGTACCATGCAAYGTCTTCATAGCATTTATCGTCCTGGGTCAGTCTCTGTGCCTTCCAGCCRGGCTGCACATGCTCCGCCTTTCCCACAGCCCTTGCTCAGGAGCTCGGAGCATTTCAGTGTGCCTGCTAGAGCAACAAGCCATCGGTTTACATGGGTTAGCCATGGAGGACTGCAGGTCCCACAGGCCTCCGTCATGCTGCCATCGTGCTCGGTCTGAGACAGAATGAGTCTTGCWGACACTGTATCTCCCAGGGTTAACGCCTCCCCTCCGAAGGACAGACCTTCCCTGATAACCACTGCCCCATGGCACCACAGCCAAGTCCTTTTATTGCCCCTGTTGCTGGTTTTTGCCCGACATGTGCCCTGAGGCACTCCTCAACCCTGCAACCCTGCAACTGCCCTCAGCCCTTTGCATTGCGTGATGTGCATCTGCTTCTAGCACAACCCTTTAGGGAGGGAGGGAGGTGAATTTAAATGTTATACCCCGTGCTTCCTCCAAAAACAGACCGAAGCACAAGCCAAGTGTTTTTCCCTGTGCACAGGAGTTGGTTGCACAAAAAGCTGGTTTGGCATGACAGTACAGGACCATAAAATGGCAATTTTTTGGCTTCTCCTCTCTATGCTTTGTGTTCATATATTTTATTAGGGGAATAAAGTAGAAAGGGTGGGGAAAAGTAGTTACCTGTGTAGGGTCGTTATCAGGAAGGCTGAATGGATTAAGGCAATGCACATGTGGCTATCATAGAAAATTGAATACTAACTCTTCTGAACTGCAGTCCCTTAAGCAGGTTATGACCACACGGCATGTTTGTTGGCTCRTTATGGAATACAGTGGACAGCCCGTCAGTATGTATTAACTGCAGATTGGGCTGGCTTTCCCCATCTGGTCTCGTGTTCAGACCTTTGCTTCAGCCAGAAGGTTTTCCTTGTGGCCTCATTGGAGGTTATGCTGTGGTGACTTCCCGGGAAGGTGTATAGATAACGTGGCCGTTCTGGCACTGCTCTCCTTAGACCAGTCTCTGCCACCATGGCCTGGAGAAGGCAAAAGCAAAGAGCACGGACCCTGACTCTCTGTCACAGCATTATAAAGCCCTAAAATCTGCAGAACTGCTGGGCACTCTCCTAAATACAGATTGCATGCAAGAAAGAAAATCGTTCTTTGTTCCAGTCTTTGCACCAAACCAGGTGGTCTTCTCAGGCCTCATTTTCAGTCCAAAGTTGTACAGAATACCAAGGGGAGGAGCACCATGGAATATGAAAGATTGCATCACTATCCATCTAAATTACCATGCAAATAGGATTTAAGGATATTGATGCTGGTGCCTCCACAAAGGAAATTGCATTTGATGCCTCCTAAAGCCAGACTGGCTTTTTGGTAGGATTTTATGTAATTTTAGTCACCAAGTTACCTGAATTTAAGCAAGTCCTTTCCTTTTATCAGATGTTTTTATATCAGTTTTGCCCTTTAATGTGAGCTGGCTTTGAACTCCAGGGTTTCAGCACTCAACTCTCTCTCTCCGGTCTGCAAACTCCCCATTTCTAGATGTCTGTGTGAGGAGAAACATCCTCCTAGTGTTGAGGAAGGTCTTTAAATAGCATGGTCTAGTCTGCTTTTCTGGTGATTGTATAATAATAAACTTTGGCTGAAAGGAGGCTGATGTCCAAGCGACCACCCCAAAGGCTCATTTGATGTCTTATCAGACATATCTTGAACCCAATCCTTGGAAGAGCCTCTGGATCATATCTGACGTTGCTGCATGTCTACCCCCAACATGTATGCTTGGCCATTGGGTCTGCTATGCCATTCTGGCTGTCTTGCCTGCAGATGCCTTGTGACTGCAAAAGCAGGTGGCCAAGCCTGCTGCATGGACTCCRAAAGGGACTTCAGGATGCTCCCCCATGGACAGGATGGACTCAGCTGCTTCTGGTTTGTCTCTCCAGCTCCTTTCCCAAAAGGAGGCACCCATTCCGCTCAGCTGTGTGCTGGCTGACACATTGGTCTGCGATCCTGACCAGAATCCTTTCCTCCCCATGCAGAGTCTGTCCTCGGGCTGGCTTGCAAGCTGTACAGCGGCATGAAAAGTACAGAGGCTTGAAAAGTACAGCGCCCTGTATGTAACTCAACAGAAACGTGAAGATGCTTTTGAAGAAAGGAAGGACCCAGCTGGGCACCAGATGGAACAACAGGAAAAGGAAAGCAAGCACTAACGAGAAAGGTTGCCAAGTGCTGTCTTGGCCTAGGGCAGATCCCAGTTGTCCGAGTTAATCTATCTCAGTACAGTGCTGATACCGGCAGGGAGCAAAGCTCGCTTTCAGATGCATACACCAGAAACCCACCAGCATGTTCCCAAGCTGGCACTGCAGCCAAATACTGCTGTGGAGAGWCTGCTGGACTTAGAGCACAGAAATGAGATGTGGGGTCCCTTGCTGCTGTTGGCACGTGGTACACATTTGCTCTAACCTCAGACAAGTCCCATCCCCTCTTGATGTCCATTCCCTTCTGCAGCACGGGAAAAACCTTCCTTGCCAAGATGCTACCACCACCCTGCATGGATATTGCCAAGTGTGTGGCAATAGCTCTCCAAGCAAGATGCAAAAAGCATGCTATAGAAATTTTATGCATATTTTCAAAGTACTCTACTTTCCCTTTGTTTACCACCTTCTGATGTTGCTTGCATGTGCCAGAAGGCTGCGGGGTGTAGGTTAGTAGAGAGATTAAACAGCTTTGGGGGAAGATGTTTGGCAAGGATGTGTTTCCCAATTATTTGGCAGCTGGCTCTCACACAACTGGCTTCTCAATCTGCATGCTGCCACAGGGAACATGTAAGAAGATTTGGTGGTCCAACAGCACCATCCCCTGCTAGTAGAGTTAAGTAACTTAGGAGTGCTACTGGGATARCGAGTGCTGATGGGAGGGAAGGGGACATTGAAGGCCTCATTTGGGATATTCCCACAGCAGTTTCATGCTCATCCTTTTAGTATCCATATAATGATTTGAGGCTATAAACCAGCACTTTTGCCTAGGCGCTTCCTTTACTTTTCCATTCTCCCTTCAGGCTCACATGGGATGTGGCCACTCTTACTGAGAATGAAGTAGGCTTTGGCACCTGGCTGCTTGGCTCAGCAAGCACAGGCTGCATGTGCCACCTTGAATATACCCTGGCTTTGACCTCTACCACTCTGCAGAGCTGACTCTTCACCCTCCTATTTCTACTTCTCATATCTCAAAAGAAACATCTACATAGGTGGGCAGTGCCACAGGGCAAGCTGGACTAGGTTGAGCCTAGGGGGAAGGCATGGGAAGGTCTTCATTTTAAGGTGCTTTTCACCTCTAGGAGAACATTGCATCCTTGTCACTTCCTTTCAAGGCTTTTCTTGAGGGATTGCGCCAAACCTTGAACCACATCTCATCAGACAAACCTGCCTGTCTTACAGAGCCACACAAGCCCTGAAGCAGAAGGGCCAGCAATTTAGTGTAGAGGAAGAGATTGTGACCTGGGATTACCTACAGAAGATTAATGCAGGTTTCTCACAGGGGCTGGCATCTGTATTTTAACTCCCTGTATTATGCAGTTGAGCTGCTGCATTGCTTCCAGAAAATTACAGCTACATCCCCTCTTTTGCCTCCCTTGGCATTGGTGGCAATCCCAGGATCACAGCAGCTAGATGCTGGCTGGCTGAGTGCTGCTTTGACAGTTTGCTGGGGAGGCAAAGGCTGGGGACTAATTGAGTTTACATGGAGCAGAGCACCACGTCCCATGCAACCGTGCAGCAAGCCGTGTCGCAGAGCAGCACAGACACCGGCAGGGACAGGTTGCAGCTTTCCCTGACGCCTTTGGAGAGCAGCTCTTCCCATTGCTTCCCAGACACACTTGCCACTGTTGGTGGCTCCGAGCCTTGTGCCTGGTCTGTGGAGCCATTTCCATAGTAACAAATGGTGATACAGGTGGTGGGATTGCATCAGTGAGCAGAAGGTACAAAAGAAGCCTCATTAAAATGTCTCAGTGTCACTGGAAACCAGCACAGCAGGCACTAGGAAAAGAAAAGGCCACGGAAAGGCCGTGCTGAGATAAGTCCCATTACCTGCCGAGACATTTGCCGTCCCGGACCAGCGTTTCTCCCCTAGTGAGCTCACTGGGAAGCACTCGCTTTCCATCCAGGCTGTCTTCTTGCTTCTGCACCCCAAAAAAGCCACGACTCTATTTGTTACCCACTTTCCTCGAGCCCACATGATTTGGGAGATGTGAAGTTTGTTGGGAGATGTAACACAGATCCACGGAGAGAGCTGGGAAACTTGGACAAGCTCTCTTCACAACAGCCCTTATGGTTTTTATCACCTTCATCTCCATCCCCACTTCATGGATTTCTTTGCCCAGTTTCTTTGCACGGAAAAGCTGCAGTAGCAGCTGTGTTCAGCTGGTAGCTGCCTCTCTCCTGAGACAAAGCCARGGCAAACGTCAGACCAGTGGGAGATTCAACAACCATGGTGGTGGGTGAGCCAGAGAGCAGGCTGGGATTTCTCTTCACCCACCTGAAGGCTGTGGGGCTGCAGGTTTGCCAGGCTAGCGTAAAACCGTGGTGTGGTCCAGCAAGCCGAGCCAGCCGCCTTCACCCTCCTGGCCYCGGTGCTGCGGGAGGTCTGGGACCCAAGTCCCAGGTCCCAGGCCTGCCAGCCCATGTGCTGCTGGTGCGGGCTGGAGATCTGCAGCAGAGGCGTGGGTGGGATGCCTGTCGGCTGTGCTCTTGCTGCGCTGGGGCAGGGTGCTGTAGGACACGCTAGTAGGGCTGTAGTTCTGCAGGGAGAAGGACTCTTGCAGAGGATGAAGTCTTTGCAGGGGAGAAAATTCAGAAAGTGTTCCCGCCTCCTTTTTGCACATTTGTAATCATTTTTACTCCTTCCACAGAGGTTATTGAACCTTCAGTTTAATAATGGAAATGAGCCACCATTAAATAGCTTTCTGAAGGGTCTGAAAGCAGGCATTACTACTTGCATGAAGAGCTGGTCTGTGCCTAACACACGACTTCCAGACCTCATTGTACATCCTGTAGCTGAGTCACTCCGTGCACTGTGCGGGGTCTGGGGTGGGAGAGTCAGCGCTGGCCATCATGCCAAACAGCCACGGCTTCCCAAACTGAAGAATAATCAGACCAGGAAGTGGAGGAAGGAGCAGCGACAGTAGAAAGATAGCTAGTTGTCACAGGTAATCTTCTGTATCCATGTCCAGTGGTTAGTCCTAGAATTACAGACCTTGTTATATTGCACACGTCCTCCTTCCACTCCTCTTTTCTCAAAGCAGCCATCGCCTTTCCTCCCCCTGCCCCATGCACTAGTGATGAGCATCAGAGGCAGTTGCACCAAAGTGACTCTCAAGCCCAGTTCTGCATCCCCCTCTCCCACCCGAACCCAAGGCAGCCTGGGCAGTTGTTGGCCATCACAAGTCTAGTAACTGCTTGGGTTTCTTTCCTCATGTACCATAGCTTCCTCTGCACGTGCTCGAGCTGGGCAGTATGGGAGGCTCTGACCATGTCCCAAGAAGCTTCTTTGCCCCCTGGCAGCACCTTGCAGACATGCACCTTACTGGGAATGTACTGGGTCGATGCTGGTGAGATCTGGCGCTGCCAATCTCACGTAGGTGGCAGCTGATGGGGATCCACCGGAAGAAGCCGGCATGAGGTGGCTACTGTCCCTTTTCTTTTCTTTTTTTGAGGGAGAGGGGGATTTTTTTGGCATTATGATTATTGTCCACCTTCCAGTGGCCAAGTTCTGGGCTGCATTAATAATTGGGGTTCATTGGCTGTCCGGGCAGGTATGGAGCTTCGCACCAACCTTAGTAGCAAACATCATGGCTGTATTCAGAGCCTGGATACAGGCTGGGTTTCTCCCATGCTGGCGAAGCGGTTTCAGCAGGCTCCACATAGACTTTTCTGGCAGACAGGGAAACAGCACTCCTCCAAGTTCGGATCAAATCTGCACTTCCATTTCTTGTCCTCAGCTTGGAAAAAACTCAGCCCAACCAAATGCTTCCCAGGTCTCCTTTCCCCGTGTGGTGCCTGGCACCCCAGGGGAGGGAGCAGCAGGAGGCATTTCAGGATCAGAGATCATTTCAGCAAGATCCTTTTTGGATGTATTTAATGGAAATATCTTTCAGGAGGAGAGACCTCCCAACCTTTGCATTAATCACAAGAGCAGGAGATGAATTTCCGGCTGTCCTTGCATATAGTGAAACATAGCTGAAACAGCCAAATGCGAAGTAGAGTTAAGTGTAGGGTTTGACCTGAATAACCTTTTAATTAGGAAGATAAATTTGTTGTAGCTTGACCTTAGTCCATGTTAGGAACCTGCTAATCATTTGACATGCAGAGTGTRTTAATGCTGCACTTAACTTGGCCATGGTTTTATTATCTGGTTTTGGGAGTTTTTTCACTCCCGAAGCATCAGTCTGCATCTTGTATGGGTTTTCTTTCTTTTTTTCCCATTCAGAACATGTAGCACACTGTTGTACTTCTGTTCCCGTCTGCGTAGAGTATTGCCTTAAACAGATCAGTTGTGTTGTGGTTTGTTTGGGGTTTTCTTTTTTCTACCATCAGTTTTGTGCATTAATTTATTTAAAAATATGGGGTTTTTTTCAAAAACATGAAACGTATAATATTTTTTTTAACATTTCCATTGCAGTATTTATCATTGTTACTGGTTGTGTGTAGTGTAACAGAATTAATGATATTAAAAAGCATACGTATGAATACCAGCCTGCCAGCCTTTCTCTTTGGAGCAAACYGGGATGAGAGGGTACAAACTGCACCATCTCCTCTGAGCCCCCAGCAATCAGGGRTACTGAAATCAGGGGGTGCCAGCCTTCACACCATCACCAGTACCAGCCTGCTTGGGCCCAGTAGAAGTGGCTGGTGTGGAGCTGTGCTGTATGGCACAGGTAAACCTGCCGGGGCCGGCCAGCCCCCAGCCAGCATTTGGGAGATGCTTCTCCCCAAGGCAGCAGGAAGGTACGCAGGCTGGACCCAGCCCCTGCATCTGTGCTGCCACAGAAGCAGAAAGAAGTGCTGCATCTGTGCAACATTGATGGGTGGAATAACMTTTCCTCCAGCATTGCAGCCATTTCTGCCTCTCGAAGGTGTTGGCACAAGAGCCAAGCACTGATTTTGAAGTCCAACACCAGCAGCTGGAAACCCCGGGGACCACAGAGACAGCAGGGGGGGTCAGTGGCTCGTGCTGGCAGCTGGCCCGGGGCAGGATTAGTCCCCCCCCAACCGAGAGGCTTGGACTCCACCTCTCTGCAGAGCGGTGCTCCTCAGATCTGTGCCCTAGGGTGCTCCAAGGCCACGGAGCTGGAGGCAGGCATCCCCATGTCCACCTTCCCTCCCAGCTTCCCCCTGGCTCCCAGGACAGGGTGGGGCTGATGGAGAGCCTAAGCCTGGCTCAACAGAGGCCAGCAGGGTGTAAAAATCAACGGCAGCTTGTTTTCTTCATTTCGTCTTTAACGGTGCATTAATTACGTTTGCCTGGAGGCATTTGGGTGCCCCAGGCTGCCCAGCCCCACCATCCCCCGCAGCAAACCGAGCCCTTTGGGGGGCAGGTTGGCATCCAGCCTGCCAAGATGGACATGGGTCTTCACCAGTCATCTCCAAAAATGTTGTGCAGGGGCCAGAGGGGCCAGAGCCAGGAGCACAGCAGAGCTCTGTGTTGGCACTTTGTGACAAGCCAGGACAGAGCCGGGGCAGGGATTTCTGCTCGACTCCCCAGCTCGGGGAAAAGCAAACCCAGTACATGCAAAGCCCTCTCTGGCATAACCCAGCTGCCTCTCTGCACTGAGATGGATGAGGATCGCTCACTCTGACTGCAGAGCCCATCACTCAGGACAGAAGAGCAAACAAGCCACACAGGACCACCTAAATCCAGCTTTCTAATTAAAAAGAGGAGACAGAGCAGGCTCTGTCCTGGCTACCCCAGGCGGCTGGGACAGCAGTGCCCGGTGCTGTACCCCAGGCATTGGCTGTGTGCACACAGATGGGTTGCTGCAAGATTTCCAAGGAAGAGAGGGGCTGGAAAAGCCACAATCGCTGCTCCTGCACCTCCCAAAATAAAATTACCTTCACTAGGTGTCGTGAATGAGTGGTTTAGAGGCCGCTTAAAGAATCACCATCAAAGGTATTAGCAGAAAGTGATTTTAATAGRGATTTATAAAGGTGCGACCTAATAGAATTCGACAGCAAGGTCCAGTCTATTACTACACAGATGAAACATATAAAGAAAAATCATCCAAGGGTTTATATCTGGGACTATATCTATCTGTTTAGCAGCAGCCTAGGGTTCATTCACAGTTTTAGCAACACTTAATCATCAACTAATAATTAATAAACTTTAGTAGCACTTAATCATTAACTAATCTAATATTTATGAAATAAGTGTTAGTAGAGTCTACTATAATCACAACTTAATTACAGATTATGCTTACTATTAGTCCATACATACATACAGACAGAAATATATATATATATATATACACACACAGAAGGTATACCTGTTAACAATTCCCCTCGAGTTCAGTGAAGAAATATTCACATCAAATGTCTAGGCATTTTTTCTCAATGGGCAAAGAATTGAGCTTTGAGGAGTGAAGGGGTTCAGCCCAGRTCCCGTCATCAGCTTTCAGTGACTGTCCTCCGAATATCGCAGACCCGAGAGGTTGTGAGCTCTGAGAGGYGTCCCACTCAGAGGGAGATACTGGGTGCAGCCCRCTGTGGTCCAGGAGAGCTTAGAGGGCCTCACTCAGGACCACCCTTTATAGGTTCACAAGATGATTGGCTTTAGTCATCTGTAAATTTCCATCCTGGCCACAGTCCCAGGTGGTAATTACTAAAAATTCTCAAGGTTTCAGTGGTGTTCTACCTGACACCTGGGCCAGGCAGTAGGAGKACRTTCCCAGCCTCAGGTATRCAGAGTTTCTGATAAGGTCAAGGAGCGCTCAGCCGCCAGACTCGGTACACTGATGCTGAGGTTTTGTGGAAGCAGCGCAGCTCAACAAGTGGCCCAGGAAAAGGTGTGTGTGTGAATGCACCACYGCACTAGGACCAGCTGAAACTGTTTCCTACCATTGTTAAGGCAATTGCCTGCAGGAGAGGAGGAAGCCTGGAGCCAGGACAAAGCCAGGAGGGCGCAGCTCACGGAGGGATGCAAGCAGCAATTGCTGTGCCCTAGGCTAGAACCAGAGTGTAGCTGTGGGACTGACAGCCACCAAATCCCCCTGCTCCGACACTATGACATCTATGACATCACTGACAACATAAGCACCACCCTGGGCTGGCAGAGAAGTGGCACCAGCCCCATTCCCTTTCCTGCATGGRCTGGAAGTCCCCAGCCCCACACAGTGGTGCTCATCCAGTGGGGCATCTCCAGGACCCTCTGGGACTCCAAGCGCTCCCGTCCCGGCAGGCTGCTGCACCATGTTCCTCTTGTCCAAAAAACACAAGACCCCCATCAGCACTTACACCGACTCCTACCGCCCACCATGCTCTGTCAAAAARTCCATCCAAGAGCAGGCTCCACCACAGCTCTGGAAAGAAAACAAGTTTGTAACGCAGGTAAGTGCCACAGGAGGAGGAAACCTCAGGGTTTCTACCCCTACCCAGCTGCGGATGCTCGGTGCCAGGCAGGAGGGTGGCACGGGGACTCATGGGGTGCCTCGCTGCATGTGTGTAACTGGGGGGGTTATGCTCCTTGGTTAGCAAAGCGTTTGAAACCCCACAGCCTGTGCTCGCTGGCTTCTTGTCCRCTGGAGCTGTGCCCCACAGTGGCTTCGGGCTCTCAGGGCTGGTAGTCACCAGCACAAGCTCTCACACATCAGCCCTGTCCATCAGTAGGTTTCAGAGTGTGCAGGGGACAGGATCTGCTGAGGAAGGGGAAACTGAGGYAGTGGCAGGGCTCAACCCAGGGCTGCTGTGTGACACAGTGGTGATGGGGGGGCAGATCGGGTGGCTCTGAGAGCTGCTCCAACACACAGCCCCCAGGCTCAGTTCAGTTCCAATTGGGGGGCTTTCCATGCCAGGGGGATCGTGTGAAGGGCCAGGGGGAGATGTGACTGAAAAAATCCTCCCAACCCTGGTCCTGGAGGAGGAGGGATCCCTGAGCCGTGGCTTCACTGCAGGGGGTGTCTGTGGGACATGCAGCTTTCCCCACTCGGGCTAACAAGCATGCAGGCTCTGATGCAAAACACGCTGCAAACTGGCTCATCTCTTGCAGCCTCGTTAGCATGTGCATTATAATGAGGGTGCCAGCAGAGGGCACAGGGGGGGATGTCACCACTGTGCAGGGACAGAAATGGCTCATGCAACCAGGGCACCCATCTGCCTGGCAAGATCCCAGCCCGCTTGGGCTTTGCCAGCTGTAGGACATTGGTTTGGTCCTTCCCAATCCCTGCTGGCCCCATACCTGTCAGTCCCAGTGCACCCACGCCATCTCCCACTCTGCAAAGTGCCTGGATGCCTATGGACATCCTGGGTGCAGGGGGAGAGGAGCCAGTGACACCCAGCCATCCTCCATCCCCTGGTTTCGGGTGAGCGGGAAGCTTGTGGGGGGGATCACGGTGCTGCTATGACCCCCATGCCCACACACTGCGAAGGGAGGCTTGGTGCTCGGATCTCCAGCTGCGTCTCCAGCGTTAACCGGTAATCAGCTTCACTGTGTGCCCCAACGGCCGCGAAGGCAGACGCTGCCGCATGGCCTGGGTGTCTCTCCCCACTCCCCGCTGTCTGTAGGGATTAACGATGCCCCCAGTGCAAAATCCGGCAAGCCAAGGTCAGCCCGAGCAGCTGATTAGCGCGGCAATGCAGGAGTACTACAGGAACACCACCGATCCCGCTGCCTACTGGCCCGAGAAGTACTGGCTGGCCAGGTCCGAAGGTATCGCCAAGGTCCCAGCTCTCCCCCTGTATCACACGGGGCACATCCCCACGGGGTTGGGGGGCTAAAGGTGCCAGCAGCAGCTCATTCATCCCCCCTTTTGCATCCTGCATACCCCCCACAGTGGCAAAGGGACCCTCCCTGGGCATATGCGCTTGTGACTTTGCTGCAGCCACCCATTCCCATCCCTGCACTGAGACTGTCCCTGTCCCAGGGATGTCAGCAGGTCCCCAGGGTTCTCTCCCCTGGTGGCCACTAAATACGCCCTGGTGGTAGGTGCTACCTGGGGGACACCCTCCTGGGATCCCATAGCCCCTAGGCACCAAGGCTGCATGGGCAGGGATGAGTGACCAACGAGCTGGAAGTGGTGGGTGTCACCTCCACCACAGATCCTTAACAAGGACCCTGGGAGCAGCACCTCTGACATGCCCCCTGGCCCCATGGCATTGAGTTTCAGGGAGAGGGGGAACAGTCAGGACTCTCTGGCCGTCCCCCCGTGTCCCCAGCACCACAGGACACCCCTGCCTGTCGCTTTTGCGTTGCAGAGAAGTACAACCCAGTTTTTATCCACGAGGACAAATACATCACCTGGAGAACGGGTCCCTACAACAGCGCAGCCTGGAATAAGCACTCTTCTTACCTCCCGCTCCTGCCCGAGGTAGAGCCCAGTCCCCCTGGCCCCCCAAACTGGAGCCACCTCAGGTGCCGCTGGCACCTCGGGCTCTGCAGCGAAAGGGTGGCAATCCTGCGAGGGGTGCCATCGCTCCTTGCAGGATACAAGGATGGAGACCTTCCTGCACAGCATACCCGTGCTGTACTCCCCAAAACCCATCTGCCTCAATCAATCCGGTAACTACCCTCGCCCTGTCCCTGCACTCCAGCTGTAGCTGTGCCTGTGCCATGCTGGCATCCATCCGGGTTATGGGCTGGCTGCTCCTCCTCGCCCTTACCYTCGCCATCCCTCCATTTGCAGAGAGGGTGGTGGTCACCGACATGCTGCACAGGCCACCCGTGTACACTGTGACAGGGAGGGGACCCTTCCAGGGCTACTACAGCCCCTGCTCTGGGCGGCACTACTGCCTGCGAGGGATGGATTACTATGTTGATGGGGACCCTGCCATCAGAAGGCATCTCAACGCACTAAGAGAGAGGACTGTAAGGTTGGGATGGGATGGGATGGGAGGGGAGGGGAGGAGAGGGGAGGGTAGGGTAGGGGAGGGGAGGGGAGGGGAGGGGAGGGGAGGGGAGGGGATGGTTGCCTTGGGTTGGGATGGGTTGGTTTGGGATGGACATGACCTCCCTTGTCACTGCTCACCCTACCTCCTGTCTCTTGCAGGAGCATCCCGTGCTGCAGTTACAGCCTCAGAGAAATGTTCTGTACATCTACAGATTGCCCCCAGCCATCCTCCCTGCACAGGAGCCCTAGGTGCAGACAGGTTCAGTGGGGGGAGTGCTCCAAGCTGGTTGCCCTGGGGGAAAAGCCTATTATTTTTTCCAGCCTGCCACTAGCTCTGTTTTCATTAGAGTTTCATGCAAAATTACTCAGAGGATTATTCTAGGGACAATGGTGCAGACTGCAGACCCTGAGGGGTACCAGGTCCCATCACAGTACCCATGCAGACAGCGATGCAGCCGCTGCACCTCCATCTTGCAGGCTAAGTGGACGTGACCAGGGAGGGCAGGACACTATTGTGGTGCTGGGCTGTGGAGTGTGTTGTTGCTACCCGTGGAGAAGCAACTGCCAAATTTACTCCCAGGACAGGTGTTTCTATGCTTGGTCTCATCCAGCGGTCCTTGGGACTGTACAGCACCTGAAGTCTTGCTGGCACCCCTGAGCCTGGCTGCATGTAGCTTAGCATCTCCCAGATTTGGGGTCCACATCAGTGTTTCTTGTGCTGCTCTTGTATTTTCTGTTGTTATATATATCTGTTATATATATCTTGGTCAATCTTCCCAATTTCTGCCGTCTTCACTGTTTGCTCTTCTTATCCAAGAACCTGTTCCCTGGTCACGCTGTTTGTTGTGCGGTAATCAGCCCTGTCCTTCACCCACTGCAGGTCCAGCAGCACCTTTTAATCCCCACATGTTTACCTTTAGGATGTCTCCATTGCTGAGGCAGCTTTTTTCAGCCCTGGGGAAGCAGTGAGGGGAGAGGGGAGGCTGTTCAACCAGCTTAGTCATCACTCTGCTACTGCATCAACCCCCCGTGGGCCAAAATTAGGCATCAGGCTTTGCAGAAAACGTGTGATTGGCTTTAAATTCCTGAGCCCAGAAACTAAAACCAAACAACAATGAGAACAAACAGGTTCCCCACAGATGTCCCTATGCCTGAGCCTCGGCAAAATGTTTCTCAAGGTCTTCTCCACTGAGAAAMAGGCAGATTTTCCTGGACTGGCATGGCTCTGGGAATGAGTATTTTAGGAAAATTAACAGTGCAAGAGAAAGTGGGTGTTTGCAGGGTGGGAGACACACTGGAGCAGCTCGCTGAGATGGCAATGCCAGGGAGGTTCAGCTCTTCTGCCCAGGCTTCGCTTTGGCCTCAGTGCCTGAAGACACACACCAAAGTGGATGGCGGCAGCTGCATGTCCACTGCTTGCCCCTAAGCAATGCTGGCAGCCAGAATCAGGTTTTCTGCTCTTCTTCCTCACCAGAGTTTTGTCCTCCCATGGCTGATAACTTTATCTGCTCTCCTAGGTGGGACACGAGCCACTTCAGCAAGGCAGGAGGAGTCCAGAGAGGCAGCTACACCATCCACCCCGACTTTACCTCAGAGGCTTACTCTGCCCCGTGGTGCTGGTGAAGAGCRAAGATGGGTTTTCATTAAAACTGGCTTGGGCAACTGTTCCCCTCAGACTCTTTCATACAGGCTGGGGAAGTCCGTGGAGAGGGGGGAGGAACTTCAGCAACTGCTGGCTTGGTGGACACTTTAACAGCTCTCAGGGGCTGGTACCCTCTCACCGTCCGCAAGCTGGAGACCAAGAAAGTATGCAAGGAAAAGCTCTCAGAGCATAGTAATACAGCCAGAAATAGAAGCGGTTGTTGATACCCATGTTTGTCGGCTTTGCGCTGGGCTGCTTAGGACATGCTTGCTTTTGCCAAGTTGTCCAGGAAGAGCTGCCACCCATCTGGGATGCCAGACACAGGCTAAATAAGGATGGGGATTTGAAAGCACCACATCATTAATGAAGGCATGAAATGCCCTTCTCTGACTATGATCTGGGARCCCAGCAGCAGCAGGGAACACCACCTGGGGCCTTCCACGTGTGCTGCAGATCATAAATGCACAGGGCTGTGATCCCCACGGGAGGGATGCTCCAGCAGAGAGCCATCAGCACCGCTGCCACGCCGTGCCCGCACCAAGCAGCACCCCAACTCTGCTTGGGCCAGGGAAACCCCCATGAAAACCCTATCCCGTCCCAAAAGCATCCCGGCACAGCCCCACCAGTGCCAAACCCCAAGCGCCCCCAGCACAGCCCCAGGGGTACCCCCGAGTACCGCCGGGCATCCCCAGCGACTCTAATCCCCCGGTACCCCCCGGAGCGGCCCCGCCGGGGGCGGGCGGGGGCCGAACTACATCTCCCAGCGGGGAGCGCCGCGCCGGGGCGGGCCGGGGGGGCCGGGCCCGGGGCCGGGGCCGGAGCCGGAGCTGGGGCGGGGCGGCGGGGAGCGCCCAACCCCGGAACCGCTGCGGGCCGCCGGCTGCTCTCAGCCCCGCTCCCGGTGCGTCCAGCCCCGGTGCCCCCCGCCCCGTCCCCGCTGCCGCGCAGAGCCCAGCCATGGCCCGGCGCCGCCGGTAAGTTTGCCGGCTCCCGGGGCCGCCCGCCGGGGAAGGATGCAGCAGCCGCCGGGGCAGGTTTGCGGGGTATGCATCCCCGGCATGGCGGGGGATGACCGGGTGGGGGGTGCGGGGCTGGAGGCAGGCAGGGGGCTTCCCCGTCCCGCAKACCCCAGGCTGCAACCGGCAGCAGGGGCAGGCACGGAAAGGCCCGCGGGGGAGCGGGGTGTCAGTGCAAACCTTGCACCCTGATCTTGGGGTGCAAGCCTTTCGCACTCTGATGTGTAGGGGCCGTGCAAGTTTTTCCTGTGATGGGTAGGAGTCTTGCCACCCGGAGAAGATTAACGCAGCCCAGAGACATGTTCCCGGCTCCACTTGCAAGGTGCAGCTTCAACTTTCGCCGCTAGACAGATGTTTGGCGGTGAAAACTTAAGCAGATGGGTTTACGCAGCRCATTGTGCAGTGTACTAGGTTGGGTTTGGAGTGGTTTCTGGGACAGCCCCTTCATCAGCAAGTGCTGGCGGTGGAGACAAGCAGCCAAAGCTGTTTTAGAGAGCACAAAGCCGCCTTTCTCTTTTCCCTCTCCCTCTTGGGATACTCGTGATGCCCAAAGGGCAAGTGCCTGGCACAGCAGACACCCACAGCCCACTGGGGGATGAGGGTYAGGGGCTTGTGTCTGCATGGCTGGATCTGCATATGGAAGGGCTGCCAGGGAGCACTTTAAGGGATTGATGACTGCATTTGGCCCAAGGTTGTCCAGCATCATCGGCTGTTGGATACAGATGGAAATCCGGGGTCCTGAGTCGCCAGCCCAGCTCCATGAGCCATCCACCGCTCTCTGGAGCTGCCAGCTGGAGTTTCATGGTGACTCAATGTCTGGAAAATCGCAAGGGCCATGCCAGAGGGATGTGCTTAGGTTTCCATTTCTTCCCCATATCATGTTTTAGCACTTGGGTGTTGGGGTGGGCTCGGGTTTCAGCCTGCCTCAGCATCCGAAATGCTGAGCGCTCCCAAAGCGCTGAATCAACTCTTTTAAGAAAGGATTGGGGAGGGGCAAAATGGGGCACCAGGTCCTGCTGTGGGGCCATTTGTCTTGGAGGATASAGATGAGCAGGAGTGAGATTAACGCCTGCGGGAGCACTGGGGAGAGAGGCTGTGGGAGTGAGTGATAGGGTGATAGATGAAGCCCACCTTGTACCAGCAGTAATTGGGCTGGGGGACCAAAAGACAGCAGCAAAGACATCTTTATGGCTGTGTATCTTATACGGCATACGTGGCAAATGAAATAAGCTAATAGCAGACTGATGCCTCGCGTCGGGGTTTCATATGCCTGCCCGCTGGACTAGCCCTGCTGGGCCRCATCCCTGCTTGGTGCTGGCTACTTCGGTGGGAGCAATGAAATTATTGCAGTTATCACTCTCATTTCTTTTTTGGGTAGAGGTTTATATCATCCCGACATCCTTGTATTTGGTGTTTTGCTTTGGCTGCCGTCGGGCACGAGCTGGGTGGTTTTAGTGGATGCCTCTCTGAGAGCTGCTGGCCCCGCAGGTGCCGAGAAGCAGGCTGCTGGGCTCTGGGTTACCCCATGGTCCGCGGCTTCGGGGCCAGGCTGCCTCCTGCTCCCCCAGAGGCTGTAGGATATCTCCAAGGTGGACACAGAGATGTCCTCGAAGGGAGAGCACCGGAGCTTTCTCTCCCACGTGTTCAGTGCACTTTGATACAAGTGGAYCAGGAGAGCTCACTTTGTTTTAAAGTCTCTATAAATCTTTGCGGCTCAGACAAATTCAGGCGCTGTGATGTGCCTCCAGGCAGGGGAAAGCGAGAGCCCTCAGTCATGGTTTAGTCATGAGCTGGCAGCACTGCAAATGGTGTGCAGGGTTAAAGTGAAAACCCAGCTTATTAAAAACTTCATCTTGCTAATTAGCACAGGGTGAAGAACAAAGAAAGACAATGTTGTGAAAGGGGAATTGTCAGGAATATTAAGTCATCTGCTGCCAGAATTGACTCCCAAGTGGCTTTTTTGTATTCATGGTCAGACACTGGATGAGGTGTCTAAATGGGTTTGGAGCACCACTTAACACTGGCAGCTTTAGGGGACATAACTGGGCTGGAAAGTGACGATTCCTAYAATATAGGTGAAAGTATTTAAGGTTGGGCAGAGCTAATGCCGCATCTCCAAATCTTCTGTCTGCTCTTGCAGACAGAACGAGGTGCTGGCAGCATGTCTGCACTTTGCAGATGAGCTCCGTATTCATGTGGCCCCCTCGGATTTGGGGTTTATCGTCTGGTTGCCCGGTGCTGTTTAATCCTGGCTTACAAACCAGTCGGCAGCAGCAGGGCTGCTTGTTTCTTTTCACTCAAGGCAACCTCATTACTCTGCTGAATATGACTCTGCTTAAAACCACAAGACTTGGGGAAGAAAAAAAAAMCCCTCGGTTGGTTTTTATTTTGCTTTCTGATTCTGGAGAGCCTGCGAATGCAGGAGGGGACGAGCCTTCRCCGGCCCTTCCCGCTCACCTGGCAGGGAGGTGAGATGCCAGCCCAAATCCCGCGACTCCAGGAGCCGAGGCTCGGCGAAGCTCGTGCCCTTCGCGCTGCTGCAATGCCTGCAGCAGCTGCCTCTTGGCCGGGTGCCGCTGTCTCAGCACGCCCCGGACGGAGGGTTGGCTTCTCACGCATCCGTCACGGTGCCTGAGAAAACACGCAGGTGACGTGCTGGGTCCCCTCCTCCTGCCCGCGGACACATGCTGCTCGGGGCGCAGCCAGCTCATAGCTCCGAAACACCCTCGCATGATGGAGAGGGTGAAGCTGCCAGGGACGTGGAGATATAGCAGCGCTTATATTTTATGTGCTTAAAAAGCCATCTGTAGCGGAGCCGGGCGGCAGGCAGGGATCCCCGGGAGGCGATGGACGGGTAAGTACCGGCACCGYGCCCCTGCCGGGGGCTCCTAGCTGAGGCTGTCTGTATCCGACAGCCAGGTAGTACGGGGAATTTGCTGCCGTGTCTTGCCACGGAGGCAGCAGCCCCAACAGCAAGCGGCTGTCACTTTTTGGGCAGTGTAGAGACACCCCCCCCCCCGGCTGCAGCCTTTCCCCGAGCCCCTCGGGCCAGGCAGCATGTCTGTGCCTGCTGCGACCGCAGCGGGGACGATGAAGGCAGGGCCCCCTGGGAAGGATTGCGCCATGTCCCCCCTGGCTGCCCCTGTCCTGCTAAGGCAGAGCCGCTGCCCTGGCTCGGGGGCCGGGGGTCTGTGCCACCCACGTTCACCCCAGGGTGGCTTGTGCGCCGTGGGGATAAACCCAGGTCCTCGGAATGATCCGGTGTGGTATCCAGGGGGATCCTTGCGGGTGGCTGTGCAGGACTAGGGAAGGAATCGGTGTCTCTGATCCGCAGGGTTGTGGGGGGCAACCCTATGCCCGATGCCAGCACCGCCACTGGGTGCCCTCCCCGTCCCGTCCGCTCCCATCAGCGCCGAGCAGCTGGAATGGTGATTTCACCCTTTGACTCCAAAAAGCCCTCCAGAGAACTCCAGTGCTGCTGCAGACCTCTCCAAGGGAAATTAAACCCCCAGGAAAGGTTTGCTCATCCCCCATCTCAGGTTTGCAAAATCCCTTTGGCTGGTCCCCTGTGGAGGGGGTTGCAGAGCGGAGCCAGGACCGTGCATGCAGAGGCTTTTTCCCCCCCGCAGCTGTTTTGCAGAGAAGTAATTTCCCCCTTTATTTGCTATCCTAAATCCCTGTTCCTTTATGGCGTTGGAAATGCCCCCAGTGAAATCTGCGGTGCTTCCTTAGTTTGACTCCTGCCAAGATGTTTAGGGAGGAGGCAGCAGCGCCTTGCACCGGAGGGGAGGGTTTCCTGGCATCTGGTGTGGGAAATGGGTGCGTGTCCCTGGCACAAGCTTGGCCCCTGGCGCAGTTCAGACTGGACCCCACTGGGACAATTGAGACCAGTTAAATGTTATTGACCCTTTTTAAACGAATGCCCTAATTGCGAAGTTGCTGGGGTTAGTGGTGCTGTGGGTCTCGCAGCCCGTGGTTAGAGGCAGTGTTGGCAAAAATAGAAGCGGTCAAAAAATGGATTTTTATTTTTATGCTGTAAAGTGTGTCCTGCTCAGATGTTTTGCTTTCATCTCAAGTTGAGGCAAGACGACTCGCTGCTTCCACAGAATGGGAAGAAAAAGCTTTGTTTTGGGTCAGCTGGGAAGCTCCAGCGCAGCAAGCTGCAAACATGCTGTTTGGCTTTGACACCCTCCCTTCCCGTTTTCTTTTTTTTTTTTTTTTTTTTTTTTGAGGAGTTTAAAGGTCACCACAATGTCATCTTGGAGCTAAATAACAAGTTTGCATTCCAAAAAAAATGTCGAAACAGGCTTTGCATGAGCAGGCACCTCTGCAGGCTGCGGCTGGTGAGTGCGAGGTGGCAGGCGTTGTCTCCAGGGAGCTTGGGAGACTTACCGCTCATCTGGGACAGAGCCAAATCACCGGCTGGAGACCATACATTTTGTTAACGAGGCAAAAGAAGAGAGGGGCCGGACGGGCACAGAGTGAGATCCTGTTTTCGGAGACCTCCCTGGCCCATTGGTGTGCTGGGCATACACCCTTCTCAGCATCTTCGTTGGAGTGGTACCCAAGCGGGTGATGTCCGTCAGCCCAGGGCAGCCACTGGGGTTTGATTCTGGCCCAGCCAGAGCGACCAGAGTGGGATTAAATCTGCCAGCGTGGACACTCGGCTTTCATATCCCTCCGAGGCAGATTGGTGTCCAAGGGGCACAAAACCTTTCTTAAAAAACACATTATTTCTCTACTGGCAGCAACAGTGATGGCTCCTTTGTGTATGTCATGAGCTCCAGCCCATGGGGGGAAAAGAAAGAAACAGCCTAAAAATAGAGCAGCTTCCAAGTAGTTCATAAATAATAAACCGGCCTCCTGAAAGGGAGATGAAAATCCAGAAACTCCCTAAAGCCCTAGGAGCTGCTGTCAGTTTTACACGGAGTGAGGAGGTGGCTGTCCCTGCAATGGCAGTATCAACCATTTCTTGGGCTTATAACCCTAAATGAGAGGTGGGAAGGAAAACACTGTTTAGTTGCTCTCTTTTTTTTCAGAAAATGTGAAAACCTTTAAAAAATCTTTTCCCAAATAATTTGTGAGCCCTGCTCAGTGGGCGGCTGCATTTTATTTTCTCCCCCCTTGAGCTTTGCAGTCCCCAGATAAGGCACGCATGAGACACAGGCGTGCTTCTGCTAGTGATAGGTATTTGCATCTCCCTCGCTGGCATCCCAAAAATTCCCAGTGCCAAGAGGGAGGGAGCTTGTTTGGGCTCAGCATACCCGTCTGTATTTCCAGAAGCATCCTGCCACTTGTGGCATTGCTCAGCTGTGCTAATTTGGCTGAGACCCTTCTGCAAACCTCCCCATCCCCCCTCATCCCCAGGACAATCCTGCACTGCTTCTGGTTCACCCAAAAGCTATGGAGGGGTGGATAGAGGGGATGAGTGTTTATCCCAAGCACAGCAACTTCCCACCACTGTCTCCTCTCTGCCTTTATTGCCCCGTTTTTGCTGGGCTCAGCCAGCCGCCCGTCACACGTGCTGGTGGCTGAGGGCCCCGTTCCTGGGTGCAGGATGCGGCTCTGGGTGACACAGTCGGGCTGGTCGGAGCTGCCGCCATCCCGTGCCGGACCTCCCCACCAGCGAGTGAGGGCTCCGTGGGACTTGGCCATGGGACAAGTCGTTTAGCTAAACCTGTCGCCCGGTCAGGCTAATTGCTTCCTAATACCACTGTAATCCCATTTAAAGCAACTGACAGCCTAGAAAGTTATCGGCTCCCAGGGGAAGGTTAAGGTGACCCGGCCGGTAATGAAAAAGTTCCCTGGGCTGCAAGGTCTGGCCCAATATGTGCTGCAAGACGAATATAAAATGCTGTGTGTTTTGTTGAGCCTGTGCCTAGGTACCACTCTGGGTTTACACCTAGGCATCCCCGCAGTGGAGCAGTGGGGTTTAGGTGATGCTCAGGACCCCTTCTGCTTTGCCCATCCTTCTTTGGGCAGAAAGATCTGTCCGAGGTGCAGAGGAAAATGTGCTCTGGCTTGTCACGCCTGTGGTAGGAGAGTGTTCAGTATTTCATTTTGGATCTTTTTCTTCCTTTTTTTAAAAAAAGAAACCAACCCCTGTAGAGGGAGTCACTGCAACCAGCTTCATTCGTGACCAAAAAGAGGGTTTTTTTCCTCCAGTTTGCCCAGAGCCGGCAGGCTTGCAGCCCCGGGGCTTGGGGAGCAGGCAGCGTGCCCGTGTTTGCTGGCGCTGGGCAGGTACCAGCCAGCTGCTCTGCAGCTCTGCAGCTCCTCTCCTTCCCCTGCTCCTCCTGCGGCTGGGTTTGTTTCTCGCTCTCCYGTGTCCTTACTTTACTTTTCCCCTCTGCATCCCCGGCGCTGTGCTTGGCCGAGCCCAGCCAGCCCGCAGCCAAAGAAAAGCCATTAGGCTCTTGGCGCAGTCCGCTTCCCCGGGGCCACGCAGGGGGGAGCGGGCTGTTGCCGAAACACAGCCCGGGGCTGTGCTGGATGGAGGAAAACCCCTTTGGAGGTCCTGCACTGCTCAGTCCCAACAAAATTAGCCTTTCGCCTGCCTGGAGCTGTCGCAGGGGTCTGCGTGCATGGCAGGAGCAAGTCGCTCTCCTCCCGCCTGGGGCTGCCGGTGCTGTACCTCCCGCAGCCGTGCTTTGCTGCACAGCGCACCCCCTATGTGCCCCCCAAAAGCAGCCACGAGCCGCCGGTACCCTGGCCCAATTTGGCCGTCCGGGGGCTGCGGAGAAGCTGGGATTTACCCACCTTTGCTGCAAAGCATCCCCGGGCTGGAGCAGCCAGGACACACAGGGGATGGGGAGGGGATGGCGCTGCAGATGAGCTGAGTTAAATCTGCCAGGGAGGCAGTTTGATTAAAATTAGGAGCGGCTGCCTGGAATTCATTACGTGGTGACTTTTATGGCTCTTAATTAGTCCTGTCCCTTAAAGATACTGTCAGTGGGCCATCCGGCTCCTGCTCAGCCTCCTCCTACCCCCTCCCAGTCTCTGTYCTGCCTCACTGAAAGTCTTCCCCCTAAAAAAAATCATTTATGGCAACGATTTGGCCCTTATTGCCCTGGGGTTGTTCTCCACGTGGAGCTCAGGCTGTTCTCCGCACATATTCTCTGCCCTGGGGTAATTGCAGCTGGTGTCTGGTACTCGGTGTACAGCACCTGGCACGTCGCAGCCCAGCGGCGGGGGAGCGGGGGGAGCTGCTGAAATGGAGTCGGCAAAAGGGACGACAAGCGGTCCCTTGATTCAGAGATTCTACTGAGACTATTTATATCCACTTCTTTTTCAGAGACGGGTGCTCTGGGACTCGGTGGAGGTGGGAACTCTCCTAACAGTCCATTGTGTTCTGCTGAGATCCCCAGGCTTGCTGCAAAGAGATCTTCCTTCACAGTCCTCTGCAAAAAGCAACAGAGAAAAGAGAGCAGCATGTACACCTTCCTGCCCGAGAACTTCACGCCAGTGAAGCAGAAGCCCTCCAAGGAGCTGAGGCCCATGCTCGGGGCCATCTTGCTGGGCCTCATCCTATTCATTGCCGCGGTGGTGGCCTGGTGCTACTACACGGTGTCCCTGCGGAAGGCGGAGCGGCTCAAGACGGAGCTGATGGACCTGCGAGCGGACGGCTTTGTCATCAGGAACCAGCATGGGGAGGTGGTCTTCCGGCTGGCCTTCCGCTCGGGCAGCCTCGACCTGGAGTCGTGCTCCAAGGAGGGCGAGATTTTGAGCTGCACGCGGTCGGGYGGGGGGCCGCTCAACTTCTTCATCCAGACGGTGAAGCCCAAGGACACGGTGATGTGCTACCGCGTGCGCTGGGAGGAGCTGGCGGCCGGCCCGGCGGTGGAGCACACCATGTTCTGGGAGGACGCCCACTGGTATGGGGGCTCGGAGATGAGCACCCAGCACTGGCCCATCCGCCTGGCTGGCTACCAGGAGCCCGTGCCCTACGTGACGAACGACGTCCACTCCTTCCGCGACAGCTTTGGYGGCATCCTCGAGCGCTACTGGCTCTCCTCCAAGGCGGCRGCCATCAAGATCAACGACTCCGTGCCCTTCCACCTGGGCTTCAACGCCACCGAGCGCGCCCTCTTCTTCCAGGCCCGCTACAWGGACTCGCCCTACAAGCCCCCGCCGGGGCAGCAGCCCTTCCCCGAGCTCAGCTACCGGGTCTGYGTGGGCTCCGACATCACCTCCATCCACAAGTACATGGTGCGCAGGTACTTCAACAAGCCCTCCAAGATCCCAGCCGAGAACGCCTTCCGATACCCCATCTGGTCCACCTGGGCACTCTACAAGAACAATATTGACCAGGATAAACTTTTGCGATTTGCCGAAAAGATCAAGAGGTACCGTTTTAACTGCAGCCACATTGAAATCGATGACATGTACACGCAAGCCTATGGGGACTTTGACTTTGACCCCATCAAGTTCCCCAACGTGACAGAGATGTTTGCAAAACTGAAGGAAGATGGGTTTAAGGTCACCCTGTGGAYTCAYCCYTTCATAMACWMMRATTCCTCCAATTTTGGGGTRGGAATTGAGCRTCAGCTGTTCATCAGGGAGCCGACTGGGCGGCTGCCGGCCATGGTAGAGTGGTGGAACGGCATCGGGGCCATCCTGGACTTCACCAACCCAGCGGCCCGGGACTGGTTCCAGAGCCACCTGCGCCAGCTCCGACACAAGTACGGCATCTCATCCTTCAAGTTTGATGCGGGYGAGACCAGCTACCTCCCCAAGCAGTTCAGCAMCTTCCGCCCRCTCTCGGATCCCAGCATCTGGTCACGGCGCTACACGGAGATGGCCATCCCCTTCTACGAGCTGGCCGAGGTGCGGGTGGGCTACCAGTCGCAGAACATCTCCTGCTTCTTCCGCATCATTGACCGTGACTCCGTCTGGGGCTATGAGCTCGGCCTCAAGTCCCTCATCCCCACAGTGCTCACCATCAGCATGCTGGGGTACCCCTTTATATCTGCTGACATGATCGGGGGGAATTTTTTCCCCAACAAGACGGAGGGGGCAGTGGAGATCCCCGACCGGGAGCTGTACGTACGGTGGCTGGAGCTGTCGGCCTTCATGCCCTCCATGCAGTTCTCCATCCCACCCTGGCTCTACGACAAGGAGGTGGTGGAGATTGCGCAGAAGTTCACGGAGCTCCATGAGTCACTGGTGGCCCCGCTGCTGCTGGAGCTGGCTGGGGAGGTCACCGACACAGGCGACCCCATCATCCGTCCCATCTGGTGGATCTCGCCCCGTGACGAGGCCACTCACAGGATCGACTCCCAGTTCCTCATTGGTGACACCCTCATGGTGGCACCYGTCCTGGAGATGGGCAAGCAGGAGCGCGACGTCTACCTGCCGGCGGGCAAGTGGCGCAGCTACAAGGGGGAGTTGTTTGAGAAGACCCCAGTGCTGCTCACRGACTATCCCGTCGACCTGGACGAAGTCGCCTATTTCCTCTGGGTTTCCTAACAGGCTCCTCCATCAGCTTTGGGATAACCATGCCTTACCTAGGACTTTGTAACAAATAATAATTCTAATTGCACATTTTGTTTGAGACTGGGGTTGAGGAAGGGAATTAAATAGACTTCACTGTTCTTGGGGTAATTTTTTTTTATTTGGAGGGGGTGATTTTTTTTTTTTTAATTTGGGGCAGRTGGGAGACTCCGGTTGGGTTACAGTAGGCAGAATTTTCTCTGTTTAGGTCAGGAAGGAGTTATCAGTCTGCAGACATGTAGTAAACCCAATACCTTTTCAGTTCCCAAGGATTTAAAGAGGCCAATGTTGGTCAGTGCCAGTGGGAGTGTTTCTGGTCTCATGGGAGCACCCACTGCTGGGCATGGGGGCGTGTGACACGTGGGAAGGTTGCTACGGCACAGCCTGCCTTAAGTTTTATAATTATGGCAAATATGTTTAAAAGGACTTTTTTTTAAGAGCAGAAAACAAAYTAGAGATACATATATGTACACACTATGTTTTTTTCCCCCTTTGTACTAGTGTCGCACTGGACTAACAGTTGCTCCATGCTCCTGCTTTCCCGGGTACCAGGCAGGCCAGGTTACTCGAGTGGTGTCCAGGTATTTTAACTGTATGGGCTGCATATTGCTTGCTGGGGCAGCTGCATCCCTCCTCCTCACCCATTTAATACCCACTGCAAGGCACTTGCCTGTGTGTTTTGCCTTGGGTGTCAACATTGGCTTTCCTAGAGCAATGCTGTCCATACCAGCATGCCCCATTAGTCTTTTTAAAGCATTTATGGCCCCGCTTCATTACATGATAATATCATCCCTTTTGTTTTTTAAGGACAGATGAGCTTTCAAGTTTGTTGCTGGCAGAAGGCCTGCCTGGAGCAAAGCTGTCCTGAAAAAGTACATGCGGTGCTTCCCCGGGAACAGCTGGTTCCCGCAAGCAGCGGGACTTGGACTGACGGTGACATTTGCTGCTAGCCGGCTTGCCGGTGGGTGGAAAACGCCGGCTTTTGCACTGATGGGTCTGTGCCAGCGGGTGTTCTCACTGCACCTGYGGAAATGTTCTCATATACTATGAAATTAAGCTAATACCCATCTCCGTCTCAGGTCGCAGTTAGAGGTGATGGTTTTGTTGAGGGTTTTTCTGAAGCAGCCCTCCTCTCTCCCCCAGAGAACTAAGGGCCTTCCTCAGGCAGCATTTGTGGTGCTGGAGGTGGGGTTGCTGTCAGAGGCTTCTGGAGGGGACACAGGGTGACTTGCTCCTGCACCCCAAGTTGGTGGCAGCTGGGATGGAGCTGCAGAGGTGCCTCTTTCTCAGCTTTCCCATTTGGTTTTGTACGGGAAGATGCATTTACAGAGAGCCGTGGGCAATCTCCGCTCCGAGATGGAGCAAACAGGATTGAAGTCTGGCAGCCTTCCTCCCCAGGGTAGGACATTCCCGGCTGTGCCTTGGTTGGGAGCATGCTTCAGCTCCTGAATTTTTAATGACCCTCTGCAGAATTGAACTGCGTTGGCTGGGAAGATTTGGGGCACCCTGCCCAGGCTATGGCCAGCCAAGGAGAGCTCAGCATCTGTGGGGTTTCTCATGGGATTGCATCTGGGCTGAGCATGGGTCTGGCACCAGTTTGCCACCTGGGGAGATGGTGCTGTGTTTTGGGTAGGGTTGGGTACCAGTGARGATATTTCTCAAAGCCCATCTCCTGCCACTGGGCTTTGCAGGAGGCAGAGAAGGAGATGCACTAAACCTGGGGGTTGTGATGGGGTCCGGGAGTAGAAATTTAGGTGTTTGGGGCAAAATCTGAAGTGCTTTTATAGTCAGGAAGGAAGTGAGAAAGTCCAGTTTGATGGACTCTTCGGAGCATCCCTTGAGGTCTGACTCTGCCCTGCATAATTTGGTGTTTCAGCCTCAAAACGAGACACAGGGRAGCCTTATAGGTCCCTGCCCGGCTGGAGCGCAAGCGTGGCCCAAAGCCTGTTTCCTGTGGCTTTTAACCATGAAGGGCTCAGGTTYGTTCCCTGACACCAGTGCAAATAGTGGTTATGTTACAAGTTGCAGACACCCTCTGGCAAGGAGTTAATTCTGGAGCCCCAGCGTCAGTCATCAGGGCACTGGCAAGATTTGGCCGTTGGACTGGACGGTGGAGATGAAGGCGAGGAGCTTCTGGAGATGAGTCTGCCAACAGGTTGCAAAGAGGACAGGGTGCGGAGGGGGCTTCTCCAGCCCCAGAAATGCATAAAGGCCGTGCTTTGAGGGGCTCCAACTCTTCTCTTTAAACCTTTGCTTGTGAAACACTTGTCCTCTATTGGCATGGGAGTCATTGGGTGGAGGAGATGTTGCTGCATGGCTCAGCTGCCAGTGAAGAAGTGGGATCTTTGGCAGAGGACTTCATGGGAAGGATTCCAGCGTGACAAGGAGATGTYGCATGTCTTCTCCTCCCCTGTCTCCGCTGTGCCACCCACCACATCCCTCACTARTAAGGGGTGAGGCTACATGAAGAGAAACACAACATTCCTGTTAGTATCTCTTTTATTATTAAAATGATGGGAGCAGCTGGATGAGTGCCTTCAATCTCCTCGCAATGGTTTTGGGCACTGTCAGGAAGGTCATGGAGGAAATTCTCTGTTAGACACACCATCTTCGTTCCCCTCCCCTCAAAAGAAAGGATTTTATTAACAAAGTTTTAATTTTCTTTTTATTTAACTGTATGAATAAATGTGTAGGATTATAGAGTACCCTTATTTTTCTMAATGCTGTAGTTAGGGCATAAGTGGCTGTGGCTATTCAGTGCTCCAGCTAGGAGAAAGGTAAAGCTGTTGGGAGCACATAAGGGGTGATGCTGAAGAGCGGGTCCATATGGGTGGCTCTCTGTGGCTCTCTGTGGCACCAAGCCTTCCCTGCATGTTGGGGACAGGCTCAGCAGTGCTGCCTCAAGCTATCTCACAGGTTTCTAGGTGCCCTTTCCACCCATTTTTTTACCAAAACCACKATTTCTAACACTATGCTGTAGCACTGCAGGACTCGAGGACCTCTAGGACCTCGCAGACCACAAGCACTCTGTGCACAGACACCTTGGGAACTGCTACGAGGGAGATTTCTCTGATTTGGTCATGGGTCAGTGGCCAAAGCAGCGTTTAGTTCAACTCAGCCAAGGAAAAGCCCCGAAGCAGGTTTGGGAGTTGGATTCAGCCTTTTCCACCCCAGACCACAGCATACCGTGGCTGAGCAGCAACATGATGCCCATGTGATGGAATTTTGAAGCTTGCACTGTCGTGTGTGAGGTTTCCTGGATGCTTATGTTTTTGCACATGCCATCCTACATTGGACTGTAATGCTGGTGGGTTCGTTTTTAACCACTTTTCTAATTCTTAATTGTTATGAAGACAGAACTGTAACATGAATCGCCTTGATTGATATAAAAATTTGGAAAACAAAAGGAAGTTTAACTATGTCCATCTGTACCAAGTACGTGGGGCTGGTGGTTCAGGCAGATTGGGGAYTTTTTTCACCCTAGACTTCACTGAACTCAGAGTTGAGATTATTGGTTTATTTAAAGCTTGCAGCCTGCAGCTTTGATATATATTTTAAAGGGAGGAGCTGTCAGCCACCCGACTCTTGTGTTTGCAGTGGTGGCAGGAGATGGGGATATGGAGACGATCCACTGGATAAGGGATCACCCTCCCTTGGGTCCTGATAGCAAAGGGAATAGCTGAATAGCTGTGCCTTAGGGCTGACCTGGAGAAGACCATGTCCAGGTGAACCCCGACGGGTTCCACCCCTGGGAGTGGGGCCCAGACCATCGTGCCCCTATTTCTGCTGACATCCACCCAAAAAGGGCCCATCGACACTGACTCGGGGGTTGCTGGTCCATGCTGCTCTTAGAGGACACATGCTTCAGCACTGGCCAACACACGCAGCTTGGCGTGAGGAATGAGAGGGACATTGGTTTGCTCCTTTTGCAATAAAAGACATTTTCCCAATGCTTTTCCTTTGCCTTCTCCCTTGGGTGCAAGTGGCATCCATACACTCGGGTGATGCTCACATGGCGGGGTGAAACTGGTGCTGGCTGGAGACCTTGCAGCACTTGCAGCCTTGCAGCAAATCCTCAATAATGCAGGACTCCTCCCTGGAATCGGTGGGTTTGGGTATGGTTTGCATCCTCCCAAAAGCTGGCACTGTGTGCAGGGAGGGTGTGTGAGGCTCACCAGGGACATGGGGACAGCGAGTGGGGTCTGCTCTGTGCTGGGTCCCAGCTAAGTGGCAGTGCTTGAAAACACATCTACGGCTGTGTATGGCACAGGGAGGAGTGTTAATGGCAAAGTCCAAACCCCAGTGGGGCTACAGCAAAAGCCYAATTCGTTTCAAACCGGATTTCAAGGAGGTGCCTATGGGTGACAGCAGAGCAGTGGCTGCTGACCCATGAGATCCTGGCCGGGAGYGTGTCCATCCCTGCCTGAAATCACAGCTTTTATTAAAAGCAAAAAAAAATCAACAGGCAGGCAGGCAGAGCCCAAGGCTGGGGAGGACCATAGTGAAAGGACAAGCTGACAGCAGCAGAGTCCCTTCGGGCATGTGGCCAGGCTGGCAGCCTCAGGAAAAAAACAACCTCTTCAATCACAGCTCGTCCAGAGCCAGGCGGGAGCTGCCAGCCTGCAGATCCCTCGTGCCRGGAGAGCCATAACGATGGTCTGGGCTGATGCAAAATCCCAGAGGCCAAGTAGAGAAAAGCAGGGATTTTTATTTATTTTATTATTATTTTTTGCCAGTGAGGCTGGGTGGTTTTTAGCTCAGCAATCATCGAAGATTAAGGGCAATAAACTCCCACCCCAAAAAACAGGCAGCCTGGGGTGAGCGACGGRCTGAGGGAGTCCCATGTCACCAGCACCTCCAGCTCTTGCTCGGCACTGGGAGTGCMAAAAACCAACCAGGACTGAAGCTTAGCAAGGCAAACAAGATGTCCCTCTGGCAGCAGACAGCCCCAGGGCGGCAGGAGGGTGCGGAGAGGCGGTTGCAGTGCCGCCTGCTCGCAGGATGCCTCTGCACCGGTCCCCCGTGGCCCCCCGCCGCTTGGCTGGGCAGCAAGGAAAGGCACTGGGGGAAAGATTGGAAAGGGGTGGGGATTTGGGGGAGAGATTTTTGCAGCCAAATGGGACCAGACAGCTCATATCATCCCCAGAGTTTGCAGAAAGTCTCGATGATGTTTTTTTTCTCCCCCCCAGCCTGTGATGCAGGCGGGCAGCAGAGCCGCGTGTGCGCGTACAGAGCACACCGATTAYAGGGACAGAGGTGCGGGATGAGGGGGCTGGAGCCTGGCTTTCCCACCTCTCCACAGCACCGTGGGCATCAGCTTTTTAGAAAGCTTTTTTCTTGCTGCAACAACAGCCAGAGGAGTTTTGCTGGGGCCCCTAGGACCCTCTGGTTGCCCCAAGCCCAGCTGTCGGGGACCCCTTGGGGTTTCAAAGCACCAACTGAGAGAGAAAGCATTCAGAAATGCTTTCTTGTCCTCAGGGGAGATACATCGGTGGAAACCACTACGCTGGAGTGGGTGAAACCCATGGTAAAGACCCAGAGATGGTCTGTTAACCCTGAACAACACTGCCAGACTGAGCATTGCTTTCCCTTTCACATCCCTAGATTAGAGGGGGGGTTTCCCTGCCCATCGCCACACAAGCGATAGCATTACTGCAGCTCAAGCTGCTTTCAGGGGCATCTAGAAGATGTTTTGGCTCATCCCACTTGGCACTGCTCTTGTGCCACTGTGACCATGCAGGGTCCTTGTGGCATAATGAACCCACTGGTGGGCTGACGGGGGTCTGAGCCAGTTTTGGGGCTGCTTCACCTGAGCACCAAACCAGATCTGGAGTGAGTGCGATGTTCTCCAGCCCCTGTTTACTTTTTACATGGATCGGCTTTAGGGCAAACCCCTAAAGAAAGGAGCTTTCTCCTGCTTTGGGGCCACACACAGCTTTACCCCCCAGGTGCCTACTAGCAGCACGCTGGGGTCAGCAAAGGAATCAGTCCGTCACTTTGGGAAGGGGCATTGCAGCCCAGAGACCCCACGACTCTCCTAAACTGCTCAGTCACATCACCTTTAAACTTTTCTTTGCTTAAAAACAGGGAAGATTGGACCAAGAGTAGAGAGCATCTCACAGCCAGCCTGCCTACGCCAAGCCTACAGGTGCTGCTGCAATGCCTTCACCCAGGAGAAGTCACCTCCATGGGCAGAGGGATGCCGGCTCATGGACAAGGATCTCCATCAACAGAGCTGGTGGCATGGGAGAACATTTTCCATGAGGAAACTGAGGCAGGAGGGTACTTGGGCTGGTTTGTTAATTGTCTGAGTTCTCTCAGGAGGATGATGGCCAAGACCTCTCTCCTGGGACCTGACAGATTGCACCCTTTGGCTCTAAATGTGGTCTCAAAACATACATGGATCCTATTAGGTCCTAACCCATGCATGACTTGGTGCTACGTTTTAATCTTGACTGCCATGAGGTTTCACCACAGCCTTACAGGCTTGGCTGAATCCACACCACAGACATGGTTCTCAATAATTTCTTCCAATAAAAGGGGGGAAATGGTTGCCACAGCATTAGCAAGTGATGCAGCTTCTTCCTCCTTGCTCAGATAGATAGCTCAGGCCATGGGAAATGCAAACTCCCCTTGCTCCTGCATCAGCACCCATCTGAAGTGCAGGCTGAAAATTGGGTGCCTTCCTCTTCAGGATAATCACAGACTGCTTTTTTTAAAAAAGGACTCCACTGTAACTGCCTCCTTCACTAAGTAAATGAAATTATAAATAGCTCAAGGGATCAGCTGTGAAACTGGGTAACAAAGGAGTCCATGTAATTTCCTTTATAAACCAGAAGCGTGCATGGCATTTCTTGCTGGGAAAAGGCTACGAGCAGAGACTGTGTTTCTATATGTTGTATTTGTCATACTGCAATAACAAAGACAGCCATCCAATATATTTTAATAACCAAATTACGCTACAGTACTTGCCACACAAAACAGAGGTCACAGTGTTTTCTTTGAATTTCATACTGAAGTATTTCTACTTTAAAAACTATTAAAATTTCCAGGTCATTAAAGACATTGGTTCATTAATACCTGAGACCATTGCATAGCTGATGGAAGAGCCTGTTAGGAAACCCAGAGGAAATAGGCGACTTCGTCCAGGTCAACGGGATAGTCTGTGAGCAGCACTGGGGTCTTCTCAAACAACTCCCCCTTGTAGCTGCGCCACTTGCCCGCCGGCAGGTAGACGTCACGCTCCTGCTTGCCCATCTCCAGGACAGGTGCCACCATGAGGGTGTCACCAATGAGGAACTGGGAGTCGATCCTGTGAGTGGCCTCATCACGGGGCGAGATCCACCAGATGGGACGGATGATGGGGTCGCCTGTGTTGGTGACCTCCCCAGCCAGCTCCAGCAGCAGCGGGGCCACCAGTGACTCATGGAGCTCCGTGAACTTCTGCGCAATCTCCACCACCTCCTTGTCGTAGAGCCAGGGTGGGATGGAGAACTGCATGGARGGCATGAAGGCCGACAGCTCCAGCCACCGTACGTACAGCTCCCGGTCGGGGATCTCCACTGCCCCCTCCGTCTTATTGGGGAGGAAGTTTCCACCAATCATATCTGGCAGTACAAATGGGTACCCCAGCATGCTGATGGTGAGCACTGTGGGGATGAGGGACTTGAGGCCGAGTTCGTAGCCCCAGACGGAGTCACGGTCAATGATGCGGAAGAAGCAGGAGATGTTCTGCGACTGGTAGCCCACCCGCACCTCGGCCAGCTCGTAGAAGGGGATGGCCATCTCCGTGTAGCGCCGTGACCAGATGCTGGGATCCGAGAGCGGGCGGAAGKTGCTGAACTGCTTGGGGAGGTAGCTGGTCTCGCCCGCATCAAACTTGAAGGATGAGATGCCGTACTTGTGTCGGAGCTGGCGCAGGTGGCTCTGGAACCAGTCCCGGGCCGCTGGGTTGGTGAAGTCCAGGATGGCCCCGATGCCATTCCACCACTCTACCATGGCCGGCAGCCGCCCATTCGGCTCCCTGATGAACAGCTGATGCTCAATTCCYACCCCAAAATTGGAGGAATCTGTGTGTATGAAGGGATGAATCCACAGGGTGACCTTAAACCCATCTTCCTTCAGTTTTGCAAACATCTCTGTCACGTTGGGGAACTTGATGGGGTCAAAGTCAAAGTCCCCATAGGCTTGCGTGTACATGTCATCGATTTCAATGTGGCTGCAGTTAAAACGGTACTTCCTAATATTTCTTGCAAATCGCAAAAGTTTATCCTGGTTAATATCTTTTTTGTAGAGTGCCCAGGTGGACCAGATGGGGTATCGGAAGGCGTTCTCAGCGGGGACCTTGGAGGGCTTGTTGAAGTACCTGCGCACCATGTACTTGTGGATGGAGGTGATGTCGGAGCCCACACAGATCCGGTAGCTGAGCTCGGGGAAKKGCTGCTGCCCCGGTGGGGGCTTGTAGGGCGAGTCCWTGTAGCGGGCCTGGAAGAAGAGGGCGCGCTCGGTGGCGTTGAAGCCCAGGTGGAAGGGCACGGAATCGTTGATCTTGATGGCCGCCGCCTTGGAGGAGAGCCAGTAGCGCTCGAGGATGCCGCCAAAGCTGTCGCGGAAGGAGTAGACGTCACTCGTCACGTAGGGCACGGGCTCCTGGTAGCCGGCCAGGCGGATGGGCCAGTGCTGGGTGCTCATCTCCGAGCCCCCATACCAGTGGGCGTCCTCCCAGAACATGGTGTGCTCCACCGCCGGGCCGGCCGCCAGCTCCTCCCAGCGCACGCGGTAGCACATCACCGTGTCCTTGGGCTTCACCGTCTGGATGAAGAAGTTGAGCGGCCCCCCGCCCGACCGCGTGCAGCTCAAAATCTCGCCCTCCTTGGAGCACGACTCCAGGTCGAGGCTGCCCGAGCGGAAGGCCAGCCGGAAGACCACCTCCCCATGCTGGTTCCTGATGACAAAGCCGTCCGCTCGCAGGTCCATCAGCTCCGTCTTGAGCCGCTCCGCCTTCCGCAGGGACACCGTGTAGTAGCACCAGGCCACCACYGCGGCAATGAATAGGATGAGGCCCAGCAAGATGGCCCCGAGCATGGGCCTCAGCTCCTTAGAGGGCTTCTGCTTCACTGGCGTAATGTTTTCTGGCAAACGCGTTTCTTTGCTATCCCCCTTTTGAGTGTTTCCATGTTTTCCCGCGCGGTGTGTAATCAGACTGTCCATGACTCCTTGGCAGCTTCAACGCTTGGTTAAAAACTTTGCTGCTGAATTTTTTTCTCAAACTGGTGGACAGAAAATCTAAGATGCTGCATGAAGGTGGTCACAGTCTCCTTTCCAAAGCCTGGCCACTTGCACCTGCAGTGTTATTTCATGAAAGAGAAGGTTATAAAAACCAAAAAAMCAATTCTTACTAACAGTCGTACCTCCTCGCCTCCCGTTTGCAGCCCAGCAGCCTCCCTGGCCCTGTGGCTCTGGCTTGCTTTGCTCTGTGCGGCGGCAGCCTGTTCACTGACAGCTGGGCTGAGCTTTTTTGGAGCGGGGCTGTGCCAGGATTCCCGTGACCCTCTCTTGGCTGCAGCCTTGCTGCGTCCTGCGGAGCAAGGGCAAAGGGATGAAAGTCAGGCCAGAGCCTGGAGGAGAATGGGGCCAGGGAAAGGGGCTCATACCTGAGCATACAAGCTGGACATCACAAGCTGCTCTGTTTTTACATTAATTATATGCCCTGCTGGATTTCCGCACCTGTGCACAACTCTGCATCAAATGCAGGCAGAGAAATGCTGCACTGAAGTGTCCAGCCTCTGCCTGCCATTCCCCACCACCCCTTGGGGATGCAGCCGGCGTGATGTTTTATCTCCCTGCACTTTATCTCCCTGCACTTTGCTCCTTCCCTGAGCTGCATGGGGACGTGGGGACGTGAGGATGCACGCACTTTGTGGCCAGCACTGCGCTGCTCTGGGGCGACGGGGCAGAGCCCTTCATCTGCCTGCCGTGCTGCTCATCCTGGAGACATCACCCCAGGACAGTGCCTCTTGTCCTGGCAGGGGAAAAAGAGGATGTTTGCCTGCATCTGTGTCTCYATTTTTTATCCTAATTTAGTTCTTGTAACTCCTGAGCTTATGCCAGGCAAGACACTACAGTGCAGTACAGCGGAAGATATTTAGGCACAGAGTTTGGGGGTGGGGTGTTAAACTGAAGTTGTTGCAAGACCAGGACTACATTAAAACCTTGTTTTGTYGAGAAATGCACAAGAAGACAACACACGTCCCATCTGCATCAAGCATCACCGTGCCAGCCAGTGCAGTGCAGCTCTCAACATCTGAAAGAGCATCCACTGCCAACAAAATCAACAGGCGGGGTAAACCAAGGCAGATGGCTCGAGGCAATGCACACTGGGCTCCCGGCTTCCCTGACCCCATCCTGGGGTCTCTGTGATCTGACAGGATGAAAATTTGCAGGAGCAGCCTGTATGGAGAGGAGGAAAAGGAGCCAGCTTGCTCATCCAAGCCGTGCCCGGCAATACATGCCGGGCATATTTACCCGCGCCACCATGACATCAGTCTGAGTATACAGAGATTATAAGCTGCCCAGGAAGCCATTAAAAATACCAGAGATCACCACATTTGGGACTGATCGCAGCAGCCTCCCAACCACCCGAATGAGCCACTCAGTTATTTTTTTGTAATGCGCTCTTAGGGTGAGCGAGGCTTTGCTGTGAAAAAGAGGCAGAGTGGATAAAAGCCTTCCTGGGTGAGCCCTGTCTACGGTAGGGGGTGAGAGAAGGAAGGTTGCTGCTGTCCCAAAGAGATGGTAATCCGGGACAGGGACGGTTTTGGGGAGCAGGTTGGGTWACATGCGTGCTGGGGGCACTCTGTCAGCCCCAAAGTGCTCAGACCTGGCAGGCTCCCCAGTGCTGGCCCAGCTCCTGACGTGGCTTTGCGGCTCCAGCTCGGGTGGTTTCCAGCGAAACCCTGGTGTTTTTGCAAAACAACCTCTTTGCTTTGAAGATGTTTTTCTGTGCTGGGTCAGTCCTCTGTTGCTGCCCTCCAAGCTTTCCTTTTCTTCTTCCTTCCTCCTTTCGCCCTCCCGGCCAGCCTGGAGACAGGACTCTCCTTTAAGATGAGCCCCACCATTTTCCAGGGTGAAAAACAAGGAAGGGAAAGGGAGAGGGAAACAAGTTTTTCAGGACTTCTGCCTTTTTTTTTTTTTCAATATTAAACAACAACATACTGAAAGAAAACCCACAGGGACATCAGGACTACAAAACCCCTACACGAATAAAGGATGTGCAGGAAGTTTCCCAGCTTTCAATACAGTGACTTCTCTCCCAGACAATTGCTTTAAATCCCTCGGTTTCCTCAGGGGCAGAAGATCAGTAGCAGAAAGATGCCACTGGGAAAGATTGTCTGGGCCAAGCTGTCCTGTCTGCAGGGCCTTTTGGGTTTTCCTCCCTCCTATGATGTGGTGGAATGCTGTGTTGGTACCCCAGCCCTGCTCCACACAGAGGGAAGAGCAGGTGCTGCACATCTGGAGGCAGAGCAGGATGAAATTGGGATTCCCAGGATAGATCCCACCAGGGTAAGGAAGTCTCTGAAGCTGCAAACTCCTGTCCTTCAAGGCTTATGTCTCATGAAAGTATTAAACATCCGCTGGCCAAGCCAGCAGCCTGAGCACTGCCCAGGGACATTGAGGAGTGCTGCCAAAGGGTGCACGTTGGTCACCCAGAGCCAGGATCCAGCCTTTTCCTTGGTCCATCCATGGGGTTATGGTACGACAGCGTCCGTTCCCCATGAATATTTAACCGGTCCTTGCAAAACCTCTCAGCTCCAGTGAATACTTAATTAACCCAGGCAAAATGCAACCGCTTCCAAGCAAGGATGGGCCGAGTGCTCCCACAGTGCACCGAAAACCACATACCCCAGGGATGCAGGCACAGTGGCATTGTATTTGGGCTGGTTTATCAGATGCTGATCTGGTACGGATCCAGCCCCATCAGTCCCCCAGGCCTTCCTCCAAATGGAGCCGGGATTCCTCACTCTGATGGTGTAAGCAGCCCTTAGCATGCACAGATTAAACATTGACATACCCAGCACCATGACATGCAGAAAATGAGCTGGGACTTTAGACCCTCTTAGAGTTAAACAGGAGCTAAGCAAGGGTTTCAAGTGATGAAACACGTCAGCAAACTCAAAGGGCAGCTACACGCCTAAACCCCTTTGTACACCTACCCTCAGAGCCTCCTCCAGACCAAATCTAGCCCCAGCAACTCTCCTGGTCTCTTGGCACATGTGGCACAAGTTTGTCAGGCCTCAGTCCAGGTCCCAGCTATGTGACACCTGAATCCTCAGACTTTTGCCTTTCCAACGTGTTTATCTGCCTGCTGATGCAGGGAGAGCATCACTCATAAAACAACCCATCAGGAAACAATTCTGTCTTTAAAAAAAGGGATAGTTTTCTATATTAAGATTCCTTTTATAACAGGTTATCAAACACTTAGGAGTCACTATCAGACGCTCATAGGGAGAGCATATGACATGTTCTAGCAGAAAGCACCATAGGTAGCTATAAGTCATGGTCATAAACAATTGCCCTGGCAAACTCTGCAAGAACTGATTAATTATTTAGTGAGCCTTTTTAAATTKTTTCAAATGGAACCTTTTTAACAGAAAACACACCCCAAGATGAAAGCAGTTCCCATCAGCTCTCATTTCCCATAGCAGCCTGGCATACACAGGCATCGTATGGGGGATTTATTGCTAAAAGGGGCCCAGGGGAGGTTTGCTCACCATTTTTTCTGTGTGTATAGATGACGTGAGAAAAGAGTTATCTGCTATCACTGCAGCCAAGGAGGGGGAGCGAGGAAGAGCCAAGGTTATCACATGAGCTGCCACAGATTAGCTACAAAGCCAACAAGGCTTAACGCAAGGGGAAATGGCTGGGGGATGGATGCAGAGGGGAGATGACATTGCCAAGGACGCTCTGGAGTCCATGTGGTGCAGGTAGGGGCACTGATGTCCCTGRATGTAGCCAGAGTCCCTCCCATGGAGCTGTGCATGACCCTTCTCCTCCTGTGAGCTGGAAAACACTCAAAGCTTGTTTGTTGCCTGAACCAGGGAGGATATTAGCCACAGCACTGCATGCACCCCTCACCCCTGCTCTGGGCTTTGAGCAATTCCTGACAGCTCCAGCAAGGGCAACGGTGATGGATGGCTGGCCTCACCGCCTCGACCCTTGGCCCATGGGGATCTCTCCCGGGCCCGTGGGCTGAAACAGCAGTTTCAGCAGTTTAGTTCATCTTAACCCCATATCAGCAGCAGAGTCTGACCTGCCAGGAGGCTTGTGGCTGTATCCTGCAGTGATGCACCAGCGGCATGGAGAGACCTGCACCAGCTCACACCCACCAGGCTGCTCTGAGCAGGCTTATTTCTGGCAGACATGCTGATCTGGGGGTCTCTGCACAGCTCCCCACGGCTCCTGATGCCTGGAGGGTTTTTAGCCCACCTTGGCGTGAAGGTAGCTGCACAGACTGCTGGCTTGTGCTTCTACAAAGTGCTGCTGCAAAGCTGGTAACCCCACGCAAGCTTGACAGTGCTATAAGCCCCCTGAAGCCATGCAAATCCAGCTCAGGCCTAGAGCAGAAATATTATCTGGGCTTTTTCATTACCCAGAGGATCCCAATCCCTCACTACCGGGAATAAAGAAGAGTTTACTGCACAGGTCTTTCAGTCCTAATTGCTATAGTAGCAAGCARTGGAAAGTCCCACTCCCATCCTCTTATACGAACAAATTCCTCCTTCCCAAGCCGGCAGAAAAAACCCTGCAAAATCAACTTTTTCCCCATTTCAGGGCTCTTTCTGACTGCTGAGACTGCACACAGTGTTCCTGTGCTGCTCCAAGATGCAAGCAGCTGCTACAGCATCGTGCTGCACGCTGAGAGCCGCTCTGCCCGCATCCTTGGGAAGGAGCTCCATCTGCTGAGCCAGTGGCCCGGGCTGAAACCCAGGGAGTGCTTCCAGGCTTGTCCCAGGGCTGTGGGGTGACCTGTCATCGGGCACCCCCTGGGCAGTACTGAGCCCTTCAGACCCTGTTGCATCAGGATGAGTTCCTGTGAGGAGCTGCAGGGATTTTTTGAGGTGCCATGCCCTGGTGAAGAAGCAAACTGAGCAGAGAGCGTAAGCAAAGCACAGGCAAGGGGAAAAGAAGTCGTCATGTGCCACAGCTGCAATTGCATGAGCAGGCTGCGGGACAGTGGAAATATAGAAAAGGGGGCAAGAAAAAGGGTGCTCTCTGAAAGAAGTCAGTGAGCTGGGCTTGTGCCAGGTGAAGGAATAAGCCGTGAAGTGGCCTGAGTCTGAGCTGGGCTTTCTCCCACTTAGACCCAGGCTCATTTGGAGGCTCTGCTTGGAGAGGGAGTCCTTGGGAGCTGTCTGCAACACCAGTGAGATAAAAATGCTTCAAGGTTTTCACCTAGGAGGGGAATGACTTTCGATTGCTGTTTTCTTGTGAGAATGATCCAGAGACCTTCCATGAGCATCAAATGCTCCAGGCAGGTCCGTGAGGGATGCTTCGGGTTCTGCACAGGTTAAGCTAACTGCATGCCAGGATGAGGGGTTCTGGGCAATTTATCTCATACCTGGCCCTGTGGGACTTCTTGCAGAAGTGATGTGCCCACAGTGGGAGATGAGGCTTTCGGGCAGGTTGAGGGCATCTGCTCTGGTCTCCCCACAGTCTCAGCCTGCTGCTCACATGGGAGCAGGGCTGCAAGGACCATATCTAACCCAGGCATCTCTGGAGATGCTGCTTTATCCCAAACCAGCTCCACTTCCCAGCCACAGGAGAGTTTTGGTATGTAGAAAATTTTTTTCCTTCTGCATCCCTTTTTGGAGTTACAGGATCTTTACTGTGGTTATTTTCCCATACGTTTGATGCCAAGTGCTTCTCTGTGATCAAAGGTTTCACTGCAGAGACAACCCCACGACGGCCAGACCCCTCAGCTTGCCTTGGCACTTATCCAGCTTCGACCAGGGCAATGAAAGCGAATCTTCAAAGCAGATGTGGATGGAGGAAMGAATCACGATTAGTGCCAGCCAGCAGCCAGCGGGATATGATAAGGGTTTTACCACCAAAACTCAGCCTGGTCATAAGTAAGAGAGACTTCCCTGGGCTTTTCAGAAATTACCCAGCATGGCTGAAGCTGAACCTTTCACAAGCACTTTGAACCAGGCACCCAGAAGGAAAAACCTGCAAAAGGCCAGACAGGTGAAAAGAAAGCTAATGAGCATTTGCACCTCTGCCCGAAGGAGGTTACCCAGGGAGAGAGGAAGATTTCATCCCTAAAATACTGAACAACCGGAGAGTCCCCCAGACCCCCAGCCCTCCTCACCCCAGGGCCCTGGGGGGAGTTTTGCCGTCCCTTTCCTGGGATGACACTGAGAATACAGGACTGAGCTCAGATTTTAAGCTCAAGCTAAAGGGTTTTGCTGGCTCCAAGGCTGGGGTGAAAGCCTAACAGATGGCTGTGCTGTTCCTGAGCATCCCTTGGGTTTTAGGCTAGTGAAATATTTGTCTCTGCTTACTCTCCCAGCTGCTGTGTGCCAGAAAGCAGCACTGGTCCCACACCAGGCAAGGCTGCATTTGGGTGCCTGGCGAGTGATCCTGTGTTTGAAGATGTGGTGGGTAACACCATGTCCCTGTCAGGAGGTGAACTTTCACTTGCTCATCACTTCACTCTGGTTAAATTCACTGTGAGCTGCAAAATGAGGAGGAAAAAGCAATGCACCCATCAAACTGACGATGGAGCCAAGAACAAAGCTGCTCCATGGGACTCAGGCCAGCAAGGACGAATCAGATGTGGAAATTACGTGACCGAGAGCAGCAATAATGGGACTATCCTGCTCCGCGTGGGAGAGACCACAATTGGGAATTAGCTTCCTCTCTCCTAGRGGCAGCCTGGGAAAAGCTGTGGAAGTGATTTGAAGAAAGCATCCCTACGCATGAGGCTACACCATGCTGTAAGAAGAATGGGCTCTAAGGCTACAGAGCGATTTTATATGCAAATACTTTCTTGCATGTATAAGAAATAAGGCCAAAGTGCTGTCCTGAAACCCTAAAAATCTCAGTGGCTGATGTTCAACTGATTCATTTTGGTCTTTGCTGACACGTCACTTTTAGGCTGACCACTTTTCTCYGGGGATTAAAAATGGCACTGGTTTCTGGGTTACAGTCTCCTCAATCTGGTGCTAGTGGGGGGTTCAGTGGCAGCCTGAACATCCTGTATCTCATTAAGGGATTGCCAAAGCCAGAAAAAAAGATTTGCCTTTGGATACGGTATGAAGTTGA
The DNA here is from genome assembly GCA_030449065.1 of Oceanodroma leucorhoa. Classification (NCBI taxonomy): domain Eukaryota; kingdom Metazoa; phylum Chordata; class Aves; order Procellariiformes; genus Oceanodroma; species Oceanodroma leucorhoa. Next base: position 5,072,793 of record JASVER010000077.1, read on the forward strand.
ATCTCTGGATGGAGCAGATCTCTGGATGGAGTGGATCTCCATAAGGAGCAGATCTCCAGATGGAACAGACCTATGCTCCAGTGCCCCAGGGCAGGTAGGTGGGCAGCAAGGACGGCAGCCAGGTTCTGTGCTGTGGCATCCTTCGTCACCCTTGATGCCAGCTGGAGGAGATGGCACCAGTCCCAGGGGACAGCTGAGCCGAGATACTTCAGGACATCACATTGGAAGAGGAGCACCAGCACATGCCCTGAAGTTGGAGACTTTTCTTTTTTTCCTTTCCTTTTTTTCCTCAGGGCAAGGAAGGCTTAACAACAGGTGGGASACGTTATTTAAAGCAAGAAGATACCCTTCAAAAAGCTGGAATCACACCCAGGAGAAGAAAACACCTGGATTTCCTAAAGGCTTTGCAGAGACTTTAAAAGGCCCCAACAAGAACAGAGGAGACTCAGAATAAGAGGGAAGGTCCTGGCAAGGTTAAATATCTGCAGGAAGATGGGAAGCAGTGGGAATGAGGACAGGATTGTTCTCCCCATGGGGGTGACAGGGGCTTGCCCAGGGCAAAATCTGAGCTGCAGGAGACCTGCTAAACACACTGGGATTGGGATATCCTGAGCTGAAAATGGCAGGAAAAGAGTAGGGGACACTTACTATTTTCTTAGTTTTCCCTCGGCACCCTCTGTGTGTCCCTGCTGGACTCGGATCTGGAGGTAGACCTGTAGCCTGACCCTGCATGGTCCATCCCACACTAAAACTGCAGCAAAGATCCCCGACAGCTCCCTGCCTGGCAGGAGGAGGACACCTTCCTGGCACATACAGGGAAGGGTTTTCTGGGTGTTAAAAAGCAACTGCAATCCAGTGGATTGGGAGAAATTTGGGATTCAGGAGCTCAGAGACAGACTTCATGGCTTTCGACAGATCACAGCCTCTCCATGCCTCAGTTTCCCTCATGTGAAATGGATGGAAGGGCCGGGAGGAGAAACGCAGGAGAGGTACCAGCTCCCAGGGTTGGAGCAATAGTAGGACCCATGGCAGAAGCACACAGCGACCTTTTCACCAGGATATTTGCTATGATGCTCTCTATCTGAAGGGGAGACACCTCCAYCCCAAGCTCTTCCCTTTCCTCCTCCTCCTCCTGTGGGAGAGACAGGCTCACTTGGCAAATATAGTGGAGAACATTTACATTTTCCACCCCAGTCATGCAGGGGAGAGTTTAACATCTGTGCTTTTTTAAATTAAAAATGCCTGGTATTTAGTGCAACTTGACACTTTCCCATGGGGAAAAGAAACCAGTAATCCCAAAGAAACCAGTTCGACGGTATTTTTCTTGAGCATGGTGCTACRGCCAGGCAGGAGCAACCTCACCAGGGCAAGAACTTACCCCAACCTTCCYTTTTATTTGGCCATAGGATATCCCTCGCCATATCCGCATCCGCCTGGGAAGAAGCTGGTCTGGTTCAAAGCCAGATCCCCCCTTTGAGAGGGGGAAAGCTGGGAGCCATCAGCCCAGGGCTGGGCACGGAGGGAACTGCATCTTCACAGGGCTCAGCCCTTGCATGGATGCTGACATTGCACTGTTTTAATTTGGCAGCTCGGCCACTAAACGAAGCAGCTCCCAGCTCTCGAAGTGACTCCTGGTCTCATGGGCAGAGCTGGGAGATGTGACACTGGTGCCATMCAGGACTTGACCCCAAAAGTAAATTTGAAGCCATAATTTTTATGTGTTTTTATGCAAAAGGGCTAATGCTATATCCAGGTAAGAACAAGCCCAGCGAGCAGCTGGGACAGAGAAGTGCAGAGAGGATGTGGCTGAATGGGAGCATGTTGCTAGCAAAATTATATCACTGGCTTCCCCTGCTTCTGTTTCACCCGACAGTCTTTGCTGCTGTCCCTCGGGGAGGGATGTGTGGTTTTCCCGCTGTGCAGAGCCCAAAGTGGTGCATGAAAAGCCAAATTCGACCTGAGTGACCCTCAGGGTGAGCATCAGGGCAGACCTGCAGCAGGACCCGGCTCCCCACGCAGGAGCTTGGCTCCCTGCCCCCATCACCCTCCGGCTCCCGGACGCCTGCAGCCGGTTTGCAAGGCTTTATCTCCATTGTGACCTATAACGGTGCTTAAACTCGTCTTAGCGGGGATATTTCTCCCTAAAGAGAAAAACGAAGCTGTGACGGAACGGCCGAGCGCAGGGTTTCAGCAGGCGCATCCCACGCCCATCCGGGCTCTCCTGCTGAACTTTGCCTTTTCTTGCCAGGCCAGCCCTGCATCCTCCTCCGCTCCCAGCCCTGGCGAAGGCAGCCTGCCAGCCTGCTTAGCATTCAGCTCTCATTGCCGGGAGCAACCGTGGCTGCTAAGGAGCTGAGCCCAGCGGCTAGGAGCATCTTGGTCCAGTGTCCCCCCCATCCTGGCTTGTCATATGATTTCTCCTAAGGGATAACCGCTGAGTGGGACCGTGTCTCCAAGCTGATCCTTTGCTGTGGAGCGGGCTGCCACATCTCCAGCACTAAGACAAAAGAGTTTTTCTCTTCCCAGCAGGATTTTCTGCTGTGAATGACAGAGGAAGGGGGAAAAGCAAGCTGCCAGGCACTCCTCGCGGACAAGAGGCTTCGGGGGCTCCTTCCCCCCAGCTGTGCTGGCAGATCATGGAGCTTTTCCGGCTGAGTCTGGGCTGTATTTGCCTCCTTCCTTGGCTTGAGGGTAAGTTCCTCCTCCTTTGGGGTAGCTGGAAAGTGGGAAGTGAACTGTCCCCCAGGTTTAACCTGCTTTCCTGCTGAAGTGTTGCTTGGGCTGCAACGCTCTGAACCCACCAGCTGTAAAAGAAGTGCCTGTGGGTGCATACCAGGGCAGCATTTAAAATGGGATTAAACACAGGGGTACAGGAGAGTGAGGGACAGGCTGGCAAGGTGCTGGGATGGCTTGGCCAGGGACATCATGACATCATGCTGGTCGCTTTTATAAAGTGTTTTTAAACTGCTAAGAGGAGTGGATGAACAAACCTGCTCTGGGGTTGAGGCAGACACTAAGTGACCTCCCGAGCACTGTTTTTGCTCCCTGCCCCGACTGCTCCTTCCTAGCAGAGCTGAGTGGGCTCGGAGGATGCTTGCAGCATGGGAGAGGGTGGCGGGAAGGGGAGCAGGACCTCATTGCATTAGTCCTGCTCCTGTGGTGGTCAGCTGGGAGCAGGACGCGCTGGGGGGCTGCAGAATCTGCACTGCTCATCACTGCGGAGCAAACTTGGTAGTGGCTCATGTTAACATTCAGCTGCTTGCTGAGGTCGCTTGAATCCTGTATCCTGCCTGTACACGGTAGGATTTTGAATCCAAGAAGACTTGTTTTTGTCATGCATGGGTAGATRAGGAAAGCAGACATCCTCCCGAGCACCACCCTGCAGAACCGTGCTACCCAGGAGCAGCTACCTGGGAGTGGTGCTACCCGCAATCTGCCCATCCCATCATGGGCAGTGGGCAGCATCTCTTTTCTTTAAAAAAGGGTGAAGCTCCTGAGCTAATAAGTAATTCACTTTTTATTATGTYTGAGACACCAGCTTGAAGGGGACTTATTGAAATAAATCCCTGAAGTGCTTCAAGGCTCATTCAGTCCCTGAAGCTGCAAGGACAGCCCTGCAGTTTAGCAGGTTAGCTGCTCAGAGCTTTTCAAGCTCCCTAGACCAGAGGACTACAACCATTTAGACTGCACAGCTGGGATGTTTATTCCGTAAAGACAAACCTCAGACTGGCAGCTCTGACCATAATGCCTAGAATAGAATAGACTATTACTTCGGTTGGAAGGGACCTACAACAATCATCTAGTCCAACTGCCTGACCAACTCAGGGCTGACCAAAAGTTAGAGCACGTTATTAAGGGCATTGCCCAAATGCCTCTTAAACACTGACAAGCTCGGGGCATCGACCACCTCTCTAGGAAGCCTGTTCCAGTGTTTGACCACCCTCTCAGTAAAGAAATGCTTCCTAATGTCCAATTTAAACCTCCCCTGGCGCATCTKTGAACCATTCCCACATGTCCTGTCAGTGGATACCCAGGAGAAGAGCTCAGCACCTCCCTCTCCACTTCCCCTCCCCAGGAAGCTGTAGAAAGCAATGAGGTYGCCCCTCAGCCTCCTTTTTTCTGAACTAGACAAGCCCAAAGTCCTTAGTGCTCCTCTTAGGACTTTCCTTCCAGGCCTTTTACTTTCCATTCCCTGCTCCACAACTTCTAAGTGCGTATTCCTGGGCTGCTTTGAGCAGCCAGCCCTCAGTTTGCTCTGCAGCCAGGTCAAAGGAGAGGTTTGTGCTCCTACAGATTTGACTCCTGTTTCATCTACTGCTGGTTTTTGCAACGCAAACCTTGCCAATGTAAATCCAGTGAATTGAATCTCTCTTTTTTTAAAACCCCAGGCTGAGGGTATGCCACTGTATTAGTGAGGGGTGAGGATACATGTGCATCTTTTAAAAAATACAGGAGATTTTGTTAGGACCTGGAGGTGACACCATGATGGGATGCCAGGAGAGCAGAACAGCCTTTGGGGTCTTGCTCTTTCTCTCGCTCTAATACAGATSTTGTCCAGTGTTAGAAGAAAGTGGTTCTTTATTACCTCCACAAACCAGGAGCCCCATGGCTATGTTTTATTAGTAAATTAAGGAGGATCACAGAACATTTCCACAGAACATTTCTTTTCCTTTCCAGTTAAATGCTTTTGGTGCAATCGCATGATCAGCYGCTGCGTTTCAGCCAGACCACTAAGAAAACCACAACTGTTTTGCAAGAAAGGAATTTATCTTCCCAATACCTGGCAGTTCCCAAAGCAAGCTCAAAGAGCAGAGAGCAAACATGTTCTTGCTTGGGGCTGATCTCCCCCCGCAGCAGCGTCTCCCCATCCCATCCTGCCTGGGGCTGCTGAGTTTTAAGGCTGCTGGCAGGACAGAGGTGCTTGCTCTCGGCAGACCTTAGAGGTTTGGTTTCCTGCTGGAAACTGGAAATCCTGGAATTGCCTAAGCTGGTTCTGACAGTAGTTTCTTTGGAAAGTCCCTGCAAACAGGGAGGGAGCTGAGGTGTTTTCTTACGAAGTCAAGCCTAACAGTAACCCAGTGACGTACGATGGGTGGTGGGAAGTCGGGCACCAGCAGGATCCGTGCACGTACAAGCAGAAAGAAAACCGCTGAAATACTACCACATTTAACACTGACTCTTGATTCTCATGCACTGAGTGTGAGGCTGGCAGTGGCTGTTCTTGGCATCCTGGCCCCATCCCATATCCCGGGGGCCACTATCCTCCCTGCTGAGCCCATGTGCAGTGCTGGCTGCTCCCTGACCCTTCGCACACCGCGCTCCTAAGGCAGCCCTAAGCATCTCGCACTGAAGAGGCAGAAAGGCCAAGCTTATCTGATACTTCTCCTCCCCCATATACTTTTCCAGACTCTGTTTTCTGCTCTGGGGATTTCCTGACCCTGGTGTGTTCAACTCTTCAGTAGCTATCAGATCTCCTCCCTTGGCTTGTGCAGGCTCTCCCTGGCAGCAAGGATGCATGGCTACTGGGTGCAGAGCCACCTCCTGCACGCTGTGAGCCTTCCCTTGGTACCCCTTGTCCCATTTGGGATCAGTCCTTGACCAGTCAGCCCCTGCCCATCCTCTCCAGACCTCTCTGGATTTCATAGACGTCCATCATATCCCCCCAGGGACTGGTTTTCACCACATGCATCAGCTTCGTGTTGACTTCACCAGCCTCCCCTGCTTCCCATCATTTATCCATGTGTTTTTCCACGCCAAAACCTTCTTTCTTTTCCTATGGCTTCTCTGCTCCCTTGGAGGCCTTTGCTGAGATACTTGGTCAAAAGTGGACCTTGCAGTAACGTGGAAAGCTATGAAGCCTTGTTGGTTAACCAAAAGCAAGATATTCTTAAGAAAGCAGCAATGGTTGGGAAAAAACACAGCCCAATGTGGTTGCCAGAAGCAACAGCTGGGAATTACCCTTGGAGAGACATGTTACTGGAAAATAATCTGAGTGCAGACCAAGAAGTATTTGCAATCAGGTACTTGCACTGACAAGCCGCTTGCCAGCTAATTACTGGCAGTTACCAGTAGGCTTTGTTGACTTCTCTATAAAAATCACACAGCTTGATAAGAGCTGATCTGCTGCCCAAAGTGGTGGAAATTGTGCTCCCATAAACCCAGAGCTCCCAGCTGCCAGGTAGCTGCTCACCCAGCTCCAGTTCTGCCTGTTCTGCTAGGCCCGACAGGCAGACGCCTGTTTGCTCACCAACAGGGACTCACCAGGCTCCATCTAGCATCAACCTCTCCATAGGTAGATTGGCCACATCCACTGACCTGTCATGGACATTTGTGTCTCTAAACTTTACATCCAAGTAAACACAGTTGTAGGCTGAGGGAKGACCGGGGCAAAATAAAGCTAATGTTGGTTCCAGTCAACAGACTGTTTTGCAAAAAAACCCTAATCTCACCTCCTGTCATGCTGGTCTTGGGCATGAACTCAGGCAAAATAGACAACAGATTGCCAATCTCACCGCTTGCCTGTGCACATCTGGGTTTCCTGCCTTTGACCAAACACATCTGGGTCACCACACCCCTCTTATGACTGCAAGTGCCTTCCAGCTGTTTTTAATTTCTTCATCCCATGGCCCTGGGCTGGTYTCCTGCGCAGGCAGCAGAAAGGGGCTTGCTCCCTTGGATGGAAGGAGATCTTTTCATAAGAAGGAGTTACTGCTGGGCTGCATTCAAGTCTGCTCCTGCTTACTTATTCAAGGCCTTGTTGTCCATACCTGACAGCATCTTAAGCTGCTCGCTTCAGTTAGCTTCCACGTAATGTTCGTACAAGTGATCTTACAGGGCCATGTCTTGCACCGAGCTCATCTGCATGGGGAATCCTCCTGCCTTAACTGGGAGCTTCCCTCTTCTGCTACTGCATCTTCTCATTTCTATCTACTCTCTGCAGGAGGTAGAAACAGCCTGCTGGGCTCAGGGCAGCTCAGAAACAGCTTCCCCTCCTGTTCAGAAGAGACATCTAGCTGAGTTTTTGCTCATGGCAGGATATGCTAACCTCAGGCCATCGCAGTGAATTACTGCTATGGCTAGTCACACGGAAGTCCCTTCTGCCTTCATCCAATGTCTTTCTAGACTGCCTGGTTTTGTAGATGTGGTACAAAAGCCCCACTCTAAATTTAGTTCTGAATTTCAGTCTAAGGATTTGGATAGAAAATGTGGTAGTTCTGCATCACCAGCGTGAGGCCCAGCAGCGAGGGCAGGAGGGCAGGACAGGTTAGATGCTGTGCTTGCCGATAATCAGTACCAGGGTAGGGAGGGGTGGTGTCTGCATCACCACAGTGGCTAAGCAGCTAAAGATGGCTTTCCCCAAAGCCTCTGGTTAATTTTACTTCTTTTGGGCTGGGGCCATTTCTGGTAGGAGCTGGAGTCCCTCATGGGTGTTTTTAGAGCTAGGGCAGAGATGAAAATTGCTGGCAGGGCAACTTGAGAGGATGGGAGTCTTCCAAACCCTCTTCCCACCTGATACCCCTTGAACTGCTGCAATAGTCCAAGACAAGGGGACCCTAAGTCCCGAGAGAGTTGATATTCAGGGGGAGTTATGCAAGGAGGCAAATGTATGTAATGTATAGGAGAACGGTGTGGGTCAGTCTCCACTGGTGCATGCTCCATAGAGAAGATACGATCACCTGCAGTGGCGAACATTGGAGGCAGATTAACCCGAGCAGGAAACTCTCTGGCTTGTCTCACCGTAACTCAGGCTATGGCACTGCTGGCTCCAAGGTTTCTCAGCCACAGCACATGTACCCCTAGTGCTGTGCTCATTTTGGGTGGAAGCAGCAGAGAGAGCTTGGAGACATTTCTCCAAGCCACTGTTGCCACAGCGTGGGTGACTCRGGATGACCCACTGTCATATGGTGGTACCCAAGAAGAGCCACGTTTGGGAACTCTCCTGGGCCATGGGATGTCCCCACGAAGCAGTCCCTGTGAGAGGTGTCATGACTGCTGCAGATGAATGCATGCCTTTGAGGACAGGTAGAGGCAGGAAAAGGTGAATTCCTGACTGTGACTCAGCAGTTGTTTTCTCCCTACAGAAAACACCTACTTGGCAAGAGAAATTGAGCTAATTAAAGGATTTTTCAAAGAGTTAGGAACACCGCTGGGGAGGGCAAAAGAGGCCAAAGCCAATACTGAGGTTCCTGTGTGACCTGGAGTGTTTTGGGAACCTGTGCTTCCTCAGCTCTAACTTAYCCCTTCCCTCTGCAGAGCCTTTAAATGGAGAGACCCATCCCCAAACAATTTGCAGAATGGCTTTGATCAAGCCATCACAGGCACTGCTTAGAAACTTTCCCAGCCAGCTRGGATTACGGGTAACCAAGGCTTTCCTGGTGGCATTACCTTAATTAGAAACGTTGCAGTTTTTGCTCCTAATCCTACAAGGAACAACATGTCCCAAGGGYGGCCATGCTGCAGATAGGCAGGGGACTATATTTGCTTACTTTTCTTTCTTGTAACCAGACAGAGTGACAGTATCATAGGACAAACAAGCTGGCATCAAGCATCTTTGCTAAAAATTGTTTATTTTGTTCCTAAAAATACGAAGAGGCCAAAATGTTCAAGTATGAGCAGCTCAAAGCARGCATCTACTCAGGCTCTGTGGGTAAGGCTGGCATTTTCCAGAAACGCTGAGTCCCATCCYCAGGGAATACACTGGATGCTCTGCTTGCTCCAGGTTAACATTCCCAAAGTGTTAGGGCTGATGGCCTTATTTGCAGGGCTGCCGGAGAGTGAGACTTGGCAGTGTTGGGAAAAARAGTCATTTTGCCTCCTGAGTAAAGATTCTCGGTGCCTGATGTGTATCCCAAAGTAAATACGCTCCAGCTTTATTTGTGGGTCTACCACTTACGACTCTATGGGGCATATGCAATGATTGCTGCCAGTTACCTGTATCTAACTGTAAGTTGCTCACTTAGATAGCAACATCTTAATCTCAGGAAAGCAATAATGTATGGGTAGTGGATGGTGAACCTGTACGATGGACACAGGCTCACATCTTGGCAAGGATCRCACAAAACATCACAAGGAAAATCCTGCTGTTGATAGCCAGCCTTACCGACAGCTCAACATCACGAGAGGCAGCATTGTTAGTAAGGAAGACACTCAGAGCACAGTTCCGAGGAGAAGGATTATGGCCCCAGCTTTGCTGCCACCCTCCCAGGTAAYGCTGAACCAAGCAAAGTTTAGCTAGACCTCTGTTCCCAAGTTGTAAAATGGTGGTTATGCTTTTGGACCTGAGATACAGTGTGAAGATAAAGATCTATTAATAACTTGGTGTCATATGCTGCCGAGGAGCTACACAAATCTTAAAGGAAAGCACTTTAGTTGCAGTATTGAGGTTCCTGGACCTTCGGTGAGGTGAGGCTCTGAAAACTGAGATCTGCATAAAACCAAGAAAGCTGATAGAAGGGGTCAGCTCAAAAGTGCAAAAGGCTGGTAGATAACATGGGGGCACGCGATGTTTGCTGCTAACGTGTAGGTAACACGGCAATTTTTTAGAGAGGAACGTATACCATCAGGGACTGTACACAGAGAACAAAATACAGATCTGCTGAGTTAAACAGCAATGCTCTTCAAAATTTTTTAAAAAATGAAACTTTCAAATGGACAAGCAAGGAAAAGAAAAAAAACCCCAGAGATCCTGGCATGTTTAATAACAAAACCCATAATAAAACATTTATTAAAATGTTTTGTTTAAAACATTAAAAAACATTAAAAAAATATTGAGAGGAGCAACCTAGAGAGAGCATAAAAAAATACTAATAGAAAATTTCAAATGTATCTGTAGTAGGAACTCGGTGGGTGTAAGGAGGCCAATAACTAACTGATGTAAATGTAAGAAGGACAACCAAGGCAGGGGAGGGTTGAAAGGCTAAATGGATTATTGGTGCTGGTGTTCACTCCAGACATGGTCAGGGAAGTCCTCACACAGCATCCACTCTCTGCAGTCTGAAGAATGTTATAAAACAAAATTGTCAAAATAGGAAGTTTTAGGRAAAAAAAAAAGATAAATAATCTGTGGCAAATGAGCAGCCCAGATGGCATTCACACTGAGTTACAGGAAAGTAAAGACAATGTTTTTTTAAACTTCTAAGGAGTATGTAAAGTATTACCTAAAGCAGCCTCAGCATCAAAGGACTGCACTGTGGCAATTACGTCCATCTTAARAGGGATCCTTGCACAGCCTGGGGAAACACAGGTCACTCTGTTTGATTTCGGCATCAGGCAAGTCAGTAGAAATAAAGAACAAAACCTGCAGACACASAGATAAATATGAGAAAAGTCAATACAGCTTTTGTAGTGGGAATACCTGACGTCCTTGATGGCATCCATGAGTGCATAAATGTGGTGAGCTGATCTAGACCTTGTGCTTATGTTTGCAACAGGCTTTTGGTAAGATTCTTCCACCAAGGCCCTTAAGAAACTTGATTCTCATGGAGTAAGGGAGAGATTTCACCCACAGGCTGGAACAAAGAGGTGGAATAAGTTGACAGTGATCACACAAAGTGAAGGTATCAGCAGGTGCCGACAGATATCAGTGCTGTTCAACACAGTGATCTTGGGAAAAGAGGTGAATAATGAAGTAATAGAGTTTGCTGATAGCACAAAACTATGCAGAATAATCAAAACTGAAGTTGACTGTGTAGAGCTGCAGAAGGAGCTCACGATACTGATCGAGCAACAAAATGGTTTTTGAACTTCAGAGTTGAAAAATACAGTGCAGTGTAAATGGGAAAAAACATTTTAACCATAAATACCCAGCGATACTCTCTTAGCTAGCTGATACATTTTAAGAAGGAGGCACTGGCATCCTTGCTGTCTTGAGTGAGCTCTTTACTTGTCTGATTCTTACCCTCTTCCCCTCTTCRCAAATGCTAATGCCCACTGCTGGAGACAGGATGCTGGAATCAACAGATATTTCATCTGACCCAGCACAGTTMTCATGTTCCCCTGTTAACGTTTTTGTGCGGCTCTCAGATCATTACTTTGGAAATGGGTTTCTGCCAGTTAMGATGAAGCAATGGATCTTGGATTCCAGATCCTAGAAAAAAACATGGTGGGCAGATTGTATTCATCCCTTTGGATTTTCTAAAGATTATGGGAGATTATATGTGAGACATTTCTCCTGCCTTTGGAAGCTGGCAGAAACTTAAGCCCAAGGTGCATTAAACGTCTTCCCTCCACCCAGCCCTCAATAAGAGGGGTAAAGAGGAGGACTCTCGAGCTGTCCACAGATCCCCCAGATATTTAATTTCCATTTAGGCACACAGGCTTGCAGGAATTGCCTGGATCGGTGGCTATAACAGGTCCACAAAAACCAATATACCAGCGCAGACACAACCATCCTCATCTCAGAGCCGGCGCAGGAGTTGTACTGTGGTTTCTGGCTGCCTCTCCCTATGCATTCAGGCTGAGCAGAAAGACCCGAGCTGTTTCTGATTTAACAACCCCCAGGCACTATTAATCTAGCAGACCCCTAGAATTCCCTGAGAGAAAACATGAGAGCTCTTTCAAGCTATTGTTCACACCCTTGGTACTGTGTACCGGCTTCTGTTTACACTGTCATTAGTTTTTTCAGCTACTGAGCCAAATACCTGCTGCCAGGGAAAAGTATTGTTCTTTGCTTTGGGAGGGGAAACTGCAGAAACAGTACTTTAGACAAACATCGGTGTTCTTGTCTAACATCACTTTTCAGTCTCCTCTTATGCTTTATGCTCAATACTGTATGCTGACGGGGCTTTTATCACCCTGACTCCTGGGGAAAAGAGGAAAAAAAAATCACTGCAAAAGCTGGGAGTTACTATGTGTTAATTGTAATTAAAATTAAAAGATTTCTCAGAATGTGCATGTCCTGGTTCCGGCTGGGACAGAGTTAACTTTCTTCCCAGTAGCTGGAGGGGGTGCTGTGTTTTGGGTTTGGTAATGAAGGGAACGTTGATGGCCCATTGATGCTTTGGTTGTTGCTGGGTGGTGCTTGCACCAGGACTTTTCAGCCTCCCATGCTCTGCCAGGTGCAGGGGGAGCTGGGGGGGGGAGCACAGCCGGGGCGGTTGACCCAGCTGGCCAATGGGGTACTCTATACCATGTGACATCATGCTCAGTATAAAACTGGGGGGGACTCTCGTGTTCGGGACACGCGGTTTCGTTCGGGATGCACGGTGGGTGAGAAGTTGCATTGTGTATCGCCTGCTTTGTATATTCTGTTATTGTTGTTGTTATCTTTGTTATTATCACTGTTCTACTTTGTTTTATTTCCATTATTAAACTGTTTTTATCTCAACCCGCGGGTTTTCCTTCCTGTGCCCTCCCGATTCTCTCCCCCATCCTACCGGAGGCGGGGGAAGTGAGCGAGCAGCTGCGTGGTGTGTAGTTGCTGGCTGGGTTTAAACAACAACAGTGCAGAAACTTGAAAATTTTATGTCTATCCCTTTGTCTTAGGCATAAAATACACAGCAGAAGGTACACCCGTAACAGTGACAGATGGTTTARCATTTAACATTTTGCTCAGGATGTTCACAGCCCACACCTGATGATTTTGTATTGAAAACGGGGGCAATTGTCCAGCTAACAGGATGATATCCATCCTAAGTCATCAGAGATGTTGGAACCCATTGCTATTAAAAGCAACAAGCAATTACAGAAGTTGCTTCAAATTGTGTGAATGTTGTGGGGCGGCTGTAACATCACTCTCTGACAAAGGGATCCTTAAAAATGGTACCTTCATGCCTGAGGAGTACAGACCAATGTCAGGTGTGCTAAATCCAAGTTTATTTCAATACTTATATGAGCTGTGTCAGCCGAGTACTTCCAGACTTCTGATGGGGTATGGTTTTATCCCAGCGTTGCTGTAATATCACCAGAAGTCACTTAATGGAAACAGTAGCCCAAGGTGGCCTAACTGGCCCCAGATGAATAACATCTGGGGAATACAGGAGTTTCAATTGCTTTTTTTATATGAAAGATTTGCTCCAGATAGGGGCAAAAAAACCCCAAACCATCCAATTATTTTGGAGGGAGGGAAGGATGGGTACCTATTTGAAGCTATAACCAGTTGAAATATTGAATTAAATATCTATAGGCAGATATTTCATAAAAGTACAACTTTTCAAGGATTTTCACCCATTAGTTCCATGGGTTACTTATGTCATTGTTATTTCTCTCTAGTATTGCTCCTGGCTATTTTCACACCGCTTATTTTAAAGAAATGTCATTCTGGGGAATTAGGAAGCTGGGGAAATGTTTATCGAGGCATGCCCATCCAGGAAAGGACCGGTGGGTTATGTCTCCCCTTTCCCAGGGCATTTACAATGTGCCTCAGACATGCACAGTACTAAACCGTGCTCTGATTGTACTGCAGTAGCAGAGGGACAAGGCTTCCTCATAAGGAACACCCGGCTGGAAAAGTGCATCCGCGTCTCCCACCACGAGACCAATGGCATCAGCCTGACTGACTGCAAGGTGCATACCCAGCAGCAGCAGTGGAGCTGGGACCCTGCCACCAGGACCATCATCAGTCTTCAAACAAAGCAGTGCTTGTCAGCCCACAAGATGCAGGAGTATGCCCTGGTCAAGCTGGAGCCCTGCGGGGACTGGGAACGCCAAGCGTGGTCCTGCAGCAAGAAGGGACACTTGACTCTACAGGGCTTGGGCTTCCACCTCAGCACCAAGGAAGGAGGCCACAAGGTCTTTGTCTCAAGGGAGAAGGACAAATTCAGCAGATGGAAGACTTTAGCTGATGAAGCCATCTGTGCKGCTGCTGGGACAGCAGCTCTGAGGCCCAGCAAACCAACGCAACAAGCTGTAGACACACGGATGTGGAGCAATGAAAGTAAGATGAGATAGATTCAGCATCAGATAACATCTAACCTTAGATGTCATCCAAGCCACCTAACACCCAGGCTTGCATCCATCATTCTAACTCATGGTCACTTTGGCCCCATCTGGAGAAATACCAAATGGCTCCAAGTCAGCCCAACTACTTGGTACCAGCGGTTTCCAGTAGTTGCTGTTCAGCGTTTTCCCAAAAGTATGTAACACCTTACAGGATCGGGTCTCGAAACCCCAGATGCATTTCTGATGACAGGCAGAAGTYAAGTATTTTAAAGTACATCTGATCGGTGCCCAGAGCTAAGAATAGTTGGAATTTCTTGAGCCTCCCAAGTCCAAAACAACCAAGGAAGTCCCATAAAGTCAGGTGCTTAAGACTTTGAAGGGGCTTTTGGTACTTTGTACTTTGGGATGTCATTTTTGGTAACAAGAAAACTGGAGGCCGCAGAAAAGCTCCTCTAAACTTGTATGGATTATTGAGAAGCCTCTAAATTTGAAATGAKAAACTGTTGCTTCAGTTTCTAAGCAACGTTACAGTTATCTCCTGCCAGACCCCAACAGTGCAGTATCACCAATGAAACCATGGTTCTAACCTTCATCCTATGCTCTCATGATCCTTAAAAGTGAACCTCGCTCCTGGTGCCTGTCTAACCATAAAGAGACAAGTGAACACAGCAAGCAGTGGGAGGTAGAGCGCTGCCTTCGCTTTGCATTCAGAAAACCTAGAACATGACATCAAAAATTATAAAAAATCTGGTTTRTATTATCAGTTTCATGGCCTTGGCCTCTGCTAAAAAGAATCTAATCTCTGCCTTCATGAATGTCTGCTATCCTCTGCCTAGACGAGACACAGAAAGGGCAGAAGCCTTAGTCCTGTCACAGTTTTAGGTGTGGACATCAGGCTAACAGACATCAGGCGTGGTMATTGCACCAAGATGTGACTGTCATCATTTGTCAGATGGCTAGTGAAGCCCATCGCTGACCATTGATAATTCATGGTCCAGTCAGTTTCCCTCTTTCATTTAGTCCCTTATGCAAAGGAAGGTGGTTTCAGGACTTTTCTTGTGAAGTTGTGTGCAGTACTGAGACCTGAAAATCATACTCAGTATCCCCCCTTCATCCTCTCCTCCTCTCCCTTCTTCCACTCCAGGGACCAGAAAAGAGCTGGCGTTTGTAATGACTTTTCTGTGCTTGTCCACTCTGTAGGTGGTGAGATTCCCAGCCTTCCTCAGGGGAAATTATTTCCCTTACATRAGGCTATTCCTTACCTTCAGGCTTGATGGCCCCAATCAGATTTTCAGCTTTGCAGAAATGAGTAAAGAGAAAACGTGATGAATCTGGTTGGCATAAGTAAATGGATTATGAGTATAACCTTTTGACACAAAGAGGCTATATCTAATTCAAAATAAAAACAGATACACTAGTTTTTTTGGCTGTCATGTGCAGATAAGATGGCCTTTTTACTGAGGTTTTTAATTAGCCAACTAGAAGGTTTAGAAGGTTAACATCTAATTATCACAGACGAGTAGTCACAAGTGTTATTTTAACATGAAGGTAAATACAGCTAATACAAATTAGATACCATAATAAGCTAGTTAAATATAGGCTAGGAAACGCGTGGAACATTTAAGATATGGGAAAAAGGCATGTGAAAAGGGCGTTTGCATTCCCCAAGGCAATGATCCTGGCAGCCCAGGGCTGCCTGGAAGCCAGGCTCCCCAAATAAGGCTGCGAGGGTAAACACAGAGCAGGCTTTGAAATGAGGTTGTGCCAGTTAGTGTGTCTTGTGCAAACTGATAATTTTCCTATCAACCCCATGGTTCAGCATCTACTGGAGAGAACCTCTGGCTACTCAGTAACAACACCAAAGCCCTATGTTTTTGTTTAGGGCTTTCTTATCCAAGTTTCAGTTGACCATCACAGACAACTTTTACTTCAGTAGGTTATTTGCTCAATAAATTACACCCGTGTACCTGTGGATGYGCATGCCACAGGGAGGGATGAGGTTCGATAAGCAGCAGGGAACCCTGCAGATACGGGTTTCTTAATCTTGCCACATGCATCAGTGCAGGAGAGAGGTGACTATTGCTGCCACAAGATTTCCCACAAGGTCCCCTCTAGCACTAGTTGCTACCCTGCATACCCTACTTCTGCAGTAAGACTGGCAAGGTAAAGGATGCCGTTGTGCCTTGCAAGAGGTATGGACTATTTGCAACCATTTCTTCATCTGCTATGTTGGTAATACTTGTGATGCTTAGCTATGGTTCTGCTTGCCTCTTCCTCATACCTCATCCTTTAACAGCTGCTGTTGCACTCATACTTTTTAGACCAATGACCTTATCTACCACCAGAAAACAAGCTCTGCTTTGGCTGTGGATTGAGTCTTGAGAGGTTAATTTCATCTTTGAAATCTGTCAGAACTGAAGGCCCCTGATACACAGGAGGAGGTGATCGCTACTGCACCGTGTCCTCTTTGCCTTGCAGTGTGGAGGACTAACACGGCAGGGCTGGGTTCCCTTCCCTTGCCAGGCAATGAGCGTATCCAGGTTTCTGTACAAAAAGTAAATGATAATCACACACATCTTTGCTTTATTTCCTTCCAAGCTAAAACCATCGATTCATCAAAGATCGATGCCATGGACAGAGAATCTTCCGTGGGCTTGACTGACCCACCTCTGGCTAACAAATTTAACAGCACAGTGTCTCCAGTGAAGACCAAACAGGCATACCTCCCAGCAAACGAGGGTAAGCATTTTTCTTTTCTGAATGCATATGTGAGAACAGCAGGAAGGAAAATGTGGGTGGCATCTAGASATTACTGAAGTATTTTCAGCAGTGGTAAGTACCTGAGTACTTCTGAAGAACTTCATGTGTACCACAGAGCGGTTCAAGGATTTGCTCTCACAYAACTTGTCGAGCTGTTTGCCTTGGCAAGCGGTTCAGTGATACGGCCATAGTCTTAACCTGGAGGCACAGCCATCACATTTTAGGAGCAAAAAATATCTGTGGCTGGGGAACGCTGAGGAACCAGAAAGCTTCCTTTTCCCTTCCAGCTCCATACAAAGGGAGTTTGTGGCTACAGTACAGCCCCAGGAGGAAGTTGGAGCTTCCTCTGGTCCAAGAGTGGAAGCTGCTAATCTGAGTCTCTCTGCTTCTTCCCCCAGATGTGTCCCACAATCACTCTAAAAAGCACCATGGAAACCGAGGGAAAAATGCTGGGGCCAGGCTTGCAGGTAGGTCCAGGCATCAGCCAGAGGAAGAAGAGACCAGGTGGATGAAGGTTCATCAGTGCCCCTGACCTTCCCATCAATACTGAGTTACATTCCCCTGGCTCCTGCTGAGGATGCTCAGTAGGGACCGAGGGCACCAAATTACCTGTCAGAAAATCTCCTTTTAGAGATTAAACAAATCTCCCCAGGCCTAGAGTACAAAAGCAAGTAAAAACATGCAATTGCTTTGTCCCAGCTCACCAGGAGAAATAGATACCCACTAGCACCAGTGCCTTCCCCCAGCCTTTCATATTTCATATCAGAGACATGCAGAGCAGACAAGCATGAATAGTTACTGTCTTCCTAGCAAGAAAAAAATCCTTTTTGTGGCCATTTTCAATAGAGGGATGCTGTGCAGTGTAAAGCAGCTGTAASGTGTTGATCTTATGGACAAAGCACTTCTCCTGTTATCTGCTAGTCTTCAGGTGTTTTTTGTGACAATCGTGGTTTGTTATTGCGTAAGAACGGGGATAGGTACRGCAAACGTGATTGTTTTCTATGATATCCTTTCAGGCACCAACTGGAAGACGGCCATGCTGGTCCTCAGCCCCTTGGCATTCATACTAGGATTAATAATACTGACACTCAATGTTCATTACAACAAGTAAGTGAGATTAAGGTTCATTCCGTTTGCCACTTCCCTGTCCAGCATTTAAAAACAAAAGTTTGGTCCTAGCACCCTTCCCACACCTGAAGTGTCTGGCTCTGAGCAGATAGGTCTCCTCACCCATGATGTCACCTTTGATGATTTCTCCTCTTTGCCACCCTGTTTCTCCCTCCCACTCACTATCCCATCCAAATGCAGCCACTGATATTGGCTCCTTCTTTCCTACACACCTCACGCCACCCCTGAAGGTTTAGGGAATTTGGGTGCTACAGTTGCTTTTCCAGTTCACATGAAGAAGCAACCAAGAGACAGGCAGATGCAGTTACATACCCTCTTCTCTCTTCTCCTAGGAAGAAGAAAATCCTCTCTGCTCTGAAGAGCTCTCCAGCCAACAGCAGCAGAGCTGACTTACGGGAGCCATCTYCCTTACGAAGAGGTCCCCAGCCGTACCTTCCACCCTCTCGCTCCCCTTCCTTGAGGCGTGGAGAGATCCTCATTGAGTGGAAAGACGGGACTGTCACTCCTCTTTTTGATAATGCCAATTATCAAATGGACTAGCTCCGAAATAACGGAGCTGTTGTTCCATCCTGTGTCACTCTTCCCACCAGGAAGAGTGCCACCATAGCCAATCTCCTCCCTAACCTTGCTGTTTTGACAGGGAGTTGTAAGCGCTGTTTGKTTTTTTTTTAACACTTGAAAACAATCTCCTTGCACAGCACGAGGTTGAAGCAAGCAGAGCAGATTGTTTGGTTTGTGTAGGCACACGCTGCTTAGCTCTTCCAGAGCTGATTTAACCCGTAACAAAACCCAGATTCAGCTAAACGAAGCCAAGACTCTCACCAGCTGCAGCYGTCCATTGCCTTAAAATGCTAGAGTTACTGAGCATATGAGAAAGTAAATCCTTGGAGACAAGCTGTAAGGTGAAAAACAGAAGTCCTGATGATCCTTAAATCCTTTTTAAGATAAAACTAGCTGCCAAAAGACACAGAAGGCTGTCAGATACTTTGTCAATATGAGAACGTAACTAATAAGCACTGCCTTCAGGCTTCTAAAGTCTCTTCCAGATATCTGCCAAAATACTCCCCCCACTGAGTTATCAACTAAGTAACAGCAAGTAATTTTTCTAACTTCAAAGGTAGCACTCCATCATCCTCTCTGCATCACTGCAAGAGTCCTGCTGAGAGAGAATGTCTCTCTCAAAATATTTCCATATTTAGGATGTATTAGACCTTATTRTAACACACATTCTCTTTCTTTATGTAGAATGACAAGTAATGTCAGTGATGCTTGTCAGGGATATTACATTATCCAGCCATTTTATACCAGCTTCAGTCTGTGATTTCCTATAGTCATATGGAATAGTCAATGAATGCATACACTGCTCCCAATGTCTTAGTGCTTTCCTAATGTTCATGAATGTGCTTTCCTTTTCTGTGATCTTGAGATGATGTAAACCATAATCACAGCTATAAATCAGGAATTATTTGGAGAAAGAAATAATAACACCAAGAAATTACAAGTATGAGCTGCATCAATATCTTTGTTCAGCAGTGCAAGGGAAACCATATCCTAACCTGTCTCTTACTCAGACTTAAACACCACTTTTCACTTTACCTAAATTAAGTTGTTGTGCTATTTTCAGTGGAGCTTGGACTTCTCTAGAGTTTGATTTTATTTAACCTAAGGCAGAATTAAGGTCTCTAGGGAATTTAAAGTCTCTGATTTTTTTTTATTATTATTTTTCTTTTTAAACATAGACCCACAGCCTGGTAAAAAATTAACTGCCACAAGACATTATTATGACTAAAAACTTAGCTGGTCTCAAGAAAGAAAATACAAACTTTATTAGTTCAGGGCATAAAAATCATAGAGGTTGGAAATAAATGTCTTCCCCAGGCAGATTATTCCATAATTATTTACTGGAGGGTTTCCCACAGGCTCCTTGGGAAAATATTTTACTACCAGACATGGGCAGAGGAAGAACTCTTTCTTCACCACTGAGCAGTGAACAGAAACAASAGTCAGAATTAAATTCTGACTTTCCAATGTTTCCACTTTAAAACAAATCCAAAGACTTTTGGGTCAAGTTTCCAAATGCGTAAGCATCATTTTACACACCAAATTTGTGGGAATACATTCTGTACATAAATCGCTCAAAATGCACATACAGTGCCTTACCAATTATCAGTTACATCCCTTGCACCTTTTCCTACCACAATTAAGATGCCTGCCTTCGAAATTTTGTCCAAGGAGCACATCACCTTACAGTGCATAGCACTTCTTACCCTCCAAAACCTTGACGAACTTTGGGAACACTATGTATGCAGTGTCATTAAAATGGAAATACTTAGGAGTTCAGCTAATGTTGTRCTTTCCAAAGCAACAAGTGCTTATGTTCATTACTGCTGAATGGGCAGAACAGATGACTTGTTAATGACTCTCTATAATTGATACTTAATATGCTAATCTTGCTCATAAACATGAAGACAGTAACACCATTGTTTACATAGCACTGATTAAATGGTAGCTCAAACAATAATGAAGAAATGAGACTGTGAAGCAGCACAGGCTCTTAACTATTTTCTTCCCCTCTCTCTTACTGGTTGTTATCTTTTAGTTATTTCTCACTGGTTTACCTACATTAGATGCTAGAGAGCAAATTTTCTAAGATATGGACAGAGGAGCTGAAGATGTGAGTCTTCATCACGAGAGGTCTTAAAAAACACATCAGCCAAATGTCCATCAGGGAAGACTCCAAAATAACCGATTCTGCCTTGGGCCTGGACCAGATGACAGTGGGAGGCACCTTCCATCCTCTGCTTCTAAAGCTAGCTGAGAAACATTCAGAGCAGTCGCATAACCTGTGTGCTGTTCACTCTCTGCCATCACCTGAATGCAATGCTTTTAAATAGTGTTCATAATCAAAATAAAACCATACTGTAAAGTGGAGGAGCACTGATATTGTTTATGTGTGTATGTATACATAAAAAGCCCCCTTACAGTGCATCCTTTTGTGTGTGTATGTGTGTGTATATATATATATATATATACACAAAAAAGGATGCGCTCTAAGGGGGCTTTTATAAATCACCCTACAGGAAGATAACAGAGTGATGAGCAAGACACCACTGTCACAGTGGTACTAATATTATTAACATATGCTGCACCAAAGGATGCACAACTGGAGAGTAGCGTCATACTAAACTGCTGCCCGTATTTCTCGGCCCAGTTACGCTGCATCTCTGGTATTGCAGGTCTTCTCCAGGGCTGATGTGATGATGACGACTCTTATTTCACTCCTGCAGCTAGGAGGAAGACAAAGTGGAAGTAGAGCCCACACTTACTTGCTTTGYGAGGTCCAAGTGCCTAAGCAGCAAAGGCTAGAGGAAAGGTAGGGAAGAAGGGACAACTTGTTCTCCCCCAAAGTTGCCTGGGATTCACAAAACCTCATTCCTCACCTAAAAATGTTAATAATGCCATCATGCCTTTTTGGTATTTATGTACCAAAACAACCRAAAGATTATGAACCATTACTAACTGAACATGCATAATCATACAGAGTGCTAACAAGCCCAGCACCGAATGATGTTAATGACAAGAGAGGTCCACAGGAAAGCTGATGCAGGCGAGGTCATCAGTACCACCGCAGGCCACTGCAATCATCCAGCAGGAGCATTCTCAGCACCAAGCTGGCAGCACACACAGCCTGCTGCCCACACACGGGTGCAGGCTGCAGCCACAGAAACACAGATGCTATCAAATGGACACAAGATTGTACATTAGCTTAGATATTCTTGCAGAAAATGCTATATTAGGCAGATAGATTTCCCTTTCCCAACCTCTGAATAATGTATGGCCAAGGTGTTTGTTAAAGAGTAAAAAGGAAAAGAAAAAGGCAAAAGAAGAACGCCAAGTTTRCCATTTAAATACTGTACATCAACCATTTACTAAGACTCTCTGGACGGAAAATGTTTCATAACAGTACATTAGTGATGTACATAAATTCATGATACAAACAAGACCTGAAATGATTTGACAAGTTATCGCAGCATATCAGTGGAGGAGCTGGGAACAGAACTACCGCTTCCCCATTTGAAATGCAAGGTGCAACTTCTGCAGTAAACATTTTGTTATTAAAAATCTCCATGTGCTCATTCTCTCAACTCTGTAGTTCTACATTGGCAAGTCAAAGAATATCGTGTTCGATTTTTCAAAAAAACCTGTGGTTGCTCAGCACTTCAAGAGGAAAAAAAAAAARGGGGAAGAAGAAAAGGAGACAGGGACAGAGGAAGCCTTTGTTATCTCTGGGTTTCAATTCAGACATCTCTGGCTCATGGTTCAATCAGACCATGCTTTTTTGCGTTAACTAGGGGAGACAAAAGCACAAGCTCTTTAAAAACTCCAAGTATCTTCAGTGAATTTGTATAGATTTAAAAAAGAAATCTACATTTCTGCAGCCATGTAGATCTTCCCCTGGTTCAAAATAAAAATAAAAAAAAGAAAAAAGAAAAAAGCAGGCCATGTTTCTTCAAAAATTCCCCTTATTCTTCACAAAAGCATTTATTCTTTGGAGCAGAGAAACTGATGCACTTCTTTCAGCGTTGCTTGCATGTCCTCATATTCTGCAAATTTGCAAGCATCCTCCAGCTTCAGCCATTGGAAAGCTTGGTGCTCCTCTGAGAGCTTGATTTCTGTGTTACAGTCCTTCATTTCTGCCAGCCAGTAAATGACAGTCTTAGGTTTGCCACGGACAGGATAGTGCAGTTCTTTCTTGTACCCCTCTATGAGGGTGAGCTGACTGGCCTGAAGACCAGCCTCTTCCTGCGTTTCCCGGAAGGCTGTCTGCAGGTCATCCTCTCCTGGGTCCACGTGGCCTGTCAAGAAGATGAAAGTAAGTCTCTGAGAAGGAAGCTCAGATTTTTGTTTATTCACTTGACAACTAGGAGACATTGSGAGACAGAGATGAGAGTACACTGTAGCTGATACAGAATCAAATGGACATTAGAGAACAGATTGCTTTTCCAGCTCTTATGTCTTGATTTGTCTTTGTCTCGTGGCTTTTAGGATCGTTGTTTATCCCACATTTTCTGAAACTCCCAGTGACCTGTCAGCACTAGATGTCTTTTCTTCCCAGTCCTCCTCTCCTCTTGTGGAGCACTCTGAACCTGTGATGTTCCACCTTAGATCATACTGAGGACTGAGTGCCTCATGAATGTTTTTCCTTTACCCAGTTAGAGGGGAGACTGTTCATCTGCAAGAGTCTTAGTCCTCTCTCAACCCTTCCCTCCCACTGAAGCTTAAGGCTCAATTCTGCARAACTCTTACTCATGCCAACAGCCCAGAAACAACGGGACCAGGCACCAACAAATGCCATTTAAAAGGTGGGTTTCAGTTAGCCAGTTAGGGGTATTTTTATTTCTCKCCCATATTCCCTTCTGAAATGCAGCAAACCTAAAAGCCAGTCCTTTCACCAGCTGTGTAGTTCTTCTAAGACACATCATTTATTTTACATTGCTCAGAATGAGAGGTGCCATTACAAACAACGGATAAATATAACACATCCCCAGCTGTTTGTACTTTTGTTGAGAAATGTCAGATTTGGTTTTCTCATGAAAGCTCCAGACCAGAACATAAATAGAACAAGCCAAGCAAGATCTCAAAAAAGCAACATAGCAGGAGTTGGGAGGCTTCAAGAGGAAAAAAAAGTTAAGCTTTATTTTGCCCCTGGTGTCACTCTATTTTCTATAGAGCTGGCTGCAAATAGCCATAATTTCATCACAGAGATGAATCTTTCCTCAGGGCTCAAGTACCCAAAGCCAGCCTTTAGTACTAGAACTGGGGCATGTGGGAAGCCCATTTTGCTTTCCCAACAGGTCTCTCTCACTTCTTTGTGTGCGTATCAGAAGCTTAAACACCTCTTACAACATGATGTCATCTCAAATGTAAAATACGCTTCTATTTCAAGCAGCAACTCTGCAGAAAACAGCGTCTGATGTTGTACTTGACGTCTTGGATATTTGAGATCAAATACACTGAGGCTTTAAGTAAAAATACTTTCCCCCTGAATCCCAGTACTGCAAGCCAAGCCGTACCCTTTTCGACAAAATATGTATTTCCATAGCTGGAACTTATTACTAGTAGCTGAGAAACAGAATCCACTTGGCCTTGCACAGCTGGATTACTTTTACAGTACCCACAGCAAATGCCCACAAAACATCCATGAACAGTAAACAACCACTATTTTTTATGATAGTCATGATCCGTAGTCACCAAATGTGCAATGAGTTGAGGTGGCAATAAAGCTGGAGGGCCGAGATTCAGTTTCAACTCAAAGGACACCAGTGCAACCTCCTGCTCTCCAGCACAACGAAAGGCAATCACCTCACCCTGCTGTTGATAACCTCAAGTCTAAGCTCAGTAAGTTTCCAATTTTGCGCAGTACAGTCTACCTACTGGGCAGAAAAAGGACTGCTGGCAGCACCTCACACCACAGCTTCCAGATCCTCCCAGCCGTTCGCACTAATGCAGTTCCAATATGCTGAGGAGGAAAACGAACCCCGCATTCCCTTCCTGTTGAGGGAATGTTGGTAGAAACAGGACAYGAGGTGCTGCTGCAGGCCTGTCTGCACAACCCAGGCTACGTGGCAGATGATAAGGCCGGCCTGTCCTTGAGTGAAAGATTAGAGGAATTTGGCGG